>JANZLH020000125.1:215024-231878 GCA_026770325.2 Erythroxylum fimbriatum | reverse complement strand
ATTTATTGACAAAATTTTTTGTCACAACAAGTAAAATATTGTGTGACGATTAACCGTTTCGTAACAAAAAGAAAAAAATAATAGTGACCAAACTATGTTTTGTCACAACAAATAGACAATATTAGTTACTAACATAGTTTTGTCACAATTACAATTTATTCCCGCCAAAATTATTTTGGTGCCAAATTTCATAGACTTTTAGTAACAAAAACTTAGTGATAAAATAAAATTTAACATTATTAATATACTAATTGTGACAATTTAATTGTGAAAGATACTAAATTATCATAATTACCATTGTATTAGTGACAAAAAATATAAATCATCACAGATGATATAAAAAATAGTGTCAATCAATTGTCTTGTCACTAAAAAACTCGTATTTGTGGTGACAAAAGAAGTTAGTTACAAAAAAAATTCACTAAATTACGAATAGTAGTGACCATAGTTATAGTTTGGTTATTGTGACAATATGAAGTAATTACTAATTAATTGAATATTTATTGATAAAAGCTTTTTGTCATAACAAGTAAAATATTGTATGACGATAAACCGTTTTGTCATAACAAGAAAAAAATTATTAGGGAACAAACTATATTTTGTCACAACAAATAGAAAATATTAGTTACTAACGTATGTTTTGTCACAATTTCAATTAATTCCCGCAAAAATTATTTTGGCGCGAAATTGCATAGGCTTTTAATGACCAAATTTAGTGATAAAAGAAAATTTGACACTATTAATATATATTAGTGACAACTTAATTGTGAAATATACTAAATTGTTACAATTACCATTATATTAGTGACAGGAAAAAAATCATCACAGATAACCTAAACAATAATGTTAACTAATTATTTGTCACAAAAAATATCATATTTGTGACGAAACAATGATTAATCACAAAAAATTGTCACTAAACGTCTTTAACTCTTGTAATGAGTCAAACATACTTATCATAGATTAAAAAAAGAATATTGAATATTGTACTATAATTCGTGATTGTGTTTTCTTTTTGATTTTCTTATCATTATATTTTTCTTTAATAAATTTATATTTATTAAGAATTTATATAAATTTGGTTAAGATAGTGTAATATAATATTTTTCATCTCTACCTCGAAGGTTGAATAGTGATAAGCATGCAATTTGGATAAGAAGTAGAGTGGAAAAGGTTGATGAGATTACGATGAGTTTCAAGTTTTTTGTTTTGGTTCACAGAGTTTCAACAATAACGTCAGATATCATCGTATATTTCAGTTCACAGAGTTTTTTTGTAATAAGGGAATAACGGCCTAATAAGTCAGGGGTTGGTTGTCAAATTCAAGGGCATTAATTGTGGAAGTAATTAAACTGGCCTATTCATAATGTAATAAATCTCTGTTAATCTGATATTTTGGTTCTCTTGCCTAATCTTAATTTATACTTGAATGTGAATATCGAATATTAATTATATGCTTAATATCAATGTTTTAAAAATCGGACCGGTGATTGAACCGGAGAAGCAACTGATTCAAGGATCAATGGTTCAACCGGAATTAAACCGTGATCGAACCGGTGACTAATAAATATATAATTTTTTATTTTATATATTATATATATAAGATAATTTTTAAACATACTATTTAATTATATATCTAATTGTAAACTTAACTTAAACCTTCAAATTTTAAAATATACAAGTTTTTTTTAAGTTCACCGACACAACACAAAAAAAATAACAAAATTTACTAGTTATATTTCATCAAAAAGATTTAAAAAAGAACACAAATCATAATATTCATTCAAGTTAAAATCATCAAAATTAAGACATTTTAAATGAACTGACCGGTTCTTTCTTTCACTGGTTCAGAGGTTTTTACCGGTCCAACTTCAAAACAAGCGGGCCAATTACTCACAAAAAATAAAGACTAAATCAGACCGTTTTATATTTCAGATCACCAATTTTTCGATCCAATCGATCGATTCGGTCTGATTTTCAAAATACTGCTTAATATTGATAGGTTTTTTTTTTCTTTATTTTTTAATAGGTTAAAAACTAAGATGTAGTCAATTAAAAGGAGTCGAGATCTTCTATTTAATATTATTCTGTCTTATTCTGTCTTATAGAATCTCAGCCATTTATTTTATGGGATCCACGCAGGATCCATGTGAAACTTATATAAATAAATGACTGAAATTTATTAGACACAATAAGACACCGTAATATTAAAAACAAGATCTGAAATCAATTAAAAGACCGCGGGTGAAAAAGTACAGTAGAGAAGCCGACAGATGAAAGGAGCAAGTGGGTGTGAGGGAAACGGAAATGCCTCTCCCTTAGTGTAACGTGTCGGTCTTCACTATGCATAAAAAAAGTTGGGAAAATGGTGACGCGTCATCATGTGGCATCTCAATTACAGTTTGTCCCCCCGTTTTCAATTCTCATGTATTTCGTTTCTACCTTCTTCTTCTTTAGTTTCTATCGATCCCATCCAAACTTGTGATCCCAAATTGCGTATTATTTTCCTATCCGATCCGACCCTTTCCCAACTCAATTTTCCCAATACTAAGTTGGTTCATTCATTTGTAAGGAGGATAGGATTCGATTAAATTGATTCATGCATTTGTAAGGAGGATACGATACCATTAATTAATTGATTAATGCCTCCTGTGGTGGTCCTTGCTTGGGAATTTGTTGAAATTTTTGTTGCCGTTGAAAGAATTAATGCCTGATCAGAACGAGGAGGATATTTCCAGAGTTGGTGGCAGCCATGGTAATGAAGCAGAAAGTGGGCACCTAGGCAGCACGGGCAGTAACAAGTTTTGGTTTCTAAAGAAGAAAAAGAAGAAGAAGAAGAAGAACAAGAATGGGCGCGGGCGCGATGATGATGATAATCATGAGGAAGAGCGGCATAGCGGTCACATAGATAATAAGCAAAAAGTTTCCAAGGCAAACGAAATGGTCCCTTTTCCCCTTAAAAAGGCCAAGCAACGTCTCTCTTTTCCCACAAAATCACCACCATCAACTTCCATTTCTTCTGCTTCTTTTCCAGGTCAGTTTGGCAGTTGTTCTTGCTTTTGTTTCAAGCATCCTCGCATGATGTCTGAATCCTCTGTTGCCTCTCCCAAAAGCGATCCCAATAGTCCTAGTTTCACTCTTTCAATGTTGACTTCCTTGATTGAGAACAATGATTTCTATTCTAAAGAATGCAACCCCCACTTGGTTCATACTGGGTGAGTTAGCCTTATCCAGGACTTCTTGATTCATTGGCGATGTCAATTGCTAATTAAAAACCTTATTTGTGCTCCGTCCTATTATATGCTCCTATTCCTAAACGTCTTTTCTTTGGGAACCATTCTATTGGGTGAAGGGCTGTCTTGGTGCTGGAGACTGAAAAACTTCATTTCAGTTGGAGACTACAGTTCCTCTAGATGTGTCCAAGATTTCAGTACAACATTGCGCGTACATCTATGACAAATGGCCAGCTTTTGACTAACACCTGTAGTTCCCAATGCTGAAATTGGGGTCCTTGTCTATGGACAACCCTCTGCGATGACTTTTTTTTCCGTGTGTTAATCCCTTAACATTAGTTGCGGACGCAATGTTGATTGATTGTTGTGGAAGTCGCTTGAGTGAAGTTATTATGTCGATAATATGGCAAAGTTTAGCAGACATCGATGAAGAGAATAGGTTGAATGGTGATGAGAATTAGGGTGTTAACATTGTTCATTGTCATGGATGATTTCTCTATGTTGGTATATACGAAAACATGTCTCAAGTGGTTGTGGGAATGAAAAAACTTCTTGGTGAAGCATTATTCAACTCAAAAAGTGTCTGTCTTATTTAATTGGTTCAAATAGCACTTCCCTACCGGATTTACCACAGCAATTCCCCACCCTGGCCTGACCGAATTGTCAAGGAATGCATGCACCAACCTGTGGTTTGGATTAGGATCGTGGTCCCCATAAGTTAAGATGGGATGAGATTAGTTCCTGCCTGAGATGCATGCAGAATGATTTCCTACAGTTGAGTTGGTTGTTACTCGTGTGTCGCTTAAATCAGCAAACTGAGTTGATAGCCCAGAATCCTGCCTGCCAGAGCTTTCCATACGATAAGTCATGTGTGTTTGCAAGTTATGCCTTTGAATCAGTTGTTGTGCCTCAGAACCAGTTGATGAAGGAATTCTTTTGTCACATATTCTTCTTTTGTTTTTTGGTTCTTTGTTGCTTATTTCTCAGCTCCTACAATCAACACAAGGTCTGTGCTGAAAAACAGACCAGAGAGAGAGCTTCAACTTTTAGCTACATTGACCACAGTGGGACTTATTTATCACCAAAATCAATATCGTTAAAAAGAAACAGATGGACAGATGATTTGGGGGGCTTGATTTTGCCTCCGATGATCAAAAGGGGTTGGATAGAGCCATAGAGGAACCCGTGAGATGATGGGAGGGCATTCTCAAAAGTGGGCCGTTGGCATTTATCCCAATAAAGACTAGTATTAATACTAGATGGGGCATGTGGCCAGGCTGCCTTTTTTATAAAAATAAAAAAATTAATAAAAAATAATTCTATTTTTTTTTTTTTTGAGAAATTAAAAAATACTCTATTATTGAATCGCTCATAACGTCATATAAAACGATTTTATATTTCAAAAAGATGGAAACTTGTTACAGGGAGAGAGAGTGGGGAATCGGTTGATGGAGCGTTCATGGGACTTTCCAGTACTCTGGCTTTTGTTTAGATTACTCACCGAGGAGCTAGGACTGTGAGACAGCCCATGACTGTTTAAAGGGGTATACAATACTTTTTTTTTTTTATTTGTTTATTGTTTATTATTGTTCTGTTCTTATCATGATCATTGGTGATAGCTGCAGATTTGATCCCATACCCCCACCCTGCCAAAATTTAATCTATCTTTTCCTCCCTACCCGACAGACATCTTTTTGTAGATTCCTCTTTCGCCTTTTTGTTTAGGTAGGCCTCTCCTAACTTTTGCGTAATAAAATTAGAAACTTGTTTGGACACTTTATACAGTTAAGAGCTGTCTTTAACTTGTTTATGGGCAATTGTAATAGCTAAAAGCCAAAAATGAGAGCGAAGAAAAGGCAAAGAAACCAAAAGACTGAAGGAGATGCAAGTCCCTTCGGGAATGAGCTCGTTTTCAGTATTTTGTCCACTTTTACTGCTGCAAGCAGTTGGAAGTGTAGTGGCTGGCAGAGAAAACCCACCCACTGAGGAAATATATATGAATTTTTTTTTCTGGGGGATAACTAAGTTTGATTATTTTATATATGAGATGAAGAATAACAATAACATGGTGGTCCCTGCTCTCTATGCTTTTGGATTGATGGGGCATGAGCACACACTCGGGATTCTCATTTCCAAGCTTTACTTGTTGAAGCCAGTTCCACAACACTGGACTTGAAGCAGCGATTCGCCTTTCATCCTCATCTTCTTCTTCAATCCAACCAGGTTAGAGGCCCGTTCCTTCATTTCTCTTTCTCAAATGCTTTGTTTTAACTTTTAAGACTTTGGTTCTCTCTCTCTTTGTTTAGTATCTTTGGTTGTTCAATTATTGATCGCTTTTCTGTTTGTTATCGTTGAGCGTGGTAAGACTCTCTGAGACTGAACCACAGTTTGCTCATGACCAAATAAACCAATGATAGGGGGACTTGTGGGGCGTTAGTAATTAGTTCTTTTAGGCTTTCCAAATTATTTGTTTCCTTGATTACTTATTACAGCTACTTTTAACGCTTGAGCTCCGCTTTTCTTCGAACAAAATTTTGGAATGACCAGAGAATTCTAACTATTCTCTTATCTTGGTTCATTCATCTTATAGGAGCTGCCAATTTCTCCCTCATTATCATCACACTGTTGTTAACGCCTCAGCAGGCATTAGTATGCCTTGTTTGGTGATGATGGCAACTAATTTGACCGAATACTCACTAAAATATGTTCAGTTTATGCCACCAAAAAAAGAATGCAAAAGAGGGTTCATTGTTGCTTGAAGTTTCTAGCAATTTTTTCCGTTGATTCCAGTGTTTTTTGTTTCTCTGCATTTATGCTTCTCTGACAGTTTGCAGGGAAATGTCTACTTCAAGACCTAGTCATTCATCTAGCAATTCTGGGAGATCAAGACACAGTGCCAGAATTATTGCTCAGACAACTGTGGATGCAAAGCTCCATGCCGATTTTGAAGAGTCTGGCAGTTCATTTGACTACTCGAGCTCAGTACACATCACGAGTTCAGTTGGTCAAGATCAACAACCTAAGTCTGACAAAGTTACCACGACTTATCTTCATCAATTCCAGAAAGGCAAACTGATCCAGCCTTTTGGATGTTTGCTGGCCTTGGATGAGAAAACTTTCAAGGTCATTGCATACAGTGAAAATGCCCCCGAAATGTTGACCATGGTTAGTCATGCAGTCCCAAGTGTTGGGGATTACCCTGTTCTTGGCATTGGAACTGACATTAGAACCATCTTCACTGCACCCAGTGCCTCCGCCTTGCAAAAAGCCTTGGGTTTTGGGGATGTTGCGCTCTTGAATCCTATCTTAGTTCATTGCAAGACATCTGGAAAACCGTTTTATGCAATTGTCCATCGCGTAACTGGTAGCTTGATTGTGGACTTTGAACCCGTGAAGCCTTATGAGGTCCCTATGACAGCTGCTGGGGCGCTGCAGTCTTACAAGCTTGCAGCCAAAGCAATTACCAGGTTGCAGTCTTTACCTAGTGGAAGCATAGAAAGACTTTGTGATGTTATGGTTCAGGAAGTTTTTGAGTTGACTTGCTATGACAGGGTGATGGCTTATAAGTTTCATGATGATGACCATGGGGAAGTTGTTTCTGAAATAACTAAGCCTGGTTTAGAGCCCTATTTGGGTCTGCATTATCCAGCCACCGATATTCCTCAGGCTGCACGCTTTTTATTTATGAAGAATAAGGTTCGGATGATTGTTGATTGTCGAGCAAAACATGTCAAGGTGCTTCAAGATGAGAAGCTTCAGTTTGATCTGACCTTATGTGGTTCGACCCTGAGAGCTCCGCACAATTGCCACTTGCTATATATGGAGAACATGAACTCAATTGCTTCATTGGTTATGGCAGTTATAATCAATGAGGGGAATGAAGATCTTGATGGCCCCGATGCTGCACACCCACAGAAAAGAAAGAGACTTTGGGGTTTAGTAGTATGCCATAACACTAGTCCAAGGTTTGTTCCATTCCCTTTGAGATATGCTTGTGAATTTCTAGCTCAAGTATTTGCTATTCATGTCAACAAGGAACTAGAATTAGAAAATCAGATTGTGGAGAAGAATATTTTGCGCACTCAGACACTCTTATGTGATATGCTAATGCGTGATGCACCATTGGGCATAGTCACTCAGAGCCCAAACATAATGGATCTTGTGAAATGTGATGGTGCTGCACTACTGTACAAGAACAAGCTATGGAAGTTGGGCATAACTCCAACTGATGTCCAGCTCCATGATATAGCTTCATGGCTCTATGAATGCCATATGGATTCCACAGGTTTGAGTACAGATAGCCTGACTGATGCAGGGTACCTAGGTGCTCTTGCCCTTGGGGATATGGTGTGTGGGATGGCTGCTGTAAGAATAACTTCCAAGGATACACTGTTTTGGTTTCGGTCTCAAACTGCTTCAGAAATTCGATGGGGTGGTGCAAGACATGAACCAGGTGAGAAGGATGATGGTAGGAAGATGCATCCAAGGTCATCCTTCAACGCCTTTCTCGAAGTTGTCAAGACAAGGAGTTTGCCCTGGAAGGACTATGAAATGGATGCAATCCATTCCTTGCAGCTGATTCTGAGAAATGCATTTAAAGACATGGAAACCATGGATACAGATACCAAAAGAATTCATTCACATCTTGGTGACTTAAAACTTGAGGGGATTCAAGAACTTGAAGCAGTGACAAGTGAGATGGTCCGATTAATTGAAACAGCTACAGTGCCAATATTGGCAGTTGATGTTGATGGCCGTGTTAATGGGTGGAATACAAAAGTTGCTGAGTTGACAGGCCTAGCTGTTGATAAAGCTATTGGGAAGCATTTGCTTACACTCATTGAAGATTCTTCTGTTGACAGAGTCAAAAATATGTTATTTTCAGCATTGCAGGGTATGTCTTATTCCAATTCACATCTTAATTTCCTTTTTTATCAAGTATAACTAGTGAATAACATGTTTTCGAAGATGAGAGAGGTGAGTAATCCAACGGAAAATTCTCCAATCAATTCATGGGAGTTATGGATTCAAGTCACCATGCCTCATCTCCAAGGGCAATTCTGTATAGAACTAGGAACTGTTCACAGGCAAAGTAGAATGATTTTGGTCCTTGTAGTCCATCCAATTCAGGAATCCCATATTGGAGAATTTGAAAACTAATCGAACCTTCTAAGATTGTCAAATGAGAAATTGTGTGTTCTTTTTCTTCTAGATCTCAAGATCGTCACTATTTTATGTATCAAGAAAATAGAATCCTGAAAAGAATACAGATGAGACGTACTATTGCTTATGTATTGGGTATGGTTTGTGAAGAGTGGATGGTGCTCTATGACCAATCCCTTTGTTTTGATTTTCTTACAAATCAAATCTGCGGTAACCTTGTTTACTTGACCATTAATGCCTCGACCAATTGACATACTATTGCTTATGTGTAGGGTGTGGTTTGGGAAAAGTGGATGGTGCTCTATAACCAATCCCTTTGTTTTGATTTTCTTGTAAATCAAATCTGCAGTGAACTTGTTTGCTTGACCATTAATGCTCGACTAATTGAGTTGGGAATGGGTTGATGGGTTGAATTGCACTCTGACCTATGGAAATGCTTGTGTTTCAATTTTTTTCCAAACTATAACCAAATTGATAGTTCCATGCCCACTTCTTGGCAGATTATAAGTTTTGGTTTGAAGAGTTTCCATAAGTGGTCCAGATTTGTGCTCATCCCTGAAAGAAAACATTGTGTGATATATTGCTTGAATGAAATATGTGCCATATGTCAGTTGTTCTTTGTGATCATCTTTAACCAAAAAGAACGAGTAGAGATTGGATGTGCTAATAGTGAAATTCTTCAAATAATTTTCCTTGGAGTATTAGAAAAAAGATGGTTGCATTCTATTTCTCTCTGTTATTGTTGGAATGCCAAGAGACGTCTGATTTATGGATGAAATGAAGTTTGGTTCTATTTTGATTGCTTGAAACATAAGAATTTTTAGTTCGCCTTGCTGCTATCTATATCTTGACAAATTTTGCCGAGATGAGCTGATGTCAACAGATTTGCTTTCTAATCAGGCAAAGAGGAGCAGAATATCGAATTCGAGATCAAAACACATGGTTCTAAGATTGAAAGTGGCCCCATCAGCTTAATTGTTAATGCTTGTGCAAGCAGAGACCTTCAGGAAAATGTGGTGGGGATATGTTTCGTTGCTCAAGATGTCACTGACCAGAAGACAGTCATGGACAAGTTCACCCGTATAGAGGGTGATTACAAAGCAATTGTACAAAACCCAAACCCTTTGATCCCCCCAATATTTGGGACTGATGAATTTGGCTGGTGTTCTGAGTGGAACCCAGCTATGACCAACTTGACTGGTTGGAAACGTGAAGAAGTAATAAATAAAATGCTTTTGGGAGAGGTTTTTGGGATCAATATGGCTTGTTGTCGTCTTAAGAATCGAGATGCGTTTATAAGTCTTGGTATTATACTTAATAAAGCCATGACTGGCCAGGAACCTGAGAAGATCTCTTTTGGATTCTTTGCTAGGAATAGCAAGTATGTAGAATGCCTGTTATGTGTGAGTAAGAAATTGGACAGGGAGGGTGCAGTCACTGGGGTTTTCTGCTTTTTACAGCTTGCAAGCCAAGAACTGCAACAAGCTCTTCATGTCCAGCGGTTATCGGAGAAAAATGCTGTGAAAAGATTAAAGGCATTAGCTTATATAAAAAGACAGGTTCAAAATCCTCTCGCTGGGATTACATTCTCTAGAAAAATGTTGGAAGGCACGGAATTGGGAGCAGAACAACAACAGCTTTTGCATACTAGTGCCCAGTGCCAGCAGCAACTTAATAAGATTCTTGAAGATTCCGATCTTGACAATATCATTGAAGGGTATGATAAAGTTCAATTCATTGAGATTTGTCTTTCTATTATTTCAAATTATGCAATTCCAATTTGGATTGTGTTGAACATAAATACTGTTATGGTTTAATTCAAGATTCTCAATGACAAATGCACGAGGTTCAATGCGAATTTTTCCGCTTAGATAATTTGCATTTTGCCCTTCTGCTTTGTCTTGGGTTTCAAGTTTTTTATAGTGATTCTATTATCCATTTAAATCTTTTATAAATGAATCATGTCCGAGCTGTATGAGCATGCAAAACTGTACAGCAGCTCGAATCTATGCTGAAATGGAAGCTTTGTAGCTTTCTGTGCATCGTGCAAAGTGATTGGTACCTTGCATTTTGTGAACTTTGGTTTGCACGTGTCTGATATATGTGCTTAGTTCATGGAACTTTTCTCATCCACTTGAGCTTTTGCCTGTACAAAAGGAAGTTGTGGATGAATTTTAGTGTTACCTAAAAGAAAAATGAAAATGTTTTTCCAATCTGCATGCATATGTGGCAGTAAGGAGGTTGAGTACTTGCTCACTATTCTTCCTATGAAGATTGTTTCTGAAGATTTATGTGGAGCGTTGAAATTTCATAAATGCTGGTATATATGAGGTTTTACATGGAAGGAGTCCTTGTGATTCATGATGCTGTGACCAGCACTACTACATTTGTAAATAACATGCACAGGTATACATGGTTTATACACAGCAACCTGACTATGTAGAAGATGTTGAACATAAGAAGTTGAGGTTGTGGATCTGGGCTGGTGGATATTTGAATTCACTTCATCACACTTTATGTTTCTGTCTTGGATTTTATTCATTTACAATCTACTATTAGCTTTAACATCTTTTTTATTAACAGTTATTTAAATTTGGAAATGGTGGAATTTACGCTGCATGATGTCCTAGTTGCCTCAATCAGTCAAGTGATGATCAAGAGTAAGAGCAAAGGTGTTCAGATAATCAATGATGCAACAGAAGAGATCATGACTGATGCATTATATGGTGATAGCATTAGACTCCAGCAGGTATTAGCAGACTTCCTGTTGGCATCAGTTAATTATACACCAAATGGGGGCCTGCTTTCTGTTGCAGCTAAGTTGACCAAGGATCAGTTGGGACATTCAGTCCATCTGGTGCATCTGGAGCTCAGGTACTACCTTAGAGAGTGTGAAGCTGTCATCTCTCTGCCATAAATTGGCATAAAATGATAGGAACAGTAAGAACAAACAGAAATTATACATTTTGCTCCCCGAACTAGGTTTATATTCAGTCAAACTATCCACTGGAAATAAAACTCGTGGTCCTCAAGTAACTTTTTCTGGGAACATGATTTTTAGGATAAGGATTGTCTAAATGTCAGAATCTTGCACTCAGAATATGAAATTGAGACATATACTTCTAAATGATCCAAGATTTCACAAACTAAAAATGGAAAATTAGTTTTGTTGGTATAGGATATAATGACTCGGCAAAATGCTGCATATTTGATGTATAATCAGGTCTTTTATAGATTGAATAACAAAAAGTTACATCCATTTGTGGTCAGCATAACACATGCAGGTGGGGGGATACCTGAAGCCTTACTAAGTGAAATGTTCGGAAGTGATGGGGATGCTTCAGAGGAGGGAACCAGCCTGCTTATCAGCAGAAAACTGGTGAAGCTTATGAATGGAGATGTGCAGTATCTGAGGGAAGCAGGAAAGGCAACTTTCATCATATCAGTTGAACTAGCTGCTGCGCGCAACAAGCCACATGCCTGACAAATTACTCGGGAAATCTGTTTGTAATAGTTGTACAGGTTAAAATAAATATCAATTCTGTGCTGAATGCCGCCATTTGCCATAGTAATGCTTACTGCTAGCTGTTAACTCTTTTAGGTTGGCACATATGTTTTGCATATGAAAGATAGACACATTTGCATCTTTCTTAATTGCTTTTTGTAAAACTCAATTCTAGCCAGTGTCGCCACAGTTAAGATTTTGCTTTTACTTTAGAAACAAATATAAGTTAATTAAAGGTCATTTTCACCAAGAAAATAAAAGATTGAAAGCTACGCTCCAACTACGGCCGCAGTTGTTATGATACTCTCAGTATTACTAACGGATAACCAGAAAGAACTTGAAACTATTTTGGCCTACAGGTGCCTCTCCATCCTGTTTGGTGTATTCGAGAGGTGCAGGGGTTAATCTCTTCCCCTCGTTAACACGTTATTACTTATAAAAATTGTGGGTGCCACGACATTACGTCTTTGACGTTTGTATGGGAGGCCTCTACTGTTAGCTGGGCTGTGGGTTTGATTCTCAATTTACTTTATTTGCTTTCAGTTGTTGAGGCTTGATATTGCTACTCAGCTCCGCATTTTCTTCCTTCCACCTATGTAGTAGATTTTTTCTGATTTGTATTCTTTTAGGCCATGTACTTTAATCTTTCTTAATTTATTCAATTTCCTTTTTCAAAAAAAAAATTGTGGGTGCCTCTTACAATTTCCCTTATTTTTAAAAATATTTTAACCACTTTGTAATATTAAAAATAATAATAAGTAATTTTGGCTAATCATTTTAACACAAACAGTCATATAAAAGACTCTTAATAGGATCCATAATGAATTATATTAAATAATTTCTTTTACTATTTTAATTCTACGTATTATGTCTTAAGTATATTTTTATCAACAAACTCTGAACTTTTTACAATAAAGTTTTTAATCCTATAAGATTGGTCGGTTGGTCCAAATCTGACGACAATTACGTTCATTTGGAATTGCTTTGTTCCTGAAACATTAGAAGCTGATAGAATGCGACATGGGATTTGGGTTAATATATTTCTTACTTGAATTGGTAGAACGTGATACTAGTTAGGATAAGGTCAAGCCCACGATACCTAGACCAAGATCCACTCTCGCAAAGAATAAAATAGAACAGGGAGACCTCTTACGAGACAATTCAGACAATTGGCTTAGAGGATTCATCCAAAATCTCGGCTGGTATTTTCCGGTGACAGCGAAATTCTGGGATGTGGTTCTAGGACTAACACTCGCATGGGCACTAGGTTATCGCCGGATAGAACTGGAAGTGGACTCGATTGCAGTGATCAACCTTTTTTTTTCCGTGGCAAGCAGGTCCACGACTTTCAATCCAATCATTCAAGGGATTAGCGAACTGTTTACTTAGAATTGGACGATGATGTATAGGCATATCTACCGAGAGGGTAGCAAATGTGCTGACTGGTTAGCTAGCTATGCGGAGCAGCTTGAGATAGGATTTACTTCTTTAGATACTACACCTAGTAGGTGCCAATCTATCCTCCTAGAGGATATGTCGAGATTTAGTTTCCCCCAACTAGTTTTGTAAACCGTTTTTTCTTCCCTCTAATATATATAAAAAAGAATAAAATAGAATAGAATAAGGCAAAATATGATTCACTCTTAAATCTTGTAAAAAGAAAAAATGAAGTAAAATAGGGTCCAACTCACTCTTGACAATCATGAAAAACAAAATGAGGTTTTTTTTCTTTACATATTTTTTCATTTGATTTTTTTAATTGTTCTCTTAATCTTAATATTAAGAATTAATGAAAATCATTAGATACTTCAATTGTATCACAACAAGGAGATTAAGGTAGCTCCTTTAATAACAAAAATATGGTTTTAAAGTTTGTATATTTATATATTAGGACCTTTTTTTACTTTGCTCACGGCCTATAAAATGTTAAGAACGGGCTTCAAAGTTTGCATATTTATATATTATCGCCTTTTATTATTTTGCCAAAGCCTATAAAACGTTAAGGAATGGCACTCGGTAAGGTTACTTATACTGGAACTCTCCAAACTCCATATTTAGCGTAATTATTTACTGGATCATTAGAAAAAATATTTCTTACTTTACAGGCTTGTAGATTAACCAATATAAGCCTTTAGAATATGTGTGTGCAGTGCATATATATAATACAACCGATACGCTACGAAGAATTTGAAGAATTAATATCATGAAACTGGAATCAACTATAAGATTATGCTATGAAGCCTAATACAATAGCTCTTATAAATAAATAAATAAAACGTAATGACATTAGATCCTAAGATGTAGCACAAATTTAAATGGGGGTACCTGATCGGTTGATTCATTAACAATTTTGTTTCAAATTACTAAGACCAAACTGAAAACTTTCTCAACAAACATGACGAGGCTCAAATGATCTTATACGTTAAATGTCTAAAGGTACATGAACCATTGTTATCTACGTCAAACCACAAATTTATCACGACGTACATAATTTGATGAATCATCAATTATACATTTGTAACATAATTAATTGATCTTATTATGCATTTTGTTCAATTAATTAATTTAAGAGATAAGTTTACGAGATATTATACTATATAAATAAAATTATGATAAAATCATAATTATGATGTTGATAATATATTTAAGTATTATCTTTAAATTATTTGTAATTATTACCATATTAAGATTGAACATTAGTAGACAAAAACATATCATGGTTTCTTCCTTAAGAAGAAAATAAATTAATCTCTTAGAACAAAATATGAGATACTTAAGCAAATATATGAATGTTTGTTAAAGAATGAATTCATTGCACTAAATATTACTTGTACGTTTAAAGAAATGCTTATTGTGATGATTGCGATAATTTGACTTGAGATATTTAGGTTATCTCATATCGGGATTATTATATATTGATATCATTTAATACTAGTATTTATTTAAAAAACCCATTGGCCATGATTGAAAGAGGCTTTGAAAATAGTTGAGTTAATTGTAAAAAATATTAAACCTTACAAAATTTTGCAATACTAGCCCCAATTTTAAAAAGTAATACTAAAATATTTTTCAATTTTTTGCAAAAACTCTCAACATTAAATTCTATGTTAATGTAGATGACATGGTGAGCTACATCAAGTTAGTATATTTTGTCGCATGACTGTCATATATTATATTTATGTTACATATAAATTTTATTATTTAATAAATTAAAATATTAAAAACTCTAAAATAATTATGTACTGCTTCTTTACTTTTCCGGTGACACTCCATCTATTTTACGTCATCTATTTTAAGGTTGTTTGCAATTTTCATCTTATCTTGGGTTTAAATGGGTGAATGCACTTTCTAGCAAGGAAGTCACTCAATAAACAGAATGGGAGGATAAGCAAATTGAGTATATTAAAGAACGAGTGAATGAGGAAGGCAAGTAAGAGGGCTTTAAGAGGGGATGGATCTTGCCCAAGTTTTTCGAAATTTTGTCCATAATCCATTAGACTATATTATCATCAATACATGGTAAGATTGACTAATAATTTTCATCTTTCCAATTGCATATTGATGTGATATGTTTATATCAATATTAAAAATGACGCAAGTGCACAACGTAACTATAGTTAGGACAAGCAAGTATAGGTCGATCTCACGAAGACTGCAAGTAATAGTAATTATCCTTTTTTTATTATCTAACCTATGAATCAAAAGAATTAAAACAATATTGAACGTAGAACAAGTAGAATACGAAGAAAAATCAATATCAAATAATAGTGTCCAGGTAATGAATCCCCCTAAGAATTCTTAATGATTAACCCTTTTTCATGTAATTATATTATTGATTATTAGATCACAAAAATTCTTATCTTATATTAATATCTTTATCTAGACTATTAATAACTAATTTATTACTTGATTAACATAAATCATTAACATAAATCTTTCCAATTAAAACCCTAGGATTGTATTATCGATTTATTAATTTTGTTATTATGTTTGACCTTAATCCAGAGGATTTATGTCGACCTATCTATAGGTTTGTATGCAACTCCTTCCAATTATGGTACATTTATTCATATAAAGAGGATTTATCAATCTCAATCATATGAAATCAAATCATGCGCTAATATTCCTAATGTATTAGAACAAGAATAAAATGCATAATTGAATCATAATAAATCAATCAATAAAATTGCATTAATAAAAGATTAACTCATATTGTTGTCACAACTTAGGCTTCATCTTACCTATAGAAAATGAAATCAATAACAAATATTCAGAAGAATAACTAGAAAATAAAAGAAATCATAATTCTAAATCTCCTTTTTTCTTCTAATAAATCTTCTTACAAGTTTGAATTGGATGAAGCTCTCTATCGGATCTCTTGACGTTATCTTCTTGTTTTCCTCATCCTTTAACCAGAATTATCACCTCTTAATTTATATGTCTAATGACTCAAAATTACTTAAAAACTTAGCTCTCCCTGTTTTGCCTCCATTTATGTCCTTTCATAGTAAAAACTAAGATTTTTTTAACTTATCAAAAAAAACTAAGATTTTCACGGTCCCTTACACGACCATGTAGGTGCACAGGCATATACATGGCCACGGATCTCCCAATTGCTCCAAAGCTTTGTTTTATGTCACAATTTTATTTGAATTATTTAAGTCCACGAAGGCAAATATCACCTACAAATGTAATTGGAGCAAATTAAGTACCAAAAATACAACAAAACTAGTAATATCAAGCAATCACATCAAATATAGGTGTATAATTATAATCAAAATACATTTATCTAACATCTCCACACTTAAATTTTTGTTTGCCCTTAAGCAAATCATAATCTAAATTATTAATCTTACAAAAATCCATCTTTTATTAACCACAACCTGTCAGGTCACACTCTAAATCATCATATCATATCAATCAAATTATCATACAATTAGATTCAAATTATCC
>JANZLH020000125.1:175494-193404 GCA_026770325.2 Erythroxylum fimbriatum | reverse complement strand
GTAGTGGAAATAAGTTCAAGCATGATGATTAGGTAACATGGGCACACTATGGAACTTTGGTAAGTGAATTTTGGGATGTTCTAAGATTGAAAATGTATTTCATAATGTCATTAAAGGTTCAAGGGATTAAGAATGAAAAAAAAAATTTATAACCCTCCAAAGTAATACGAACGCTCAAGTTTCACGATTTTAAGCAAGAGAGTTGGGTTCCGGGAACGGGATCCAACAATAACAATTATACAACTCAAAAATTCTTTTCTTGTTCACATTATTGACAAAGACTTAGAATATGTTATCTAATGCAAACTTTTACTTTTTATTCTTTCAAGGTTGTTAACAACTCCCTAATATGTCCAAACTACTGTTCATAACTCATATATAATCTTATATTAAAAGCAACCAAAAATAGTTGTTAACATTAAAAAGTAGTCGCTACAATGACTAGTAACAATAACATTGGTCAACCATTATGTATATTTAACAAACTAATGGTGCAAACTTTTTAGTAAATTTGTGTGCTATAATGGTTAAGCACATACACATATTAGTCAATCAGTGTACTTAAAAACATTTTTTTCAAAAGTTTTCAAAATTTTCAAGCTCTTTCAAAGATCAAAATATATTTCATCTACATCCATTAATTGTTCTATTTATTCTATCGACTCATTTACTCACTTTTCCCATCATTTGAACTTCATCATTTACATATCACTTGGTTCCATTATAATAGAATCACTAATGTCACCAAAAATAAATTCATTAACAACAATGTATTTTGTTATCATGAAATCCATATGTTAATGTTAAAACCTTTACATTTTTTATACGTATATCTATGTAGGAATGGATAAACCTATAAATAAATAATAGTGGCATACACATTACAATTATTATTACTTATTTCTGCAAAATATATTACAACATTAGTTAAAAAAAATAACAAGTTCATTCAATTGAAGATACCATAATATTCTTATTCTCACAATAATCTAAGTGTGATAATGTAACTTATCATCATTCAAATGGCTTTGATCATATTCCAGAATTTAACGATCATTAACATAAAAAAAAAAAAAAAAAACCTCCAACAATGATGAAATGGACAATGTTCTACAAAATTAACTTATATAATAATTAGCTTTTTCATATTCATTAACATATCTTACAAATAAAACTAAACACTACAATCTGATAATAACTTATAATCTCTATAATTAGTAAAGGAGAGAATGGGTTTGAAATTTAATATTAAATATACCTAATCAACCTCTCTAATAGTATTCTCGTCTAATTCAAAAGAGAATGGGTTTCAATGTCACGGCATCAGATCCCCTGTCTTCATTATCCTATTCCAACCTTATTTTCGCTCAAATACAACGTCGTTTTGGAATGAAAACAGGGTTATAACAGGATAATTGGGACAAAGGATCTGAACTCATACACACACTTTCAATTAGAGCGGATCAAATCACCTTTTCTCGTTATTCTAAGAATAAGAATAAGAAGAAAAAAAAACTACACTGGATATTTTTTATTGCTATTTTTTGTAATTCTAAGAATAAGAAATGCATGCTTATCTTAAAATGACTGAATTAATTAAAAACAATACATTTAATAACATGATCTGGAAATTATGAAACACTTGGTGTTGTGAAGAAAAGGATAGCGGTAAACACAGTTTATTTTTGCGAAAAAGTAGACTTGATCTTCCCGACCTGGTTGGCGCCAACTTGGAAAGCCTTGGACAAAACAGGGTCAGGTATTGCTGGGGTAGCCCCAAACAGCGCAGTGCCTATGGACTGAGTTCCAGGCAATTGGCTGTTGAAAGCCGCAAGTACTGAAGCACTCTGCTTATTGCAATTATTCTTCTGATAATGCATCAGGGCCCTTGGAAACACAAAAATGTCGCCTTTCTTGATGACCTTTGACACCAACGCATTCGTGGTGGTAATGAATCCAACCTCAAGTTCACCTTCCAGCACATATATCACCTCGGAGGCTCGAGGGTGTGTATGGGGAGGGTTGACACCTCCTGGTGCATAGTCAATGCGAGAGAATGAGAGCCCCTGTGTGTTGAGTCCTGGTATCTTCAGAACGTTTGCAGGGGTCACCAACGAGTTGTTTGTGGGACCTGGATTGGCCAATCCTGAGAAGAAGAAATCATCAGCACTTATGCTCGCCTTACAGGGGTATCCATTCAGCTTAACGCCGGAAGCAATATCTGCTACGCATACATCTTGAAGCAGATCTGGATCCGCAGCAATGCTGGCCACCATCGTAAGAATTGTCATAGCAAATAAGCCCCCCATAGCCGCCATGAATTTTTCCTATTTAATCGATCTCTTTTAATTGAAAGAAAAGCTCGAAGATGTGTACAATCAAGGCCTATGTGCCTATATATATATCATGGCAAAATAGCAAAAACAAGTGTTGGCTGAAAATGGATGAACAGGAGAAAATGATGTAAGTTGGAAATGGTTATTTATAGAACGTACAGTACAGAATATATATTCTTCGGTTGCATGCCCATTTTATCTAATCAAACTGACAAAATGGAACAAGCAGTTAATAATCTTGTTCTCAAGATGGTCAAATGGTGTGGGGTTGAGGACGAACATTTAGGAAATATATTAGGACCTTCAACTGTACGTTAGGCAAATGAACCTTTTACATAAATATAGCTACAATTTCAAAAATATCTTCAAACAATTTTAATTAAGGTCCAATCTCTTTCCTAAAGACTTAACAGTTGAATTGCAGATTCAATTTTCGTTTTTTGCCACCAGTGAGTTGAAACCTAGACCTTTGGTTTGGGCAGGGACGGGAGTCACTTGACTCTCCCTTCAGTATACATCATTGCATAACATAACACCCTACAACTATCCAAATTTGGAAACAAGTTAAAAGTGAAATTCAGCAGTGACATCAAATGGAAAAGCAAAAGTCTTGATACCAAACTGCAATACAGTGGAAACATTTGGCTGTCAGAAAAGTTGCACAACAGGATGGTTACCATTTGATTTCAACCATCAGAAATGCCACGCTACTATTACAGGCTTCAACATATTCAACAGCCTAAAAACTACAGTAACTGCTTCAGGTTATTTTCTAATTAAAATGAAAAAAAAAAAAAGGAAAAATGAATGAAAGAGTAGGAACCAAAATGGTTTATACAACTGCTTCCCAGAGAAGTATCAATTCACTTGCATTGACAGGAATTGGCATTCAACAATATGCACTAACAATTTAAACAAGTTAAACCCCAAATTCCTGCATTAGTTAACCAAGTTCACCAGCTTGGATCGGATAATCCAAACTACCATGAATCAAAGGGTCGAAAATCAAGAAGTTCCATATCCTATAAAACAAACCAGCCACTTTTGCTAAAGTACTTAATTTCAGCAGTGCAACACAAGGAGGTGAGTTCAGTTCCTAAATTCAGGAAGTTGCCGTGCTCATCAAGTTGTTTTACCTCAAGAAAGTAAAAATTTATAAAGGGAAAAAAAAGGAAAGAGAAAAGAGTCAAGACTAATTGCTTTTCAAATGAGTGCAAATGGATGTAACAGAACCAAACTAGTTCACTTACATAATAACACTTTCACCTGATTTGGATACCTATTCATGAGGTCATACACCAAATTCACTATTTCCTCTTCTTACCACCATTCTTGGCCTTTTTAGCACCAACTCCTTTGGGAATAGTATCTGTGGCTTCCTGTAGAAAAGAAGAATTAGAACCACGATCTCCTGTGGTAGGACTAGCCAATAATTACATGGAAAAGTTACAACAGTTTGCAAAATGATGAATAAACAATCAACAAAATAATCTCCCACGCAAAAGGAAATGTATACACCAAAAAATGGAAAAAAAAAAAAACAAGTTAGAGAAAGAAACCAGTGGCCACAACTCTGTAATATCTCATAAATCTCAACTCTATAAAAGACCAAAATGTTGTATGATAACAGTTATAGCACCAGAAACAAAACTTCAGTTACAGTTCAAGCTCATAAATCCCATGCTTCAATGTTTAGTAATGACTATAGATTGGTGTGGAGGTTCACCAGATTTTCAGCTTCATATGCCAAAGCAAACAACTTTGCATGGAGGTGTGCAGCATTTTGAGCCCAGATCAAGATTTGGAAGCTTTAAGCTATCATTGGGTTTGGGCATTTTATGTTTGATGGCTGGTTTAAAAGATCGAAGCGTGCATTTGGTTTCCTGTCATACAAGGCACTGAGAAGTGGTATCAAAAAATCCTAAACATTTTCCTGAGCACTATAACAGGCAAAAAAGAGGGGTAATCATCTTATCTTGCCCCCCAACAGACCGCAAAGGTCGTCTAAAGTTGTCAAACTACAGCACGTAAAGGGAAAGTAATTTCTGCAATGATGCAGGTGTGTTTGTGTATCATCCAGTAGAGAGCTTACATATTAAGCTGAAGGACTCATTTTAAGTTTCCGTTAGTTACTTTTAAAGTTGCTCAGACCAAGGAGAAAATATAGGTATGCACTCAGATTATAAATATCAGAAACAATATGAAAAAAACAAAGAAAAAAAACTAAAAACTCGGAGATCTGAGAGAATAATAATAAAGATGCAAAGAAATTTTAATTGGGAGCATTTATGTATTAGTATAGTCACCTTACAGAAAGGGGGTTAAGGTTAGAGAACCATGAAATTACCACCATCACCCAATCCCACCACCTTAGTCATCTTAATCAGCCATATGCATCTCCTCATACCTCTGTTTACCAGCCACATTCAAGGACTTGCAGATAACTTAACACGTTCTCATTACCGCAATCAATTTGAGCTACTAAATTTTATAGTCTAAATTTAACCAAAATCTTGCCAAAGAAACATCTAGAACGAACATGAATTTCTGCCAACCTCAAATTACATAGAAAGAGAAATAACTTATTGACAATTGAAAGACTTCATGAGGTTTTACCTTCCGTTTAATTGGAGCAGGTGTGTTAGTGACAGGCTTAAAAAATGATTCCAATCTGTCAAAAGATATTTAAAGAAATCAGACCAGGAAAAGGGAAAAATATAAGAAAATGTGGAAAGTCCAAAGGAGCCCATAAAGGTACAATTATCTACCATTGCATGCAAGTAAACTCGTTCTCCCATCATCCATGATATTTTACAGAGATTCATAAAGCACATATTAAAACAACGAGAAAACAATAGCATACCATGCCCACATCTCTCTAAATTAAGACATGTTAGGAAAAGGTAGCGTTTGCTGTGAATTCACAGCCAGATATTATGTTAACACCTGAATTATGTTCTTACAAAGGATCACATATAAAGTAAAACCAAACCTTCAAATCAAATGGAAACAAGAGAACAGCTCTTCTCAACTAGCTCCTTCAGTTCAACCCCCAAGAGCAAAACAATTAAAAATGAAAAATTAGTAAGAAGCATAGACCCATAACCCCTTAACAAAAGATCAAATTCCAATTCAAATATGCTCTCATAATCTCTAACAATTAGAATCAACCAATTGCTAACTTTTACTTAATAATCCTGAACCGGCCTTCACAACTCAGATCAACCTAACCTTAAAGTCCATTTTCCTCCCTAGGACAGAATTACCACATCAAGAACATTGATGCATGAAACCAAGAGATCTAAATGGAAAACACAAGAATAGAACTTGTGTCAGGATCCAAATATTCAAAAAGCTTGAAGGAAGTACAACAAAGTATCGGTCTCTATTTTGAATAACTAAAGGAAATAGCACTAAATATCAGTGTCTATCAAATACAACAAGAGGGAGAAAGGAATTGACACTATCTGGAGGTAATAGGTAAGAGTATTGAAACCATGGTCTGGTAATGTAATAGTCTCAAGACTCTCAACGAAGATTGTAGCATTCAGAATCCAGGTTGATGATGTAAGCATAAGAAAAAATTAGATGATAAATATATGTTTCTTTTCTTCTCTTCCTTTTTTATTTATTTCACCTTTTTTAGGAGGACGATAGGCAAATGTTTAAGGTTGGCAATGGACGAGACCCCAAACTTCTTTCAGCTTGAGGGGCAAAATGGCATATTTTGGCTATACTTTGAAAAAACAATACCATTTTTCCAGAAACCTAGACCTAGTCTGCCAGCCCAAGCTTGCCCAGCATGAAGCACAGTCAACTCAGGCCTGGCCAATTTTGCCATCCCTACAAATTTCACCAGCAGATAACAAAAGATGTGTGATGCACATCCTACCATGAGGATGAGGAGATGGTAAGTTTTGATAAGACAGTTAATCTATCACACAGGTTAGCTGTAGAGAGACAACAGAAACAAATAATTATCGCATAACTGTTAGAGCAGAATGACAAATGAATGCTTCTGCATACATAACCAATCACTTTAAGGAAATATGTCATAGAATCCTAGCAACTGCTTTGTTACACTAACAACATTCAAAGAATCATCATAAATGTTTAAGCATTACATACCGGCCCTGAGAAGATTTGTTCTTGGCTGCCTTAATTTTTTCTATTGCCTGTAATAGTCAGTAGATAATGACAAAAGGACCATGTAAGACAATCCTGGCGCTAAGAAAAAGCACATAGATATTAGCAATCAGTACCTTCATCACCCTGTCACTGCTGAAACCATTCTCATTGACCAGAAAAGAAATCAGTCCCTACGAGTTTGACAAGATAGTACAAGTCCATAAAATGTCAAAGAGAAAATAAGGGACATTAAAATAAGCAAGTAATTAAGAGATAATCACTTCTTCATCTGGAGCATTCCACTTAAGATCAGTTTGGTCCTCATCAGAAAGGACAAGTGGCTCTTTAAAAAGTCTTCGGGCCTCTTGATATGGCCAATCCTCTGGTATTTGATACCTGCTTACAAAAAGGATTACCATCATGAGCAAAACCACAAGTATGTCGGTAAAATTTTTGTGTGCTGAATTAATGGATACAAGATAAAGTGATAACATCCTAACAGTAGGGTATATTCTAATTATCACTCATTTCACTTCTTTTTCACCATTTACAAGCATCAGTCCCTTGTAAACAACACTGGGACAGACCAAGAAGATCGCAGTAGCTGTATGGGAATACTTTTAAATCAATAGGTAACAAATTATTTCAGACATGGTTCTGCATACAACTTCAGTAACACAACATCAGAATCACATAATTGTACTGGACTACTTACTATTTTCTGAGTCTAAAATATACATTGAAGCAAAAAAAGTATATAAAACATCATGGCAGAGATCACCTTTCTCTATTTATATTTTCCAGTAGACTCTCTATTGAGCCATGTTGACGGATGAGCTTTAAAGCAGTTAGTCCTCCAATTCCTGTAGCACAGTTGGAGATAATAAGTGATGACTGCACCAGGAAAAAAATTACCAAAGAGCTGTTTACAAGCTTTATTTAAATGAATAGAAATTCCTCATACCTCGAATGCTATCACAATAATCACATCCAGAAAGAATGCACAAGTCAATGAATTGATCCATGCTAAGGTTTAACTCCTCTAAAATCTGAAAATAGAAAATCCCCTGTTCACATAATGCTAACTAAATGAACAAAGCAACTATATTAATATTAACTTTTCTGGGCACCTTTGTTGTTTCAAATTCCATGATTGGAACTTTTCTCGAACTAGGGTCCATCAGATGGCGCAAAAATCTGGGTGCCCCAAAGGTTAAGGAATCCATGTCTTCAGAAGCCACTGCATAAACCTATAACATAAACATTAGCCAAATCATTAGCATGGAATCTCTTAACATGTGAAATTGTAGAAAAGATCTACTGCTGATACTTAGAAATCATGGCAGATTCTTAGGGATTGATGAGTTGTAATTTATGCATAAATTATAGGCTTAGTCAACTCCACAAAATAGGAAAATTAGCTGTATGATTTTTTCCTTTTTAAGCATCTTATACTGCCTATAAGATCTGTACATGTACATTATCCAATAGATAGAATACTATTTTTCTTCATATGGTATCAGAGCAGGAACTTAACTCCTAACACTCCCCTTTCACGAAAAGAATTCTTCCAGGACTTATTCCGTGGAAAGATTCAAACCCTAGCCAACCCTAGCCCCTCACAATGTCAGAAGTTACTTCTGAACCAGCCCCTATTTCCTCTACAGTTGCTGAAAATCGTAGCCTCACCTCTGACTCCCATTCTGTCCAGATAACCACCATACGTCTCAATGGAGACAATTTCCTGCACTGGTCCCAATCAATGCGGATGTATATTCGTGGGAGAGAAAAGATTGGGTATTTGACTGGTGATAATAAGGCGCCAGATGTGAAGGACCCATCCTTTGCTACTTGGGACGCAGAAAATTCCATGGTTATGGAGTGGCTTGTTAATTCCATGGATGAAGACATTGCTTCAAATTATACGTGTTATTCAACTGCCAAAGAACTCTTGGATAATATTCACCAGATGTATTCAGACCTTGGTAATCAATCTCAGGTGTATGAATTGAAACTGAAACTCGAGGAAATTAGACAAGGGTGAGACAATGTCACCAAATACTTCAATATCCTGAAAAGATTATGGCAAGATCTAGATGTTTTCAATGACTACGAATGGAAATCTTCGAATGATTACAACCACCACAAGAAAATGGTAGACAATGATCGCATCTACAAATTTCTTGCTGGGCTAAATGTAGAATTTGACAAAGTGAGGGGAAGGATAATTGGTCGTGGTCCTCTTCCTTCACTTGGAGAAGTATTTGCTGAAATCCAAAGGGAGGAAAGTCGTCGGAGTGTTATGCTTGGTAAGAAGGAGTCCGGGGCATCAATTAAAAATTCTGCCCTGGTTGTAGCAGATGCAAATGCAAGCAGAACAGCCCACACACATGAAACAATGTTAGGATCTTCGGGAGAGAGGGAGAGAGTATTCTAGAAGATGAACAGCTGGCCAGTTAGTTACGCACAACAGAATGTACGTAGTGAGGGGGGTATAAAGGGGTAGGCAGAGAAGGGAGTAGGAGGCGGAAAAATAGAGAGAAGATAGGACAGAAGGACTTTAACCTTCTGAGGAGCTGATTCAGCTCTGGTTAGGAGCAAATCTGCTCTGGATATATATATTGTAGTGCTTAGCACATTACCGATATATATAATATAGCCAAAACTCAGTATTCTGAGCATAGAACCTCTAACAAACAACCAACAACCAGCATAGAGTAGAGGACAAGCCACGGGTATGGCATGATTTCTGCAATAAACCTCGCCATACACGTGAGACTTGCTGGAGAATTCATGGCAAACCTGCCAACTGGAACAATAACAAGTCTGGAAATAGAATTGCTCGTGCAAATGAGGCTGATTCAAATCCCTTTAGTAAAGAACAGATGGATCATCTTCTTAGGCTGCTAAAGACCAATTCCCTTTCTGGTATTCCTAGTGTTTCTCTGGCTCAAACAGGTAGAGAATCTAACTTTTTTTTCCTGCCATTCTACTTCCTCTCCTTGGATTATTGATTCAGGTGCTTCAAACCACATGACAAACCTTTCTCATGTTTTTCTTTCGTACTCACCTTGCTCTAGTGATAAAAAGGTCAAAATTGCAGATGGAAATTTCTCATCTATTGCAAGGAAAGGATCTGTAAAAATTGCTGAAAAATCACCCTTAAATCTGTTCTTCATGTCCCTAATCTATCAGTCAGTCAACTAGCTAAAGATTCTAATTGCCGTGTCATTTTTTCCAATTCTCACTGTGAATTTTAGGACCTGAACATGGGGATGATGATTGGCAGTGCTAGAATGGTGGATGGTCTTTATTACTTTGATGAAAACCTTCTCAAGAATAAACAAGCTCAAGGCTTGAGTATTAGTACGAGTTCTCTTTCCGCTGGTGAAAAAATTATGATTTGGCATCTTAGATTAGGACATCCTAGCTTTTCATATTTGAAATACTTGTTTCCAGATTTATTTAAAAACGTGGATTGTTCATCTTTTAAATGTGAAAGTTGTCTTTTATCAACAAGTCATCGTTCTACTCACAATTCAAAACCATATTGTGCCTCAAAACCATTTAGTTTGATTCATAGTGATGTATGGGGCCCTTCAAGGATCGCCACATATTCAGGAAAAAAATGGTTTGTAACTTTTATAGATGATCACACTCGATTGTGTTGGATATATTTGATGAATGATAAATCTGAAGTAGAAAATGTTTTTAAAAACTTTTTCAATGAAAACCAATTTCAAACAAAAATAAAGATAATTCATTCTAATAATGGAACATAATATTTCAATCATTTGTTGGGGAATTTTTTAAAAGAAAAAGGGATTCAATATCAATATACTTGTATTGACACTCCTTAACAAAATGGCATTGCAGAAAGGAAAAATAAATACTTACTTGAAGTTGCACGTGTTATTATGTTTTCAATGAATGTACCTAAATACTTATGGGGAGATGCAATTTTAACAGCATCCTACTTGATAAATAGGATGCCTACTCGTGTGTTAAAATATACAACACCTTTAGAGTGTTTTAAAAAAATTTATCCGAAATGTAGACTCTTTTCTGATTTACCCTTAAAAATTTTTAGGTGCATTGTATTTGTCCACATTCCTAGCAGACTTCGATCTAAACTTTATCCTAGGGCAAAAAAATGTGTGTTTAACTGTTTATTGGATATGCACCAAATAAAAAGGGATATAAGTATTATAATCTTCGAACAAAAAGGTTTTTTGTTAGTATGGATGTCTCTTTTGTTGAAAGTCAACCATATTTTGAAAAAAACTGTCCTCGGGGGGAGATGGGAAATGAAGATCAGTATTTCCAAGCATCTATTCCACTGCCTAACATGTTTTTTTCCTAAACACAATACTAATCTGCCAATGTCATACATAGATGATTTACAAACAGGGGGAGAAATACTAGGAAAAAAACATATTAATCCTAGTACGGAGCTTAGTGTTTATGCCAGGAGACATACTCATCAAAATAAAGATCTATCCACTACTCTAGTGCAAGACCAACCATTATCTTTGGGCGATGGTTCATCCAACACTTTAGGTAATTTTGATCCTTTGCCTTTGACAAATCCAACTCCTACTATTGTTGATCTTGATGTCCCTATAACACTTAGAAAGGGAGTCCGAACTTGTACCAAACATCCCATTGCTAAATATGTGTCTTACCACCAACTTTCTACTTCTCATAAAGCCTTTACCTAAAATATCTCTAATTTGTTTATCCCAAGAACCATTTAGGAAGCCTTAGATAGCTCGAATTGGAATTTAGCAATTTTCAGAAGAAATGGATGCTTTGGAAAAGAATGGGACTTGGGAGATAGTCGATCTACCAATGCAGAAGAAAGTGGTAGGATGTAAATGGATGTTTACAGTTAAGTGTAAAGCTGATGGCAGTGTAGAGAGGTACAAAGAACGGTTAATGGCAAAAGGATTTACACAAACACAAGGTATTGATTACCAAGAGACCTTTGCCCCAGTTGCAAAAATTAACTCAATCCGTGCCCTGTTTTCATTATCTGTTAGCTTTGACTAGCCTTTACATTAGGCCAATCAAAGCTAACAGATAATGAAAGCATGGCACGGATTAAGTTAAGTTTTGCAACTGGGGCAAGGGTCTCTTGGTAATCAATACCATGTGTATGTAAAAAATGCATTCCTTAATGAGACTTGGAAGAGGAAGTTTTTATCAGTCTACCACTTGGTTTTGAAAAAATTCTTGGTGAAGGGAAAGTGTGTAGGCTGAAGAAATCACTGTATGGACTCAAACAATCTCCTAGAGAATGGTTTGAGCGATTTGGAAAAGCTGTAAGGGCTCATGGATATACGCAAAGTCAAGCAGATCATACGATGCTTTAAAAACATTCAAAGGAAGTAAAAATTGCTAGTTTGATTGTTTATGTTGATGACATTATTTTAACAGGTGATGACCTTGATGAACTCAAAAGACTCAAGACGACCCTTGCCGAAGACTTTGAGATCAAAGACTTGGAGATTTGAAGTAATTCCTAGGAATGGAGTTTGCTAGAACTAAAAAAGGTATCTTTGCCTCTCAGAGGAAGTATCTACTAGATCTTCTTAAAGAGACAGATCTACTCGGATGTAGGGCAGCTGAAACACACATTGAACCCAATGTGAAACTTCAACATGCCAAACCAGAAGAAGTGAAGAATAGAGAACAATTTCAAAGATTAGTTGGTAGCCTGATTTATTTGTCGCATACTCGTCCAGACATAGCCTTTGCAGTGAGTATGGTAAGCCAATTTATGCACTCTCCAAGTCCAGAACACTTTGAGGCCGTGTACAGAATCCTAAGATATTTAAAGAGTGCACCAAGGAAGGGCTTACTATTCGAAAGGCATGGTCACCTACAAATTGAAGTAAACACAGATGCAGATTGGGCAGGAAGTACAATTGACAGAAGGTCAACATCTGGATATTGTAATTTTGTTGGAGGTAATCTTGTTACTTGGCGAAGCAAAAAGCAGAATGTGGTGGCAAGAAGCAGTGTTGAAGCCGAATTTAGATTAGTTGCTCACAGAATTTGTGAAGTGTTGTGGATTAAAAGGATCTTAGATGAATTGAAGGTCACAAGTACTTCTCCCATAAAGGTGTACTGCAATAATGAAGCTGCAATCTTAATAGCTCATAATCCTGTTCTCCATGATAAAACCAAGCATGTTGAAGTAGACAAGCACTTCATTAAAGAAAAGCTAGAGAATGGACAGATTTGTATGACACATATATCTAGTATCTACTGGTGAACAAGTTGTAAATGTTCTTACAAAAGGACTGCCTAAGAAACAATTTGAGAAGTTGATTGGCAAGCTGATTATGGAAGACATTGTAAGACCAACTTGAGCGGGAGTGTAGACAAGATCTACTGCTGATACTCAGAAATCATGGCAGATTCTTAAGGATTGATGAGTTGTAATTTATGCATAAATTATAGGCTTAGTCAACTCCATAAAATTGGAAAATTAGTTGTATGATTTTTTCCTTTTTTAGCATCTTGTACTGCTTATAAGACCTGTACATGTGCATTATTCAATAGATAGAATACTATTTTTTCTCCATAGAAATTAAGATAATGTCACAACAAGGCAACATTATTGTTTCTAATAGAAACATCTAGTAACCAAGTTATCACGAAGCAGTAAGATACATACCTTTCCAAATTTGCAGAGAGCAGCGCATTGTGCTTCTGCTTCAGAAGGAGCCTATAGAAAAAACCAAATAAATACTCCAACCATGATTTTGTTTCAATATTACTATATACAAGATTTGAGAAAATGACGGTTTATGAAATAAGAATTTTTAAAAAACATATATAAATCCAGAAAAAACAAAAGGCAGTGGCAGTTATTTCAAGAAAAAAAATCTGACCTGGATCACAGGTACTCCCATGAGTCCTAAAAGTTTTTTACAGTCCTCATTATGCTGCTTTGTCACCTATAAAAATTAAAGAAATTTCCAGAACTTCATAAAAGAAGACAAATAAGCAGCCACAGAAAACATTCTCAATTATTATTTCATGGTGATAAGAGCTATTGGGAGAACAGGAAAAAAGAGTTACCTTTACTGTCCTTTTACTGAATTTTTCGATGTCTTCCTTATTGCCAGTCTGCAGTCATCAAACGGAATCTGGTCATGGGCTGATTGCATCAGAAAGTACAGGAATGATAAACAAGAAAATGGAAAACATACTTCCCTGGCTTGCACCAAATCTTCAGAAGCATCTGCTCTCTTTGCATAACTGCGTCATATTTTTCAGAAACAGTAAGCAAAAAGATGCATTCCGAGCCAACTTGTTAATTTAACAAAGTAATGGGATTGGTGAAAGAAATCAAGGAAACAGTAACATTAACCAAAAAAAGTAGCATTGAATAACAGAATACCGCTTTGCCAACTCTTGCTTCTTCAAATCAGGAGGCTGTCCATCAAACACGTAGCTGAAAAGGCAAGTACGATATGCTATAGTCAGAAGAAAAGAATCATTTTAGACATAGCTTTTCCAAGGTTTGAAGATGATGAAGAATAAGAAAAATATTTTTAAAAAAACATTACACAGGCTTTATTCCAGCTTCAAGAAGCCTAATTGTCCGAGTAAACATGCCTTGCAAATGACTACATGAGCAGAGGATCAAGAAGAGAACAATTAATCAACAAGTTAAACAAAATGTCACCAAAAAAAGATACATAAACCGTATAATAAAGGAGGGTTATTGAGTAAGGAAATTAGTTATTTATAAGAAGAGAAAAAAAAATGAAAGAGAGAATCGGTTGAGTGGTTATAAAACCTAGTGACTTCACCAGCTTCATTAGTCAACATTTCAGTGCCGCTTCGTCCTATAACAATCTGCAAGCATTCACCCACAATAAAGCAAACATGAGCTAGGCAGCATTGTCAAAAAAAAAGTATTAAGCTTCAATAATTCAGATAACACTATTTTTATACGATATGAACTTATTATATCCATTGAACACATCATATCCAATCTGTTAACAAACAAACGGGAGAAGTTTTTAAAAAGAGAGAGAGAAAAAAAGAGCGAAATACAGACGAGGAACTGATAGATGCTCATGCTGGCGTCAATTGCGATCTTCCGGCCAAAGAAGCTCTCAAATTTCTGCTCTTTCATGGACTTGGGAGCATGATCGGCCAGGAGGTGCGTTAAACCCTAATTGATTGAATTTAAGCAATTAATTAACATTTCGAAGTCAAAAAACCATCATAAATCGACTGAAAACAAGAGTTCCAAACGTGAAATTGTTGAATTTCAAAACAAACCTTAATACCCATTTCGCCCAGATAATCTGCTTTTGGCTTCGATTAGTTGAGGAAGAGAATAAGAATAGAGTGGAAATGATCAAAACGCTAGATTTTAGAACTGATTAGGGTTTTCTCGTTTTTAGGGTTTTAGGGAAGAGATGACAGAAGACTCATATCCTTCCCGCCTACTTAAAGAAACAAAAAAGCGCGCACTCCTGTTGTCCTGTACTCCTTCAATCTTTTGGTTTGTCATAAATTCATAAGTTATGTGAAAACTATTATTATCACACAAGCATCCAATTTCTTTTTTTTGTCCTAATATCCACCGGCGGATCCAGTGATTAATCCCTTCGCTGGTTACAAGCATCCAATTTCTATCCACACGAATAAGTTCAAATAATTTATAAATAGTGCAAAGATGAGTAGGCTAAAAAAATTAGTTTTTATAGAGTGTAAGTTTATTTATAATAAAATTTTGACTTTTAGTTATTCATTTTAATTTTAATTAAAACTAGTGTTACTTTTAATTAGATATTAATTAATCATAAAAAAATTTAATATCTAATATTTGTCCCTTTTAATTAAATATCTTAGTTTGACTATAAAATTCCTCAAGCATTAAGACGAAGTGTAGCTTATTTAAGTTACACTTTCTCTGTTCAACCATTTTTTGTACGTGGTCAATTAAGTTCTTAAATAAGTTAGCAATGAATATATAAATTAAATTTTTTATTTAATTTTAATTTTTTAATTAAATATTTTATACCTATAAATCAATATTGGCATCTATGAAGATCATCTAAGTATTAGAAATATCAAAGTTATTTTAGCTACTCTTTTTATGCATAATTTTTCTGTTCAAGTTAATCATTTCATTATATAATGTTTAGACTAGACATAGAGTATGAAACTATACTCTATTTCCTTCTAATCATATTAGTTTCTATTAGTATTTGATTCTTTTAAAAACATTTGAAATTTAATTTCAGAGTGTCAGTCCTTCTCGATCAATGACTTTCAAATTAATAATAATCAACAACTATTGAACATTTTTCCTAATTACTTTTGGTGACGAATCTAATAACTATCAATTGAGATACCTTTGACTATGACGAGTCTTAAGTAGTATTTAAATAAAATAATTCTTACATGAGATACTTTAGAGATTTAAAGTTAAATGATCATTTATACAATCGTCGCATTAAGCATTACTATATTGGATTAGTTTCGTGAACTTGTTGTTTAATAAGCGCATACGCATTTGTTTAAATATCTATATACTTTAATATACAAATTTGAATACTTTTTTCAAAAGAAAAAACATTACATATACTAGACTTTCCACTATATTAATATTTATGCCTAATAAAGCAATAATTAGAAACAATTTAGGAATAACATTTAAATGTAATATAAATCTCATAATTCATGATCTCATTCTAATTTTATTTATAATGTGTAATTATCTAATAGGTTTTATCTTATAAGTTATTTAATTAGACAACTGTAAATACGATGAAGAATACATTTAGTTAATTACATTATAAGTAGACAAACCAACTGACTTAGATATAAGACAATAATCCAATAGATATGTCATTAACAATGTTAATATGATTTCTTTTATATTATCTTTGGATCTATATAATATGTGACATTAATGAAAATATACTTACAAGATATAAGCCGAATAAGCTACAAATCTTTAAATTTGCATGATATAAAGATAAGTGTCATAATCTCGTAGACCACAAGTCAAAATAACACTGATCATTATTCCCGAGAATGAGGTCACATTTTCTCGTCTATATTAAAAGGCGTGATCAGAGATTGATATTTAACCCATATTACGTATACTATCCCGAATTTAGTACCAAATTGAATTTTGGTTCGATATTATATTAGTATGTGGTTGGGTCGGTTGTACTAGGCGCAGGGTTATTTTCACAAGTTCACGGCCCGTTCAGCCCATCAGGTGTTAGACTCCCATGCAAACACAAAGATTTACGCAAAGACTTAAACCTAGCATTCACGGTGGTTAGGTCGGCTGTGCTAGGCCCAGGCTCATCTCAACACGTCCACGGCCCGTTCGGCCCATCAGGTGTTAGATTCCCATGCAAACATAAAGATATCTACGTAAACCTAGCATCCACGGCATATATAAGGTACTATTCTACCATGATACAGGTATGAGATTACAACCCTACTTTTCTATACTTTCAGCAGCCAAAACCTACACAAAAACTGACTTGAGCATCGGAGGGGCCTCCTGGGAATCAACTCCCGGCCCGCCGTTACTTGTTTTGCAGGTATTCCACAGCCAGAGTCACATAGATCATCGATCCAAGCAACGACGTTCAACCTCAGCAAAATCCGGCTGAACCAGGCTCGATCAAGCATTTGGTTGTGCCCCAGTAGTAGAGGTCAGGCCAAGTTAGGGTTAAGGTGGGCCCGACTTATTGTTATCCCTAAACTCACGGATAAAATTTAATATTTAATATTTTAGAATGCTTAATTATAATTATAATATTTTTAAGATACTTAAAATAGACCTTAGTTAAATAAAAAATTAAGTAAGATTAAATTGTCATCAGTTAAATATTACGTATCCATTTAAAAAATAGTTAATAAACTCTACGTTTTCATGTATGTCACATTCAACTAACATATTTTAAATTTTAAATTACTAATACTTTATTATTTTTATTATTTGTTATAATAATTATTTTATTTAAATTTTAACTAAAATTCAAATATAACTTATTTAAATTAAGAAATTAATTCTTAAATAATTGTAAAATTCTAGTTAAATTTCAACGTGTCTCCTCTCTCTAACTTATTTATGATATCACGTCTCTCTGATTCAACCATATAAGTTTGAATTTCACATTGTTATCTTATCACTTGCAATTTGTTTACTCCTCTCTCTAACTTATTTATGATGTCATGTCTCTCTAATTCAACCATATAAGTTTGACTTTCTCATTGTTATCTTATCACTTGCAATTAAGGGTGTTCATGGTAGGGTAACTTGACCTGTTTATAAATAACCTGAACCTGAACCTGAATGTCAGGTTCGCCAATTTCACGAACCTGAACCTGAACCTAAAGAACCTATAGGATCGGTTAACCTATTTTCAGGTTCGGTTCTCAGGAT
>JANZLH020000125.1:134779-146718 GCA_026770325.2 Erythroxylum fimbriatum | reverse complement strand
TGAGAGAAATGTTCAGTTTGCCTTTGCCAATTGTGCTGATGATCTCCAAATCCCCAAACAATCTGAACGTCATGAAGCGTTTTCAAGTGAAACAATGGCATGACGAAAAGCTGCATTGAACCATGAGACACATGTACACTCACACGGCAATCAGGCGGATACGGACTCACTGACAGCAACATTAAATGAGTTTCATATTTTACGGAGGCTACTTGTACTTAGATCTAGGTGACTTATTGATGTTTACTCACTCTCCCTAATAGTATGAAAAAATAAAATAAAAATGCTTTTGTTTCAATCAATTAATCAGAATATCATTGTATGATGCGATATAATGTTGTGATGGGTGGTGGAGGAGGGTGGATGCCATTATTGAAGTCATAATCCTAAGTCACTATCATTCTATGCCCTAGGGCTTGTTTTCATAAACTCCGCGCCTTTCCTCTAATTCATACATTCCACTCGCGGCTCCAACTAATGACGTGACTGTGACACACACTCTCAAACTTTTCTCCTCCCTCTTTCTATTCACCAGTGTTTTGAAACCTAGACATTAAATCCAAAGTTTTATTAGTTACCGGTTTGACCGAATCGACCTGTTTAATCACTTACAATAATTATATTTAATTATATATAATATTAATAATATTTAAAAAATACAAAAAATAAAAAATAATTAAACCAGTGGTCGATCCGGTTGAGCCGGACCGGTTCGACAGGTCAATTGACCGGTTCCCACTAGTTCAATTAATAGTCGATTTTTAGAAGTGAACCGGACTGAATAGCCGACCGGTCGAACCGGCTATTTACACTCTGTTTATTCCTATTGGACTTTTGTGTAATTCTATAGAGTATGGAATGTTAATAACTTGACATATTATATACTTCGTACAAGATTCGATCAGAACCTTATATCTACACTATTATATGCAATTTTAAGTATGACTGACTGACCTTAACAAATATGGGTATGACTTGTGAAGTGTAACACGCAGGCGGTTATTAAAATTAGTAACAAGTAAGTGTCCGGAGTCCACTTGAGACAATTAGTCAATGACTTAACTGCAGTTAAAGATTTTTACTTATTTATTATTAAAATTTTACAATTAAATTATAAATTACAAATATTAAATATTTGTATTAATATTTTAAACACTGAACTGAAAGTTAAACCAGTAATATAAGAAGTTTAAAGTTTTAAAGATTTAATTATTATTAGACCGTCATAAAATCAATTAAAAATTGAATAAAATTAAAAAATTAAAATATGATTAAATTTTTTTCTTTGTTTATAGAAAATTTAAAATTTAATTAAAAAAAGATTATTAAAAAACATTGATTAATTTATTTTAAATTATAAAAATTTATTAATTAATCAATAAAATTTATCAAATTTTAATAAAACAAGAATTATTTAAATAAATTGAATTAAAAAGTTAAAATTAAAAAAATAAACGACCAAGATTTTTGTAATTAAAAATTAAAATTTTTAACCATCCTTTCTTTGTATAGTTGATGTATATTTTGCCTGGATTCGAAACGTGCAACTTTGGAGAAAAGCCCGGCAAACTTTGTTCTTTGGGAAACAGCTCATGTTCTCTCTCTCGTACATTCTGGTTAGAGTTCCACATTTTAGCTTCTATGAAAAGTACGGATATTCATTAAATAAATAAGAGGCCAAGCCTTGAGCTCATTCCTTATGAGGGCTTGCTTTTAACTTGAAGCTTTTTGAGTTGCTCCCTCCTTTCATTTTCAAGGCTTAACTTCTGTTGCTCAAAGCATGAAGCTTTTGTGGGTTTGGATGGTTTTGGTTTTGTTTTCCAGAATTCGGGTTGATGGATTTATGGATTTTAATGAAACGGAATTTCTTCACACTCAAGCATTTTCTTATTATAATGAATCTAAGCCGGTTCTCAATGCTCTCTGGGTAGGACTTACTCTCATTCAAGGAGCTGCTGCAAAAGGAGCAGGTTACTCAATATCTCTACTTTTTCCTACTGTTCATCTTTCATTTACCTATCAAATTGATTCCATCCTTTCCTCTTATCATACACATTTCTTCATTCAGCTCTTGTTCACTAACCCCTGTTCCTTTTATGATTCTTTGACTAATGAGGATGCTAATGGAGTCGCTTTTGGTTCCTGGTTCTCTTTCCTCACACATTATTAGCAAAATGTAAAAGAAGATAAAACACCATGGTTTCTTCTTCTCCATATTTTGCTTTATTATCTAGGAACATACTATGACTGTTCACACATTTTGCTTCTCTAACGAGACTTTTGATTCCATTCTCTACCATTCACATCTTCGTTTCCTGTTTTCTTCTTCTTGGTTTGATGTGGCTGTTTTCCAGACAATGAAGGGATAATAATGTTGCTTGATCTAAAATTGTATCTGTTCTTCTTTAAGCTTATTAATGAAATATGACGTTGAGTTTCCGATCTGAGAGGGTTTAGATCCATCTCTGTCTCTCTCTCTCTGTGCATGCGGGTTCGAGGACGACTGCTTATTTTACACCTCACTTTGTATTGTGTTAAATGCCGATTAGGAATTTAACCTTCCTAGTTAGTATTTTAATCTCCTCAACATGTGGCAAAGCGTACCTATTTCATATGGGTACACATTGTATTTAATATGAATGCAATCAAGGTTTCTTACTTATCGTTGTTTCTTCTAATTCTGCAGTTTGTCTTGATGGAACTTTACCTGGATATCATTTGCATCGTGGATATGGTTCAGGAGCGAATAGTTGGCTTATTCAGTTGGAGGTTTGTATAGTCCATATATTACTGACGATGAAATTGTTTACTTATTTATTTTTTCCTTAGCGTTCGTGTTTCTTTCTGACATGATTCTGAGTTATATGCTTTGATATCTTCCTCTCTTCTGGCTCAGTTTTAACTGTTCCATTCTTCAACTGGCTGAGACAAGTACCATAACCACCTAATGCTTTCTTCTTGCAAAATTAAGCATCTCTTCTGCTAGTTGTCATTGATAATGCGGTGTTTCGCACAAATAGTCTTATTTGTACTACTCTGGTGTTCTCTAAACTGCATGTTAGTGTGCAGCACAAAATAAATAGGAAAAAAATGGTCATATGCTCGAGGAATGATGACTCATACTTTCCTGTTGGATATGATATTGCCCAAAATAAAGTATAAATACCTGTGTTATACAGAATTTTGGTGTATATCAAGGTTAGGATACTTTCGGTTTACCTGTTTGAAGTAATGCCGTAGTGCTAAACTTAAGTTGTTTCATAAGTCTCACAGACCCTTAATTTCACAGCATTTCAGATAGAAAACTTGACTTGTCAAACGTCATCTGCAGGGAGGAGGTTGGTGCAACAACATTCGAAATTGTGTCTATCGCAAAACAACTCGCCGTGGTTCGTCCAGATACATGGAAAGGCAGTTGGCATTTACTGGAATATTGAGTAATAAACCTCAAGAAAACCCTGGTATCGTCTCAAACCTCAAATTTTGCAGAAATTTCCTGATCTTTTGTTTTTATATATTTCCTTTTTATTTCTGTCAATTTATGCATATGGAATGCCTTTCTTATTTTACTTTATGCGGTGCATCAGATTTTTTCAACTGGAACAGAGTAAAGTTGCGATATTGTGATGGTGCCTCTTTTACCGGAGACAGTGAAAATAGGGTTGGCATCCTAACATTTATAATTGCTATAATCTTATCTTGATTAGTCATCTTTCCTTCTGTATTATTTAATTGTTAACTTCATATCAAATATTACGAATTGTTTTTTTTAGGCTGCACAATTGCAATTTAGAGGGCAACGCATTTGGTTAGCTGCTATGGAGGATTTGATGTCAAAGGGAATGCGTTATGCCCATGAGGTTTTATGCTTGAATTTGGTCTCTTTTCTCAATCTTTCCACCTTAATCCTTCTGGCAATAACTTTCTTTATTTCTGCCCCAGGCTCTTCTTTCTGGCTGCTCTGCTGGGGGTCTAGCTTCCATTCTACACTGTGATGAGTTCAAAGGCCTGTTTCCTAGAATGACCAAAGTGAAATGCTTGAGTGATGCTGGTTTATTCCTTGATGCGTAATTTCTCATTACTCTTTATACTTGTTTCCTACACTCTTGTGTATTAATATCTTCTGAAGAGCGTATTGCCCCACGCATTAGCAATTAGCCCTTGTTTTTGGATTTTAGAGTTGATGTTGCTGGTGGCCGCACTTTAAGGAACATATATGGAGGTGTTGTGGCTTTGCAGGTAAACTATAGATGTGAGAACTTTTGGTAATTTTACAGGGTAAATTGAGAATTACGTTTATACTACATGCTTATGGAAATTGCTACATTTGTCACAGGGTGTACAAAATAACCTGCCTCGGTTGTGCACTAGCCACCTTGATCCAACTTCTGTAATCTTGTTTACTTCTTTCTCTTTATTTTCTTTTCCTTTTCTTTTTCCTTTGGGGGTGGGAGAGGATGGCCTGGTTGCCTGCCTTTTTTGTAAATACCAAGTAATTCTGTAATCCTCAAAACTCACCTTTAATTCTGTAATTTTTTGTCCTAGTGCTTCTTCCCGCAGAACATCATCAACAATGTGAAGACTCCACTTTTCCTTGTCAACACGGCATATGATTCATGGCAGGTAAGAATGTCACTCTTGTATATTGTAATGTCAATTTGTAGAATAATATGTTACGGTCTAGATGCCAGACTTGATCACACACGAGTATTGCTGGATGGCCTTCATGAATGGGATGCACAATTAATATATTGCTTAAAGAAAGCTTTCACTAGATTATTGACTCATGTTGCATTCTGAAATCAGATACAGACCAGCTTAGCACCACCATCTGCAGATCCCCATGGCTACTGGAGTGAGTGCAGAAAGAACCATGCTAAATGCTCTGCATCACAGATTCGATATCTTCAAGGTAATTTTGTGAATTCCATTTGTCTCATGAAGGAGGTGAAATTATATCGGATACTTATCACATATTAAGGAACTTTCATTCATTTGGGGCAGGATTTAGGAATCACATGCTGAATGCAATAAAAGGGTTTGCAATGTCTAGACAGAATGGACTGTTTATAAATTCATGCTTTGCTCATTGCCAAACTGAACGACAAGACACATGGTTTGCTGATGATTCCCCTGTTCTTGGGAACAAGGTGTGTGTTGTCTTTACATACGATAGTTCTTGAACTTCTATACCATCCAAGAAAGAATTGTGTGTTTGATGTTTCTTTAATGATGGTAGTTTTCTGAAATATGCTGTTTAAGGATCATATGGCAGCTTGTAAAACGACGTGAGACCGTAATTGTGGAAGATATAGTCCTAAGAAAATCATCCAGGAATAGAAATATAACCTGAGGAAAATCTAACAATGACGAAAAATACCTGTAGTTTAAATAAAACTTGATGTTTTTTGAGCTAATAATACGCTTTGTTTTCTCATAGTTCTTATCAAGCATTTCATTTGTTCTGCATTAAAATTGCAGGCTGTTGCAACTGCTGTTGGAGATTGGTACTTTGACAGATCAAGTGTTAGGGCAATCGATTGCGCCTACCCTTGCGATAAGACTTGCCACAATCTAGTTTTTGAATGACCTTCAAATACTTATAGGCTTATTACGTTACATTCAATTTAGTCACAATTATTTGAAGAATATCAATTCAGTTTGAAAGAGGTAGATAAAAGGAATAAGAATGAGGTGGCTGTATAATATGCGAAGTTACAGGCAACTATTTCCACATTCCTATTTATCTTTTCCTGTGCATTGCAAATTTATGATCTCTTGTATGTTTTTAAGTTAGAAAGCTAAACATGTTGTAATGTACGAATGATGATATCTTCCTCTGTTTGGAAGAACAGTAAAATGGTCACTCCTTGTTGCATAATAAGGAATGAAAGGAATAATATGGTATGAGTTGCCTTTCTCTATTTTCTGTTTTCTGTCTTGCTTTGTAATTCAAAGCAGAATAACAGATATGTATGTTTATATCTGAATTCTTTCACTAGACCAATAAAGTTTTTGTAGACGTGACCGTCGCGGGGCCTCCAATAATTTGGTTCACATGTCTATCGGCCGAACATACTCTATGAAAAAGAAAAATATTTTTTGCTAGATCTTTGGCGATAACAAGAGCAATTATCAGAAGAGAGGTGAGTTGTGTTAGAAATAATTCACGTGTTAATACACATTAAAAGAATTTAACAATTTAATATATATATAGGCCTTTGAATTTTCGGCCGATTATGATCAAAACCTTTTTATTATCTTAATCATGCGTACCTAAGTCCTATTACAACTTTATAAAGACTGTTTGATTTTTGTTTCTAATTTATATACAAGTAACGGAGATGTGATAATATTGCAAACTTTTGATCAAGAGTTCTACTATACATTGATTTGAGAGTTCGATGCTTTTTACCCTAAATACTTAAGTACATTGAGTGAAATGCTAGTGAGAGCATACATATTTATACTTTTGGGCTCAATAAGATTGTTGACATAATTATAATTATTACTATTGACTTATGAAATTGTTGACGTGAGTGGAGGCAAATTAAGAAAGGGCCAAATTATTAAGCATTTTTGAGACATAAGATACCTAGAGAGGCGAAGATTTTGATCAAGGCATGAGGAAAACACGAAGAATATGTGTTTGTTAGTGTTTCAAGGTCAACATCAAAGAATGAAAAAGTTTCGGAGACACTTGGGCCGAAACAACGACCCACGATCGTGACACAGTAGGCCACTATCCTGACAGAAGCAATGGAGTCAACCCACGATCATGGGCCATATGCCACGATCGTGACAGAAGCCCAGGACACGGCTCACGATCGTGGCTTGCTTGCCACAATCGTGACAGAAGGCTCAAATGTGACCCACAATTTGGCCTACTCGCTCAATAATTGACGTTGATGGGGTGAACTAACTATGAGGGTAGGAAAGCACTAAATAACCTTCAAAGTGTCAAAGAAAGACAAAAACTCTCCCTTACTTCAAACTAATATCAAGGAACCCAAACCTCGAGGACAATGGGAAGATATTGAGGATCCTGGGAATGCATTCAGAAAGAAACGATCGCGTAAAAGAAGGTGAAGGGAGAATCACAAGGAAGGTGGAATCTAGGGCATGGTAGCTCATGTGCAAATTGTGAGATTAATGATTGGCAATGTGCAAATTGTGAGATTAATGATTGCACTACCATTGTGCCAATCATTTGAACCATTGTGGGCAAAAGAAGAGCGAGTTACTGACGTTAAAAGAAGCAATGCATGAGAGGCAACCTATGGAATTTTATTTCCTTTGATTATTTTTAGAAAGTTTGAAGTTCGTAGTTAGGTTATTTCGTTTCCAAATAAAATCGAGAAGGCATAGAACTTCGACATAAATTTGATGATCGATGAAGTAAGCAAAGAGAGGTGAAGGGTCATAAAGAGTTAGGAAGTGATTTCGGAAAGTGGAGAAGAACAAAAGAAGTAGAAATATTAAAAAATTGGTTAAAGATTGCAGGCCACGATCTGTAAAAAAGGGACACGTGATTTTTAAAGTCAAAATTTACCATTCTACCCTCTATCCACCTATATATTTATTTCTAACTTCACTTTGTCACTTACTTTCATTTTTACTTTATCTCTCTAAGCTTTAAACATCCAAACACTCTCACTTATCTCTACTCAAATTTCAAACTTCCACCACTTATAAGCCAGTATGCGGCGCATCAAGCAAACAGCAAGGCACAACCAATCAGTAGGGTAAACCCAAGTCTCGAGATGAGGGAAAAGGAATAGGGAAGCTAATTACGAAGCACCTTTCCTGATCTTCTCAGATGAGGAAGGTATCCGCTTTCATTCTCTTCGCAACAAGTAAATTATGGTTCCAAAGTATTTTCATTTTGAAACTTTAGATAGATTAGAATTGCGAGACAAGGTCGGAAGTTTAGCAGAGAGAATTCAATGGGGACAGTTCATTCAATTTAAATTCCCAGTTTAAAAAGAACTTACCTTAGAATTCTTTACATCCTTTCAATTCGAATCCAACAAACCTAGGGAATTGTGGTTTAGGTTAGGGGGACAACCTTATGGGCTTGATTATGAGACTTTGCATGAAATTTGTGGTTTCCCCGAGTCATCCATAATGGATCAGCACGAGGATTTTCGCGTCAACCCCTATTGGACTGAACTAACTGGGTTAGAGCAGAGAATGCACACAACAACATCATTAGGAGCCACAAACACTTGTTGCTGCACAAATTCATGTGTCAAATCGTTTTTGACAAAACGAAAACCAACAAGGGATTGACGAAAGAACTTTTCATGTTATAGTGCATGGATCATAGCATCCCAGTTTGCACAACCACCCACATCTTTAACGCAATTATTTTTGTTCGGAAGAAGAGGAGCAATAACTTAGGAATGGGTTACTTGGTTTCGACCATAGATAACTACTATGGAGTTGAGTGCAACAGACTCATAGTCTACCGTCCTGAATTCATGAAAAATCATCATTTATGGCGAGCTAAAATCCTGAAATCTCGTAATATGAAACTTCGAGATATTAGTGCCAAGACACATGTAAAGGGCAAGGTTGGTCAAGCGAGTTCTAGTGCTTAACAACAACAAGAAGAGGATTCGACCAGCGAGGAATCTGAGGAAGAAGAAGAAGTCGAAGAATTGGGATAGAAGAATCTACTGGATATAATCTCCGCAAGCACCAAGGTAATTACAGATACGCTCGCGAAGAACTCCAATAGGATGAAGGAGATGGCTCGAACTCAACGACGTCAGAGCCGGGACATACGTGGTATCCATCATTATTTCGAGGCTCAGGGCATTCAGCTACCAACTCCAACACCATCCCCACCTCCATCACTACAAGGCTTTATTCTAACCCATTTATTTTTAAATTTACTCTTTATTTTATTTTTGTTTCACTTTAATTTATGTGTTCTTCCTTCCATATGTGTTTGTTTGCCCCCTTCTCACATTGAGGATAATGTGTTGTTCAAGTTTGGGGAGGGTTATATTTTTTTTCTTTGAATGTAATTTTACATATTGCATTATAGTTATTAGATTGCATTTTGTGAATTGTGTGAATTTGTCAATGGCTTAGATGGATTGAAATTGATTTAATTTCGAACATAGTCTATTAGGTTGTGAAGAATCATTAGCTAGCAAAATTAGTGAATTAGGGTCTTAAGCTAAATATACAACTTAATTAGGATTTAGTGTTAGTTTGTCACCCTCTAAATTGTCACATTCATTCATAATTTGTGGCCTTTCTCCTTAAGTAGCTTTGCTAATATTTTTTCATGGAAATAAGTAGCTAAAGCAACAAGGTAGGCAATAAAAAACGTGTTTGTTAATATTAAATAAATAATTATTCCGTTGGCCTTCGAGTTATGAATAAAGCTAGTAGCCAGTTGAGAACATGATATAGCTGAGTAACTGGATCGACACGCGACACAAATATATACCTTCGCGTAAAAAGGCTATAATGATGTTCCAACCAAGTAGCTTAATAAAAAAAACATGACTTAGTTGAGTAGCCGGATCGACATTCATTACCAATGTGTGCCTCTGCATAAAAAGAATAAGTCCATGTTGACAAAAAGTAAAAAAAAAGTGTTTTGGAATAAAAACCTACCGAACTTGTAATAACTTGTATTTTCATGAAAACATGCTTAGGAGTAGTTACAGAGTCTTAATGACCAAAGAATTATTAATGTGTGTGTGCAATTGAAAAGGGTAAACAATTTAAAACTTGAGTCTGGATTAATTTGTATATTTAGTTTAAAGCCCCAAGAAGTGAATTTTGCATGTTAATGATTTGATATACTTGAATGATTGTGTTTAAAATTAAATTTATTTCATAAAGTTGAAGCCATTGTCTTGTTACTTCATTGTGTGTTGTGTGATTTTGTGTGTTTATTATTTTGTTTGCTTGAAGACAAGCAAATGTTTAAGTGTGGGGATATTGATAAGTTTGAATTGCATCATGTTTTAGAGCTTAATTCAATATGTATTTAATTATTAATTCAATTGTTTAGTATGTGTTTAGGTTATAATTGTATTAGTTTGTTAATTAATTGTGTTTAAGTGTTTTTATGGGTTAGTACAAGTCTTTGAGATTAATTATTATGTCTTTGAGGTACCTTGATATTTTGTTAGTATTTCAGGGTCAACATCGAAAAACGGAGAAGTTTCCGAGACACTTGGGCCAAAACAACGATCCACGATCATGACACAATAGGCCATGATCGTGACAGAAGCACTGGAGTCAGGCCAAGATCATGGCCCGTATGCCACGATCGTGACAGAAGCCAGGACACGACCCATGGTCGTGGTTTGCTTGCCATGATCGTGACAGAAGGCTCAGATGTGGCCTGCGTCAAGTAGACGTGTAGACACTAAAAAGCATCAAGTTTCGAGGGAGTTGTTGGACCTTTTGGACTCTAAATAACCCTAGGGCTGCTTAGAATACAAAAGGCATATAAAGAATAAGACAAAGAAGATGAGTGAGCTTTTGCATCAGCCACTTTTGGAGAGAAACCCTAAAGAGAATTGTTGAGAGATTGAGAAAGAGAAGAACGAAGAGAGAAGTGGAGAAGAAGCCGACATCAATGTACTTCCTAGATTAGAAGTTTTTGACGTTGCTGCCTCTAGTCTCCGTTTAGAATCGTATTTTATGTTATTTTCCATTTTTATTATTATTATATAGAATTGGAATAGCAGTTTGACGATAGGATTGTGAATGTTGAGATGTTCTATACTCACCTTCGAGTTTTTTTAATCTTTGATTTAATAAAATTTGATTGTATTATGTTTATTGGAATTGTTGTGATTGATTTATGTGATTGCATAATTCGGCAATAGACTGAGAGGGTGAATTGAATGAAAAATAATTAAATTGGGCTAACGAGAGTTAGGTGATTTAATAAGAACAAGAAATTAATCAAATCGGTAATTGTGTGAAGAGAGATCTTGCATAAGTTCCCGATAGTTTATTGGATAACTTCAAATCTAATTAGGGTTTTGGATATGATGTTAATTGAGAAATTGCAATTTTCCACAATCTGATTAGGTTTTATAATTTAGGGTTAATAGTTATAACTCGAGAGAAAGTAATTAACCCTAAGATCGTCTAGAACCAATAATTTGGTAAGTCATAATCGATTAGGTTAGCATTAACGATAGGTAAAATTCCCTTTTCTCTTGATTGATAGTTCCTTTAGGTTAATTCTTGAGTGTATTGCAATAGCTAAATTGTTAATATTTTCGTAATTGATTCTTGGATTGAATTGCGTGATTGTTTTGAATTTCTGCAAATTATGTTGGCCTTAGATTTAGGACTAGATTATCCCTCCTCATGGGATCGACACCTTAGGTACTACATGAACGACCCGTGCGCTTGCGAATTATCAAGGTTAATCATTAGAACTTACACACATCGAAAACCACGATCATAGTATATCCAGAATATTAGTGCATGGTTTGATTTCATATGATTGAGATTGAGAAATCCTCTTGCATGAATAGATCTACCATAATTGGAAGGAGTTGCATGCAAACCTAAAGATAGTCCGACGTAAATCCTCTGAATTAGGGTCAAATCTAATAGTGAAGTTCATAAATTGATAAAGCATTCCTAAGGGTTTTAACTAGAAAGGTTTCTATTAATCAACTAATGGATTAGTTGTTAATAGTATCGAGAGTGTAGCGCCCCCTTACCGCAGAGTACGTATCGGGACGCCCGAAGGTCATTTCGATATATATTCCGCGATAAAGGCGCACTACGATCAATCACTACACTAACTCCATATGGCATCACATTAATAATTGCTTATAAAACATCAATATGAAATCCACAATCTTTTGAAACCAATTGTTTCCTCATTTCATTACTCAAAATCAACACTATACATTGTGACTTCAATTCTTACTACATAG
>JANZLH020000125.1:85448-101629 GCA_026770325.2 Erythroxylum fimbriatum | reverse complement strand
TGCCGTTGGCTTTAGAGAGAACATTATTCTCTTGTTCTTGTTACTTTCCGAACCATCTTTCACTTATCAATTGTTTTTTCAATTGTGGCGTGTCGATTGTTCGTTTTTGGGGTTTATTTTGATCATCGGGATTGCTCGGGACAAGTTTTCGAGAAGTGTCGTAGAAATCAAATCTTGCTTATCCTTTATTTTCTTGTTTGTTCAATTCCAATTTATTACCTCGACGTCAAGTCTTCTGCGGTTCGCGTCAGATTATCCACTAATGGATCCACAAAGTCACTGAAACTCGTCTTTTTTGCATTAGTTCTATTTTAAAGTTGGTTTTGCATATCTTTCCACATCCTCTTCGTATCGTACTGGCGTCTCCAAAACTCAACAGGGCTGTCCAAAATTTCCCCATTGACTTTGACAAGCTTTAGTTCTGAACTAAACGGGTAAACAGTGGTGATTTGCTCAATGAAGGTTTCCTTGATTTCAGCAAGCTCAGTTAACCACTGCCACGCGTCGGGCACTCTTCGTCGGTTGGAGCAAGCCCAACCAGGGCTGGCTGAAGCTCAATACCGATGGCGCTTTCAACAGCTCCACCACTTTGGCTTCAACAGGTGGCCTGCTGCGTGACAGTTCAGGTGCTTGGTTGGGAGGCTTCGTTCAGAACATTGGCCGGTGCTCCCCGCTAATGGCAGAATATTGGGGGGTTCTGTCCGGTCTCAAGTTTGTATGGTCTATGGGATACCGACATATCGTGTTAGAGGTGGATTCGAGCATCGTGACCGACATGCTCTCTTCTCCGCAGGCGCAGGCTGTCTCCTCCCACCCTCTAGTGTTGGGCATTCCTGGCCTACTCTCCTGGAACTGGGTCGTGCTAATCCGACTTATTTACCGGGAGGGCAATCGGTGTGCGGATTGGCTTGAACATTCGGCCGCACAGTTCTCCTTCGGGATTACCAATCTTGAGCACCCCCTAGCGATTGCATACCTATCCTTGTAGAGGATGCATCGGGGATCCGTCACCTGCGTTTTACCATGTAGTTTTCTTTGTTCTCCCGTTTTCAAAAAAAAAAGAGAGTCATACTTGGGTTGGGGATGTTGGGCTGTGATATTAGGGATAGTAATGGCCCAAGCCTGGCTCGACCCTTGTTGTTGGGGTCTAAGCCCAATTTGAGGCCTGATAGAGTCAGTGGCAGCTCGACTTTAGCTCGAGCCTGAGCTTGACTTTGTTTATAACCAGCCCGAGTCCAAGGCTAACCCAAGGCTTGATTTTTTTAAAAAAATTGAGACTTCGGGTCAGGTCCGAGCCCAGTTGCCATCTCTATGTGATACCACTTATTGCGGCTCCAAGTAATAACATTTAATTTTTTTTAAAGATTAATCAACCAATAACAAACTATTTATGCAATAAAGATGACTGAAAAATTACGAACATAGGATTTTAACGTGAAAAATCTTCCAATATAGAGGTAAAAACTACGAGACAAACTGATAATAAAATTCACTAAATCAAATAGCATGATAAAATTGACAAACGTTTCGAGTTTTCTCATTTAAGAACAACTTACAAAACAACTATAACTAATCCATCTCTTTTATCATCAGGTGTTTGTGTTCTATGTAACTTTTTTCTCTCAAACTTATCTTCAAATATCAAAAGAATAAGATTTTATACTGCACACAATTACCCACAACTTCATTCCTTTTGATCTATAAAGACAACTATCACATTCGGAGTCCAAATTTAGTAGAATTAAGCAAATAAAAGTCCATAGAATAAAACTAGACCCATAACAATTTCCACCTCTAGCTTATTTCAAAAGAGAAATCAACCACCCCACCAATCCAGTGAGCTTACTACGAAGCTTAAACTTACTCTCGAGAACCACCTTTGTTAACACGGTATCATTCTTTTCCGTGTGAATCTTCTTCAACTTAATTAGTTGCTCCTCAAGTACCGATCACAACTAATGATTCTTCACTTCATTGTCTTTAGTATGAGAAAGATACATAAAATTTTTACTTCAATCTACAGCACTTTGACTATCATAGAAAATTATGTACTTATCTTGTTTCATGTCTAATTCTTAGATAAATCACTTTAACCAAAGCATCTCTTTTTCAGCTTCTAGAGCCCTGACATATTCCGCCTCGTGGTAAGCAAAGCTACACACTTCTGTAACTTATATTACCAAGAAATTGCTCCTCCTGTAAATTTGACCAAATATCTTAAGGTTGACTTTTTGTTATCAAGATCGCCAACTTTGTCTGCATTTGTATACCCTTTTAGAATTAACTCACCATCTCCAAATCTCAAACACAATTTGAAAGTGCTCCACAAGTACTTAAAGATCCATTTCACTGCTTTTCAATGTACCTTTCCTGGGAAATCTACTCCCTAATCCAATAGTATGTGCAATGTCTGTTCTAGTGCTCACTATGACATACATCAATAAACTGATAGAAGAGGAGTACAGAATAGAGGAGTATAGAACAAAGGACATACACTCTTTCTCCTTTTTTGTGGTAGGGTAAGTTCTCTTGCTCAACTTGAAATGAACAACTAATGGTTAACTCCTTGACTTGGCATTCTTCATATTAGACCTCTCAAGCACCCTTTTAATATATTTCCCTTATGACAACGATACTTTTTGACCTTCTTGTCACAAGTTCTCCATGTCTAAAATCTATTTTGCAGGACCTAAATCTTTCATGTCAAAGAACTTAGATAAGACCTTCTTTAACTTGCAAATCATGCCATCATCTTGTCTAACTATCAATATATCATCCACTTATAAGAGAAGGATTATAAAGTTACCAATAGGTAATTTTCTAAAATAGACACAAGCGTCAGCTAATGTTTGCTTGTAACCACTGCTCATGATAGATGAACTGAATTTCTTGTACCATAGCCTTGGTGCCTATTTGAGCCCATAAACACTCTTCTTCAACTTGCATATAAAATCCTCTTTCTTTTTTGTTTTAAACCCTTATGGTAGCTTCGTGTAAATCTCCTCATCAAAATTGCCATGTAAAAGTAGTCTTCACAATAAACTGCTTAATTCAAGATCTAAGCTAGCAACTAAGCCTAATACAGTCCACATCGATGTCATCGTGACCACTGGTGAAAATATCCCATCAAAATCATTACTCTTCTTTTAATTATAACCTTTTACCATCAGCCTCGCCTTACATTTCACTAGCTTGTCACCATCTTTCTTGATCTTGAACACCCATCTATCACTACAAGAAAATTAGAAATTTTTGATAAATTTTTTTTCTAGTAAATTAGCGACAAAAATTTATTTTTGTTGGTAAACTTGTCAGAAAAATGCTATTTTGCAACAGAAAAAAATCCGACGGTCAAGGAGGAGGGAACTTATCCCCGAAACTTTGCCTTTGAAATTTAGGGATGGAATAGTGAAAGTTGTCATAAAAATAGGAGCAATAGTTCGTGGTAAAAATAAGTGACGAAGTTTACCGACGGAAAAAATTTTAGTAGGGAAATTCCCCTCGGAAACTCCATTTCGTTGGTAATCTACCTACGAAAATTTTTTCTGTCGGTAAATTCAAACAACATCGGTATTGTTGTTTAAATTTAAAGGAAAACGACGTCGTTTTTATTGTTAATTAAATAAAAATATGAAGCCTTCCTATCGTTCTTCATTTTTTTCTTCTTTTTCATTGCTTCTCTATTTTCTTCCGACTGCGGTCGTCGTTGGTCATTTTCTTTCATTCTTCTACCAACTGCTTCCATTGTCTTACGTTTATCGTCTCGAGGTTGTTGTCCACTTACTACTCTTGGGTTCATTTTTTCTGCTTCAATTTTTGTATATAAATCGTTGTATGTTAGTTGGTTTTGTTAATGTGGATTGAGTTGTGAGGGTTTATTTGAGTTATTAATGGGTCATTGTTTGTTGTTGTGTGATTATATTAGTGAATAATGGAAAAAAGATAGTAGTTTTGAAACAAAGTAGGGATGAATTTTTGAAGCGTACCAAGTATTCGATGAAAGTTCTATAAGAGGTTGCTAACATCATTATTACTCTTGATTCACAATCTTAAGGATAATATTGTTCTAGATGTAGGGGTTGATAGAGTTAAATCAAATTCCATTGATTTTTTGTGATTTTTAATATATTTTTAGATTTTAGTACGTTATGAGTTTAGGTTCTCATTAGTATCTTTAGGATGAAGAAATAAGTTTATACATAATTTAAGATTGATATTGAGTGTTAAAAGTTAAATTCATAATATAATTAAGCAGATGTTAGGAAAATCTTGACTTTGTGAATAATATGAAACTGAATTTGTTAAGTAAAGGACAGTGATCCTACAAGGATTTAAGCATTCATGAAAATTTTCTTTTCTTATATGGATACGTTCTTTGATTATAAATTTCTAGAACTTAAAGATCATCTTTTTGAGATTACATATAAGATGCATACAAACATTAAAAATGATAAAGTCACCTAGGATTGGAATTTAAGCCAAGTTGTAGCCCTTTTATACATTAATATATTAGTGCGTCCTTTTTGAGCCTAATTTAAAAGTCAAGCTCTTTCTTTGAAATATTTCCTAAATAACGTTAAGCCTAAAAAGAAAAATAAGTATTTACTCTTTAATTCATAATTAGTAGATTTTTACTTGTATTTTGATGTTTTACAAATGAGATGTAATGAAATAAGTATAGGGACAATGGAAAAATGTATAAAAGATGCAATGTAAAAAAGGGAGTTTGGTTGTAATTCAAAAAAGGTTAAAAAGTAAAAATGTGAAAAAAGAAAATAAAGTGTTGAAAATTGATTGGCATTGACTCTTTTGTTTAAAAAGAATGAAGGAAAAGGGGTGGTTGAAAGAAGGTGAAGACTTAATGGAGTGTGGACTAATGTTTTTCTGATTTATTTGTTATTGCTCTACCAATTGTGAATATTTTTATTTCTCTTATATCCTTTTCTTGGTTAACCAACTTAAACCTTAGGCCCCATTATAATCCTATTCAAAGTCCTTTTGATTTTTCTTGTACATATCTATTTAGGTAGTGAAGATTATATTATTTTCAAGCTTATGGTAATTTCACTTTCAGAAAAAGATGATGAGAGCCCCTTTCTCACATTTCAAAAACTTGTGTGAATGAGTGGAATCTTATGAGGATACATTAATTAAAGTATTTGAACTTAGTAAAGGAGGTAGAATAGTATTTACTTTGTCTTGTTTATATTGTGATTACTTGAGAAATATTATATGTTTAAAATTTTGCAGTTCAATTGAGACTTGAAAATTTGTATGTTTTATGGTATTAATTATGAAGTTAATTAATGAGTTTAGGTCAATGTTATAGGTAGTACTAAAGGAATCTTTTAGGAACTATAACTCCTCTATTAAGGACACCTAGGGGTTTATAGGTTTATGACATATGCTCGATGTCACCATACACATACTAAAGTGGAATTTTCATGTTTAGTTAGGTAAGTCTACCTTAGTAATTATGGTTTATTTGTTATTGATTGCTTGAGGACAAGAAATGACATAAATATGTGAGAATTTGTTATGTCTATATTTAATATGATAATTGGGATTAATTTACTTGATATTTGGTACGTTTGTAGATGTTTACATGGATTATATAATGTTTTCCTATCTTTAGTTCATTATCATACAGGTGATGATCTTAAGGATAAAATGCAAAATTTGACTGTAACTTTCTTCATAAATTTCCCATTGAAGAGATTTTGAAGTCATTTAGAGAAGGTTGACAACAACTTTCCAATTGCATTTTTTCCATAGTTTCATTCTTTCTTAACATTGAAGGAGGATTTAAAGCAAGATTAGAGGAGCTCTTGACAGTTTCTCAAAAAACTTTTCTTTTATTCTTTCCTTTATATTGAGATTTATTTATTTATGTTTAGTTTTTATTATGTTTAATGGCTGGAAACCCTAGTTAGGATTAGTGATATAGATTTTAATGATATTTCAATTATTAGTGCATAATATGATTATTTTATTATTAATTTAATATTTTAAATTTTAATTAGTTTATTCTTGACCATCATATATACAATATTATAGATTGTATGAATGACTAAGAAGTGGAATATGACATGTGCATTAAGCGAATAAACAATTTAGCTTTAGAGATTGAAAGTATTCCATACTTAAATGAATTTAAATAAGTTAAATTGCATATTAAGAGTTAGTAATTGAATAATTAGATATTCCTTTGTACTTCAAGAGAAAACATAGATACTTTAGTTTAATTACTATTGCAACCTAGATAATTAATCTTGTATAAAAATTAGAATTTTATATAAGTAAACTCTGAATCCTTAACATTTAATGCTTTGAATTTTCCTTCAATAGTTTATTTGCATTATTTTTGTTATTTTAATGATTTCATTTTCTTTAGTAATCATATTTTCTTTAGTAATCATCCAATTTATTTAGTTTATTTTTAACTAAGATTAATAGAAATAATGATATAGTTTAAGTGAGATATATATTCTGGATTCATTCTAGTTTTAATTTCTTACTATAATTGACTCAATATGCTAGTAGATTCAGTAGATCAATATGCAACTCGCTTAGCTTTTAAAGGAGCATGTTGTGGAATGATATCAAGAATATTCGTGCCAATAACCAAAATCCCTATTTAGTTTTGAGTAATTTTAATTGAATTATAAGCTCGTTTTAGGTATAAGGAAAGAGATTAACAATATAGAAATTACAGATGAGAACATTTTTTGTACCTCTCAATTAAAGGTAACAAACTTAACATTTTGGGGTCACTTCTTCACCTAAACCTATAAGCAGAATGGAGATTAGTTCAAAAGAAAGAAACTAGACAAATTTATGGTAAACTTAGATTAGCTAGGTAGCTTCCCATAAAGTTGAGCTCATTTTGGAAATTCCTTATGTTCATAATACTCCTTCATATAAGTTCTTGATATTTAAATTTAAAAATTACCTTATCAATGCTAGTGGATTTGAAGAGTCTATTATGAAAGGTCTGGGTGTACTTATTGAGGGCTACAAAGCTTAGCAAAGCTCCTATACTTGACATATTTAACTTTTCATTTATTAAAGAAGCTTAGTATAATCATTCAACAAGGAAGGGTGGCCATTTCATAAATTGCATGCGTTACAATATTTGGAAGAGATTGATTAGAAGTGAATATGCTACTAGGATGACCATTTCATAAATTCCATCTCGTACTCATAATTGAATCCTATTTGTTTTATAAAGTTCAATTTGATTAATGCTAATAGTTTTCCCTCTCTTTCAATAATGAATATATGATTTTATTTAATTCTTATAGCTATTGTTTTATTGATTGGTTAGAGTGAAGTTAATTTCTTTTTGTTTGAATTATGTTGGTTGCTATTAGGGACTTGTTACAGCTTATGTCCTGGGCATTTTTCATTTTGGCTACTTGTGCTACTTCATGCATATCTGTACCTATGCTCAATTCAAAACTTATCAAAAACTAGCTAATTGTATATAGGTTGGATTTGAGGCCATGTTCTATGTTGAAGAGCGTCGATAATTATCCAACCTCGTCTGTCTTCTTTATAGTTTATAGTTGTCCATTTGTTAAGGTAAGTTGTTCAACTAAGGAATGTCTACATTGTGATCAGTTTTGTGTTGTTCTTTGCAATTTTACCTCTAAGAATGATTGATGAGTTTTTAGGATGGGGTTTAATATTCTAAGTATTTATGTTTGGGCGGCATTGTTTAAGTTTGTAGATAAAGACTTGCACATCAATGTGATTAATTCAAAATTAGTATTAACATAAGAAATTCATGTCTTTGACATGACAATCCTTTACATAATAAACCCTTAGGATGGTATATAGGCTGGAAACCCATGATGCAACTTCCATGAGGCTTATCAGTGAAAAATTCTATGAGCCTAAGAATCACAACGAGAACTTGCTTTCCCGATTCATGTGGTGTAACAATGCCATATACCATAGTGCTTGCTTAAAATAAAATTTTGAAAATGAACTTGTAGGTGATTAATTTAAACTTAGTATTAAGATATACTAAGGATAATAAAGGTCAAAACCTTATCTTTCCTTTTAATTCTTCTATGAAGTTGTAAGGTTCTTATAACTTAGAATGTGGTGATTATCCAATCACTAAGGTGGAATTGGTTGTGATTGAGTTTTCTAATTGTGAAATCATATGGTGGGATTAATTGGTTTTAATTTGGAGGGGAAATGGTCAGAGCCTTGTAAAACCTTATGGAAAATGAAGGATCTAATGATGTGTAAAGTAAAGATTAAATGTTTTCTAAGATTAATAAGGATACTACCATAACGATTATTATATCTAACTATGAAATCACTTTTTTGAATAACAGTTTTGCAAAAATGAGTAATGTTGATAGATCTTGGAAGTATAGACAATTAACACTTGATGATTTCATTAATCCTGAGTTTCTTAAGGGAGTTGAAGCTTTTACGATCCAAAGATCATATGTCCTTATAAAAAGTGCAAATATATTCGTTTTCTTCCTATTGATGAAGTAAATCTCCATTTGTTAAGAAAAAAGTTTGTTCAAAATTATTTTGAGTGGACACAATATGGGAGCCATTAATTTGTAGCACCTCAAGGGGTAATAAAGTAAACTTGTCAATAAATACAGATAAGTTTGAAGGGGGGACTGGATTTATAAAAAATAATGTGGGTGCAACTGAAAATTCTTACATCCAAATGGTTTATGATGTAGTCGGTTGTACCTTTTAGGCAAATATAGAAAATCTTGATGAAGAACTAAACCACATGCAAAAAAGTTTTTTGACTTACAAAAATCAACTAACCAAGAATTATGGGCAAATTGTGAGACCATGATTCCATTATCTTCAATTGTTTGAATTTCGAACGTAGTCTGAAGGGCAAATTTTTTATTAAAGTTTGGGTAAAATTCTTGCTTGGTATAATGAATCATTACCTCCTGATCATACAATGGTTAATAATTTTTACAATATGAAGAAACTTATTAGGGCTCTTAGTTTGCTAGTTGAAAATATTAATTGTTGCAATTTGGGATGTATATTGTTTTGGGGAAATGATGTGCTATTACAAGAATGTAAATTTTGTGGTTAATCTATATTCAAACCTAGAAAGCGTACTATGAAACAAAAATTAGTACCTTAGAAGCAGATGTATTATTTCCTGCTAAATCCAAGACTTCAAAGACTATCTGCCTCTAATGTTACGGCATCTCACATGAGATGACATGATGAACATGAACAGGAAGATGAAATGATGAGTCATCCATCAAATACACTCACATGGAAACATTTCAATAACACCCATCAGATGGATTCTAATCTTTTGGTCAATCCAGCCAAAAATATTTATCATGGCCAATCATAATTACTCCCTATAATTTGCCTCCATGGATGTGTATGAATGAGACATATATATTCTTGATGGTGATTATGCTAAGGCCTACAAATCCAAAGCATAAAATTGATGTATTCTTACAACCATTGGTATCTAAATTGCCTCATCTTTGGGAATTTGGTGTGGAGACATATGATGTGTCTCTAAAACAAAATTTTTTATTGAGAGCAGCTTTGATGTGGACTATTAGTGATTTACCTATGTATGCTATGTTGTTTGGATAGAGCACAACAGGGAAACTAGCTTGATGTTATTATGAAAATGATTTTGATGCGTTTTATCTTCCTAACTGAGCGAAAACATCTTGGTTTGACAACTAAAGGAAATTTCTCCCTCCAGGTCATCCATGTAGACGCAATAAATAAAATTTCATTAAGAATAGGATGGTACAAACACCTCTTTCCTCTCACAAAGTTGGTGAAGAGATATTGCAGGAGAATGATGAATTAGGATTACTGAAAGTTATAGAACTTGAAGCTCAAGAAGTTAATAGAAGCATTAGTAAAAAGTTTGGATAGAGGAAATGAAGTATCTTTTGAGATCTGACATATTAGAAAACTAATTTGATACATCATAATCTAGAAGTGTTGCATATAGAATTTTTTTGACAATTTGTTCAACACCTTAATGAACATTGAAAGGGGGACGAAGGATAATGCAAAAATCACGAGCTGATTTGAAACTTTTTTATAGAAGGAATGAGTTAGATAAAGATCTTCACACCGGTAATTATTCGAAAGCTTGTTACACTTTGGACAAAAAACAAAAGGAAATTTTATGTGAATGGTTAAAAAGTCTAAAGTTTCCTGATGGTTATGTTTTTAACTTGGCAAGTTTGTACGGACATGACGAAGTACAAATTATTTGGGATAAAAAGTCACGATTGTCATAAAAATTCCAATTATCTTGTACAAATTAGAAGGGATTCTCCCTCTAAGCTTCTTTGACTGTATGGAGCGTCTACTCGTACATCTAACACATTAAGCTAAACTTGCTGGTCCAGTTCAATATTGACGGATGTATTCGTTTGAGAGGTAATTATAGTTAACAGTTAAATAAAACTTATAGCATGTTTTAAACATAGAATTGTAATAACCCTATTTGCAATGTAGGTATTTGCATCACTTGAAGAAAAATGTCAAAAGTAAGGCTAGATTTGAAGGTTTGATATGTAATGCTTATTTAGTGGAGGAAGCAAGTACATTTTGTTCACATTATTTTGAGCCGCATTTGCGTACAAGAGGAAAAAAAGTTCCTCGTAATGACAATGGGGGAGACATGGGTGATGTTGATGGTAACTTATCCATTTTCACTTATCCTGGACTAACATATGGATAGTCAACAAGAAGAATGTTAACAGAAGAAGAATTAAAGGCTATCCATGGTTACATTTTATTAAATTATCAAGAGGTTAAACCTTTTGTGCAGTAAGTTTAAGTTGATTTTGAAATTGATTATTTGAGTATTTGAAGTTAGTGTTGTTCACAACTAAAATACATAATAATGCTTTTAGATTACACGAGAAATGGTTACGCGAGCTAATGCCCAAAAAAACATAGGATGATATCAATAATGAAGTTGAAAGACACTTTCCTCGATGGTTCGAGAAAACTGTAAGTTTTCACTTACAATAATTGAAATGATTGAATTATCAGATCAAAGTGTTTAAATGACATTATACTATTTAATATGATAATTTTTGTGTGTGTAGGCCTCAGAAAATGCAATAGAGAACCAGTTCATATGTGATCTTATGAAACGACCTTTACGAGCTATTAAATCGTATCTGGTGTATTTGCTAATGGATACAAATTTCATACATAATACCATGGTCATAACATGGCAACAGTGAATAGTTGGGTTTGCATACAGGGAAAATTGATGGATTACTATAGTAAAATTATTGAGATACTTGAAATTGAGTACCCTGCATTGCCAATAAAATGAAGCGTGATATTTAAGTGTGACTGGTTTGATTTGACTCTAAATGTTGGTACAAAAGTGTATAGCCGATACAATCTAGTTGAAATCAACAACTGCAGAAAATTGAGACAATTTGAACCTTTCGTGTTGGCAATGCAAGCAATTAAGGTGTATTATGTCTCTTTTCCTAGCTTACGACGAGATAAGTCAGATTGGTTAGCCGTTTGCAAAGTTAAACCTAGAGGTGTTTTTGATTGACATGGAAAAGGAGAACAGAGAATTGAAAGTGAAGCCTTTCAAGAAGATGTTTATAAAATAAATGCATCTGTCACATATGATGATAATGAACCTTTGAATGATCCATCTAATGAATATGTTGAAATTCCATCTGAAGAGGATGACGAGGGCCAGAGATATGAAGAGGAGCCTGAGTTTGATTTTTATTCTTCAGAAAAATAAGATGATTTTAATTTACAATTAAGTGATGATAACGATTAATTTTTATTTGTAATTGAATATTATATTCAACAAATCAATTATTTCCTTTTTCAATATATTGCGTAAAATATTGAATTCAAATTATTATGTTTCTAGAAAATTTAATCAAATATGAATTTCAGGTTGAAATACGCCACTAAAGAGAAAACATGATATAATGAGACCCAGGTTCAGACAACGATTTGAAGGTATTTATTGTCAAAGTGAATCATCACACTTTGCAGCTGCAACTAAATCACTTCCTCCCCCTCCAGCTACTACACTTACAGATGAGGCATCACCTTCCGTACCTAATGCTACACCATCCACCACCCTTACATCATCTACTACCCCTATAGTGACAGAGATATCAGGGGTAAATGATGCGGATGAAGGAGGCAGTCGTCAGTCTGGAGCTGAGGGACCTGATGGAAGAACTTACATCACAATTGTCAATAATCTGTAAGTGAAATTACATGAAACACTATATTTTTATAATTAATTTATAGGTTTAAATTTTAAAACTGGTATAAAATTATTTGTTTTTATATTAGGTTGATTACGTTTGAACCATGCTAGAAAAACATGACATCCAAATTTAAAGAGAAGATTTATCTTAAGGGTTATGTATGGAAGAATATCCCTAAGGCCACAAAGGAATTTTACTATCAGGAGTTTGAAGTACAACAAAAAATATTATTTTCTTTTTCCAATTGATTTGTATACATTAATTAGATAAATATTATTACATTATAAGTATTTATCAATTTTTTCCTTTTATTTCAATTTTTTGGGATTCTGAATTTGACGCGGTCATTAATAAAGTATAGGAGAGACGAACACGTACACGTTATCAAGACTTTATTGGTGCGACACACAAGGCTGGTGTACAACCGTCTTATATTTCTGAACAAATATAGAGTCATTGGTAGCAATATTGGACGTCACCTGAGACAGTGTCCATTTCAGAGCGTAATTATACCAATAGACGTGGAAGATCCGGGGGAGAGACTCTTCCCGTATATACGGGAGAATCTATTACTTACCACGAGCATGTAGAGAGACTTGTAAGTATTTACACTTTACATTTATATTATGATTTTTTTACTCTGCTATATATCAATTTAAATTGATGTGTGAATTTTGGAATGAAAATGTGTATTGTGGAGAATGGTAATGTTATAAATGATTGGTGTCATATATGGCTGTATTGTTAATTAAAATTTTTTGTTCAACAGGAGATAAATATCATAAAAATAGAGAAAACCCTGCTGAAATTTTTATAAATTCTAGTTAACTTATAACATTTTATTCTTATGCAGGAAAAGTCTATGGGTATAAGGCCTACACCCCGTCATCTCTTTCTGCACACTCGCACTAAGAAGCATAACAGTGTAACATTCATCAACGCCTGATGTAGAGAACTTAATGTATGTGAAATTTATGCTTTAATATTAATTCTTAATAATTATAACTTACTAATATAAACACTGCCTCCTAAAAGGACCAAATACAAGAAAGCATTCAGCGATAGTCTCAGCACTCTGAAGCTGTTGATGAGAGTCAGACATATCTTGATGAAGTGGGTGGTAGGGACCGTCGTGGAAGGATCTTCGGGTTAGGTTCATTTGCGAATACATGTTATTCGCAATCCTCCACATCCAGTACAATAACATCTAGTAAGCGGTCCATAATCAATGTAGTCCATGAGCTTCAGAACACAGTGCAGACATTAGCAACACAGTTGCAACAGTCGATGGAGTACATAACTTAGCTTTGTAATGAGATGGATGAGTTGAAAGAGAGGGTAATACCTCAGAGCATCCGCGGTCACCAGGACAATAGTGTACTTGTAGTCATTTCATTTGAATTATAAATACTTAATATGTACAATTTAATGTTTTTATTATCAATTAAGATAATTTTAACTTTATATCATCAATCAACTTTCTGTTTAAACAAATTAAATGTATAAATAAATCAAAATATTATGCATAGATAATTCATAACTATTAAAATTATACATTAAACATAAGATCATGAAATAAAATTTAATGTCGACATTTTGTTTAAAAAAATTGAATATTTACCAATAGAAAACAATTGTACGTCAGTAAAATGCATTATATTTACTGATGAAACATAAGTCTACGTCAGTAAAATCCATTATATTTATCAACGGAACACAACAAACTATCGGTAATATTGACAATCTATCGCCAACTTTATCGAAAGGATTTGCCACAAAAAAACCATCGATATACTCACCGACGGAACAATCATAACTGTCGGTACTGTTGTAATAAAATTACTGACAGAATAACCAAAACCATCTATAAAAATGTCGATGGAAATATCTTGACTGTCAGTAAATTTACTGACAGTCCACTGAACAAACAACCATCGTATATTCACCGTGGTTACATAAAATGTCTGTCAGTAAATTTACCGATGAACAATCTATTATTCGTCGAAAATCATTACCTACGGTTGTTTTTACAACACCTTTGTCTATCGGTTAATTCCATCGCATTTGTCTTCTCGACTGAATCCTGTGGATTTCTGTCAGTATTTTTCGTCGCTAAATGACATTTTTCTTATAGTGAACATAAGGCTTTATAGTTAAGAAATACGAGCTAGATTAGAATAGGAAGCATGAATCCATCTTAAAAACCATATATGCATTCATTTTTAGAGAGCAAGAATGTGAAAGTTACTTACAAATATGTCCAAACTAGTTTGCAATGAGGTTAATAAAGTGATCAAGCATGTATCTACAATCTATGCATTTAAGATTTTATTTGAACTTTCATAAGAATTCAAGCAGTGAATTTTAAACATACCTCTAAATTTTGAAGCAAGAATTGTAAAATTTGATTCAATGTGTGCTTTCGCTATTATGTACTTTAGCTCTTGTTAGACTACATTTTTAATTAAATTATGAATAGCATCATTCTTAACAAGCATAATAGAACTCTCAAGAAATAATCAATTAAAAGACCTTTCATGATGACTTCAAGATAAGCTTACCTATAACCTTACTAGCTATAAAGTTATATGTTCCATAATAAAACAACCGATACCAAATAGATAGCCCAAATTATTTTAGATTTGCAATGGGTGTGAAATAGGTACTAATGAAACTCAAAATCATTGAACAAAATATGCAAACATCCAAGCTCTAATATGCTAACATCCAGCTTAAATAAAAGAAAGTCTCAAATATGTTTTCATAATAGAAAATTACTAAAAAAGTTAATGATTTCATCTCTTTTAATGTCAAAAAGTATTTAAATATAAAAAAGAATCAAACATTAGTTTTTAGGACCAAAACTTACCTAATGTTACTTAGAAAGTACTCTAAAAAAATAAGTAATCAAATCAACTTTCCTATGAAAACATGTGAAGTTTCCTACTTGTATTAGGACTCTAATAAGGTAAAGTAAGTAACAAGATAAACCAACTAATGACGAATGATGATAAAAGTGGCACAACTAACATATTTAAACATAACCAACACCTTATGTTAGTTCTAATACATTGCAAACACATTTAAATATTTTTGAAGTTGGTTACAACAAGCGACTGGATTGGCTAGATAAGTGAAAAAAATATCTATATGTTGTTCTACATAAAAATTCTTTAGAGATATATATTCCAAAGGACAAAGGGGATGTTAACTTTAGGCTTGTAGTCCATATCTATGCTTAAACTGATAAAAGAAATTTACTTACAAAAGGAAAAAAGATAACAAAAGAATGCTCTATTTGACTGCCATACATTACATTAGTTTTTTATGTATGAAGTGTTGGGTCCCGTTCCTGGAACCTAACCAAGATGTTAGACCTCGTTCTCAAAGCCCAACTATTCGGAGTCAAAAAGCGTGAGCGGGTTTCCTTGTAGAGTTATTTCATTGAACCCTCACTTCCTTTCCATCAATCTTTTTAAATTCAATAACAAAAGCTATCAATTTTTTTGGAAAGGTAGAACAACGTGTTAGGAATCCATTGCTTCAAGAATCACTTCATTTGGAGGTCGGATGACGAAGTTATGGCCAAAAGAATCCAACATGTTTATGTCCTTAATCATTTTGTAACTGTCTTGGTGCAATTGCTATAACTTTCACCACAGATGTAATACCCAGTATCTAGTTTAACTGGTACACCGAAATAAAATTGATATTTAAACTGATGTCATTAAAACCAGAGCAGTGAATATTAATAATTTTTAGTGCCATCAAATTAATGATGTATGATATTTTTCGGTGGTCACAGGAAGTTGTTCAGACAGACGTTTAAAAAAAACAGATCAAGAATGGCGTTTTTGTAAATAAGTGGACTTTGAAACATATATAAGGAACTAGGTGGGAGAATAAGACAAA
>JANZLH020000125.1:49198-60674 GCA_026770325.2 Erythroxylum fimbriatum | reverse complement strand
TGATGTTTGTGTGATTGATTGGGAATTGTAGAAGTGTGTTTTAAACACTTTGCAGGTTTGGGTTAGTAAAAATGCAGTCGTTATGCTGCCGAATTTTTGGTAAAATGGGTATAAAAAGGAGAATTGGGATTTATATGAGTGTATAAGAAAAGGATTATAAATTGAGAAATTGATTAAGGATAATTTCCAAGAAAAGGGAAATTGTATAGATTTGCATAAGTTGAATAAAGATGGCTATATAAAAAAGAAAAAAATTTATACCAGATTTCGGATAGTTTGAGTCCAAGGTATCCAATGCGACGTTTTTCTTCGATAATTGTGTTCGGATGTCGGATTCGTTTTCGATTTCGATTATGTTATTGTTTTTCACTTTATGTTTCCGCTTCGGAATTCGAATTCCGTTTCCGATGCTTTGTTTTCGCTTGCCGACTGATTTGCTTCGATTTGTTTGCATTTAGTTATTCAATTCGCCTTCGAATTCGTTTTATCCCATTTGAATTCGCTTCGTTATTCGTATCCGTTTCCCATTTTTTTCGGTTGGGATCTGGTTTCAGATCGGGTCCCAACAATAGACATACAAGTAATGTTCCAAATGGATTTATCATGTATGGTCAGTTTAGTGAACTTGTTCTCTAATAAGCACCCACAAGTTCATTTATAAATAATTCCTTTAAATTATTTTGTCACTTAAATAATTCCTTTAAATTATTTTGTCACTTAAATACAACCAACTGATTGGCTGTAAGGCATAATCCAACATAAATAATATTCCACAGTTAATTCATCCTTAGTAAACTTCATTGCAACCATAAGATCTCTCAGAAACCCCATTCAACTCTATCGTAAACCTTACTCATATCCATTGTTACTGCTACAAAACCTTCTTTAATTTTCTCCACCATTATTAGACTATTATTAGTGATTTCTTTTATAGTCACATAAACATTTAGTTCCTAAGGAATTATTGATGGGAGAACTTGTTTCATACTTTTATTTTATTTGTTATCATATTTAACACTTACTTGTTGAGGACATTACAAAGTGATCTAGGATTGAAATTATGTATTGCTTCTGCCTTCTCACTTTTGGGAATTAATATCAATGTTGTATAGTTGAGCTTTTCTAAAAGCGATCCATTGTGAATGATAGTAAGGCATTTCTTTGTTATATCTTTACCTACTATTTCTCAATATTATTTGTAAAAGGTTGGATTCATACATTCCAACCATAAGGATTTGTTAGGATTCATGGTGAATAAATAATTTTTTTCTTGCATTTCAACCTTGATTGTATCTTTGGTTTTACCTTCAACATTCATCAAAGTACCAAAGATATTGTCACAAATATTCTTTTCTATATGCATGGCATCAAGGTTAAGCCTCAATCTTAACTTATGCCAATATGGTAGATAAAAAAGAATGCTTTTTTAATTCCAATTCAATTCTCCTTCCAATCTCGTTCTCCTCTTATTGTTGGGGTGCTTTCCATAACATATATTCTGCACATAATATAATTGTTCCACCACATCATCTCTATCTGATAAGTTAGGTATAGGCCGATGATCACTCTTGCCATCAAACTTCTTACTTTTTCTCCATGGATGATCGTAAGCAAGAAAATGCAGATGGCCTAAGTAACCAATCTTATTTCTTAACTTACAAGAAGTATTATTCTTGTTGCAAATAGAGCAAGACTTATAGCCTTTAGTGCTCCACCCAAAATAGTATCATAGGCTGGAAAGTCGTTGATAGTCCACATTAAAGCTGCATGCATTCAAAAAAAAAAATTCTTTTGAAGCATCAAAATCATCTTCCCATAACTCATTTAACTCATCTACTAGTGGTCTCATATAGACGTCAATGTCTCTACCCACCGCTTGTGGACCTGGAATAACCAGCGGTAGCATAAAAAATGACTTATCCATACACATCCAAGGGGGTAAATTGTATGCTAAGAGAACAACAGACCACATGCTATATGAAAGTGACAAATTGCCATGTGGATTGAATCCATATGTTGCTAAGCCTAGTCTAACATTGTGTGGTTCTCTAGCATACTCAGGATATAGCTCATCAAAGCTCTTTCAAGCTTCTCCATTAGAAGGATGAACCATGGTATTACTGTCACCTTTAGGCTATTATTATGCCATGTCATTTCTTTAGCGGTTTTACTTCACATGAATAATCGTTGTAATCTAGACGTTAATTATGAGGTATCTTCTTACCCCTGCCATTATTAATTCTCCATCTTGAAGTTCCATACTGGGGACAACTTTCCAAATCCCCATACTCTTTCCAAAACAAGGAACAATCGTACTTACATGCTTGTATCAACACATAACCCAAACCTAGGCTCTGTAGAAATTGATTTGCTTCATAATAGGACTTTGGCAAGGATGTATTACAATTAGGTAATACATCCCTCAATAGAGCAAGTAACATGTCAAATGACTTATTGCTCCACTTGTTGTACTTTTAAGTGAAGCAACTTTATAAAAAACAACAACTTTGAAAAGTTTGTACATCCGGGGTACAACTCTTCAGTTGCTTTATTCAACAATTCATGAAAGGCACCCATAATAAAATCTCTAATGCCTATTGGAGGACTCCTTCCATCCTAATCAATTAGACAATCATTTCAGAAAGTACCCACATCATGAAGCAAATCTTGCATGCCATCATCCTCCTCATCACCAACACCTTCATTAATATCATTGCCCCGTCCCATCAATGCCCACATTTGCAGCGTCAAGCCTTTCTTCCTTGGAGATAAATCTATATTCTGGCAGTTCACCATGTAAAACTCAGCGAGTGTATGATTGGCCCATGCCGCATTGTATTAAATGGTCAAAAACATTCATATGAGACCTCATATAACAATTCATGAAACGTGCACAAGGGTATGAAATTTCACAATCTTTGCCCTTTTTTTCAGCCACAAAATTCATAAACATTCTTGCTCCATCATTGTATTCATAGGAAATCCTAACACTGTTCATCCAACTCTTATCCATTGAAAAGTGTCAAAATACCTATTAATTAAATATAAGAATGAGAACATTATGTTATTTTAGTGGCAAATCAACAAAGACTCTTCCTCGTATGCTTAATGAGGTAGTTTGACACTTTTTATAAAAGGTCTCAATAAATAGAAACATACAATCACCTAATACACAATAGTTCTATAATTCTAATACACAATAGTTCTATAATTCATACATCAACTCTTGGCAATTTATTTACTGTATTATTTATCTAATACTTTAGTGGAATTCCATAGAGCAAAATATGGCACTTTATAGAGCAAATTCAATAGCTATAGTATGAATGCAAACAAACCAATTAACAATCTAACAACTTGAAACTTATAAGTTAGCATACCTGCTTCTTGTTTTCCAATGGCTCCTCCAACTATTTCCTTCTCACACTTGGAAATAGTATCTGTCATAAAGCATGATAAATTAGAACTAAACTTCAGCAATTAAATGTATAAAACCTTATGAACATCAATTAAATGTACAAAATGTAAAGACATCCAATCCTTAGCTAAAATATATAACACTAAACACCTAAAACCCATCTATCTATCAACCACAGAACACTCAAAACCCTAAAAATGAACACCTACCAAGCCCCAGAAAGCAAAAGTACACCCCATTATCACTAATAGAAACCAAAACAAGCTACAGCAGCTGTAAGTTGAACTTAACCCACTCAAAGACCAAGAAGATCCAAGAACATTAGTCACTTTTATGACTAGTACATAGAGACTACAACATCAACAACGATCGCATATCTAAAACAACACAACACAACAATAGTAGAAAGCTTAATGGGTATTATAAAAAATGAAGCTTATAACTAAAACCGAAGATAAGGGAGAGACATTGGAAGCCCAAATCGAAGAACAAGATGTGAAATCTGTGAGAAGGTAACAAATAGATTGCGATACTTGAAGGCCGGAAGAGGGAGGAGAAGCTCGACAACGACGTAGCTCTAGTAATCGGTGACAAAACACAGGTGGGCGGGGAAAGGGACTGGGGTAAAGGTTTAAACAAAACCAAAACGATGTTGTTTGGTTTTAAACCAAACGACATTGTTTTGCTCCTAAAGCTAAACATTTTAAGTAAGCAAAATGGTTTTGCTCCTAAAGCTAAACATTTTAAGTAAGCAAAACGACGTCGTTTTTCTCCTAAAGCTAAACATTTTAAGTAAGCAAACGACGTCGTTTTGCTTCTAATAAAGGTCGCGATCATGCTAAAGCATGATTGCGACTTGGCAGGATGATTTTAAGAGGCATGATCTCGAGTTTTAGCTTTTTACAAAAAAATGATTTTTTGAACATCCTTTGATCTTTTTCCTATAACTTCTTCACATGACATCCAAATGACTTGATTCTTGAACCAATAGACTCATAACACATTGTTCTTCATCTCCACCAAAAATTATAGCCATATAAAATGGATTGATTGTTGAATTTAAGATTAAAATGTTGAGGAGTACTGGAATATGAAAAACTGAGATGATTTCATTGAACGTACTTCGGTATTTTGATTGTATTTTGATCAATAGGTTTCCAAATGGAATGATTATTGATTTAAATTGAATTAGAGACATATGGGTACAAATTATCTGAAGAGATCAAATTTTAATTCTATCTCTAAGAATTCCAAAATCTGACTTGAAGTTGAATACAGAGTACAACTATAGTTCAAATAATAGTCCAAAGTAAATTGAGTATAACTTTTGGAATACTGAATCAAATTGTATGATCTTAATGTCATTAGAAACTTAAGACATTCGAAAACAATTTTCTAGAAGAAAGTATTGCCTAATTGTGTCATTTACCTTATCAGAATAATGATGCAAAGTTGACCCGAAAGCATGTTATTAGAAAATTCTGAAATGGTCATTTGGTTATGCACGGTCGTGCGTTAAGGGTGGGCTGTGACTAGTTTAATTGGTATGCATAGGCGTGCTTTCTCTCTTCTTCTTCACTGAGCATCTCTTCTTCTTCTCTCCTTCTTTCTTTCATTATTTCCATATTTACTCACTCCTAAATCATCTATTTTGCATTTCTATATTCAATACAATCTCTAAATAAGTCAAATTCAAATTTATACTTCAAACATCAAAAATCCGAAACTTCACATATACTTTCTCTCTCTACTGTAATTTTTTCCAGATTTTTTTAACTTCTATCATCTTCAATTAACACATAAAATACTTAAACCAATTCTTTTAGCTTAATTTCATCTCAACAACACAAATCAGATTAAAAAAATCCAAGGTTTAAACTTAAACATCAAAAATCATATTCTCATACATGCAAATTCCAGTTTCTGCATTTTTTTCTCTATCTACTTTCATCTTATGCATTTTTCCACCTTTTTACACTTTCATTTCATCATAAACTTATCATTTTATCAACTCTATACCACGACCTCACCAATTCATCATTTAAATTCATTAAAACTCATTTAAATCCATCTCTATAAACACTCCACACATTAATTCAGCACACAGGTGGTCGGGGAAGGGGATTGGGGTAGAGGTTTTAAGAAACTAAAATCAAACGACGTCGTTTTGCTCCTAAAGCAGAACGTTTTAAGTAAGCCTTTCGCGACGTTTTCTTCAACAAAACGTTGCAGTTTCTATTTCGCGACTTTTTATTGATAAAACGTCACAAAAATGAACTATTCGTGACGTTTTTTAAACGTCACGAAAAGTCTTCACAATTTGCGACGTTTTATCAATAAAACGTTGCGAATTGTATGTATTTCTTGTAGTGAATTTGATGTTCCATACAAAGAGATCATAACTAAGTTTTTTTCATTCACAATATCTTTATTTTCATAATTATAAATCAATCCTTCTACTTTCACATCCATTAGTAGACATTTTTAGTGGCAATCACTAGTAATCATAATTTATAGCTTCAACTTCAATATTTTTCCTTCTAACTTATTTATCTCCTTCAATGACCTAGGGATGATGCTTAAAACTCTTTCACATATTAGAGGATCAACATATTAAAAAAAAACTAATAACTTCCATATTGAAAGTGAATAAATGATGGGAAAAGTTAACAAAATTATCAAGGTTAAAAAGTCAGAAAACCCACAAAAGTAGAAACAAAATATCTTCCAAGATTCTTCTCTATCTATATAAGTCTATATGACACCCATTAATAAAAAAATAGAAAATTTCTTGATCTAATGCAATTATCAAACTTGCATATGTTTCGTGAGTCGTGACACTCAATATATACCAAAGGAAGAATAATCACTAAAAAGGAAACAAATATTTTAGTGATAAACATATATAAATTTTTTTTATGGAGGTTAAGATTCTAAAATTAATATAAAAAATCAAAGCATGTTGATTTTAAATAAATAATAATAATAATAAAGTGATTTTTTAAACCAGAGTTATAAGAGTTTTGAAAGTTTAATCACTTATTGAAAATTTTCAAAAGTTTAACACCAAAATGAAAAAATAAAAAAAGTTTGAGATTGTATCTATTATCTTTTACCTTCTTGTTTCATATAGCAGAAAATAAGTTTAAGCATCTAATAATAGAAATTATAAGGATTCTAATCTTATCAGCTTAATTTACAAATTAATAGTAAATACTTATAATATAACCTTTTTCTGTTCGTAATAATATTTTATGCTTCTTGCTTCTTCTATTTTTGATTTTACTCATATCTGTCTAATTATTCCAAAATTTTGCATTTTGTAAAGAGCTCTATATCTTTATTCTTTATAAGAACTCTCAGATAAATATGAAAATCAAACCCATGCCCATGCCCATGATCGCTGGTACAATGGGGTTCTCGGCCTACCACTTGAGCTTCCCGTCTGCGTTGGCTAGCTGAGATTGACCCATCTTTGCATGGATTATAAGTTGGTCTTTTGCTTTTGTGTCGTCTTTTTTGCCATCTTCACATCAATTATGTAACTGCGGCAGCTAAGAACATGTGATAGGACAACTTTATGTGAGAGATTTTCACTCCAGTGGTCTCATCAGCATCATAAAAGCACGACACAAAGGAGTAGGGTACAAATGTGCAGAATTGTTACCGAATGGACGGAGATTCGGAATAATATGTTATGAGACGCCCGGCCCAAAGTGCTTGTATGTTTTGGGTTTGGACAAACAACTGTAACAATAACCTTTTTTACGCTCCGGACTGGTCGGATGCATCTCCTCAGTCCTCTCAAATCAAAAGCATAAGATTTTGACACTAAAGTCCCCATCCCCTATCATACATACATACATACATATTAAAACATACCTTTAAACGTTCATACCTGTACTCCTATCCTATGTATAAGCTGTAGTGGTGGAAGTGAATACTAACTTTTTGGATGGAATGCAAGCACACGCCACCGTAAAGTAAGTACTTGAAACTATCCCTATTTCATACATGTATATGTAACAGTGGAAGTAAACTACAAGTTGAAGAAAGCTTGGGACTGGCGACCGTTTAACATCTTAAAGTAGGATGAGATGATAGCATTTTGCGGTCCCAACAACTTTATACCTTTGTCCGATAGCCATTGCCCATTCAGCCAAAAGTTCTGATCACGCTCTTTTCTTTTCTTCCCCTTCAAATTTTGATAGCCTTCAAGCATTTTCCTTTTTCCTTGGATGATGGGGATGATCATGTGGTACAGTCTGTCACTCACACTAATTTCCTTCTCACTTTCTGTTGTTTTTTTACCTTTGTTGCATACTCCCCCATCATCATAAATAACGTTCCTTTCCCTTTTCTCTTTTTTTCTTATCAAGTATTGATTTTGATCTTCATTTTATCATCTTTTCCTTGAATAGCCATGTCTACTAGTCCGACTGCTTCTGAGGAATCACAACCCCTTCCCATCACTACTCCTGATCAGGTACGCACACTCTTTTGTTTACCCTTTTCATTCCTGATCAGACTAGTGGCATACATGAGTATATTCATCAACTTGTTCATGATTATACTTTCCTCCATACTTACTATTCCTTATAAGATCATTCATTTCTCTGACTAGTTACTGCTTCCTGTATGATCTTTTTATTTGTTTGTTCTTTTCCATCATCGCTAAAAACTATTTCTCAAGTCTCTTTTGCTTCCATGTTTTACGAAAAGCACACATCAGATGGATTATTTTTTGAATTTTTATCTTCTCCGAGTGCATAAGAGTGGATTTTGTCCCTCCGATATCTATACTATCTATTCTGTTGATTAAGCCAGTGGAGTTGTGAAACCCTTCATTGTCGACAGCGGAGAATTGGCCAACAGTCATGCTTCTCAGAGCAGTGAAAGCCCTGTCATACTTCTTTTACAAGAATGAAAATTTTGTCGTCTCAAGGAAAAGTGGGTATAATTCTAGTTAGGAGGGGGTCGTATTAGTAATGATCATAGGGTCGCGATGCTGAATTCTGGCTACAAAATTTCACTGTATTATTTCAATTGTAAATATGCTATTTCACTGTAGCTGATCATCTTTTATCAATTATAGGCAGTCCTAAACAAGGTGATTGAAGAGGGCGAGCCGATGGAGAAAGAAACAGTATGTTTACCAAATGAAAGTGACAAAGTAGAAAACCCTATTGCTGAGGAGCTGTTGAATCAACAAATCTTGGTATCTGATTCAGATAATAAGCTCACTGAACTTCCACCAACTGCTGTAGTTGAGAAAACTGATGAACACTCCGTTGTGAATCTTCATGGTGAAGATAAAGTGGAGGGAGAAAAGGCCTCAACTCCTGCTTCTTTGACTGCAGGTCCAGAAGCAGATGTGATTATTAGCCAACCTGTTGATGAACAGCCATCTGCAGAGTATGTTGTCAGAGAAACAATAGAGAAACCAGAAGATGCATCGCCGGAGAATGTCGACAAGGACAATACTAATGGTGTTAATGCTACAGAATCATCAATTGAAACTACGAACATTCCATTAGAACAATCAGTTGTTTCTCATGTCAACAAATCGGAGGCGGTTCTGTGGAATGATGTTGAAGATTCAGTAGTGTCCAAAGAAGTTAAGAAACCAGAAGAACCAATAGCTGTCGAAGTTAAAGCAGAGGAAAAATCTGAAGTTGCTGAACAAGAAGATAAAACAGGCGCAGTTGAAGCTATAGAGAAACCAAAAGAACTAGTGGAAACTCTACCAATTGAAGAATCGGGAGCAGTTGTGCCAAAACATGTTGAAGAATCAGAGTTAGCTGGTGATAAATCAGAACATGTACCTTCTGAACCCGAGGTCAGATTGGAGGAACAATCTGAAGTAACAAAACAAGGTAAACATCAAGAATCAGTAGATACTGAAGGCAATGAAAAGCCTGAGTTACAATCTGAGTCAGATAAACAAGTTGAGATTACGTCTAGTGATGAAAAATCAGAGCCAACTGTCTCTGACGTGGAGTCAAAATCAGAGGGACAAACTGAAGTTGCTGACCAAGTTGAGACTAAAAATGAGGAGGCTGGTCCAAAGTGTGTAACCGAGGGGGAAGCACTGAACAACGAAAGGGAATTGGTGGGTAAAGTTGAAGGTGACACAACGATTAAGAAAGTTGAAACCGTTAAAGGAGAAAATGGTGCGATTGAAGAACCAGTTGTTTCAACAACTGAGGAGGTTCAAGATGATTTACAAATGGACAAAACAGAATGTGACACATTAGTCAAGGAAGTTGAAACCGTTCTAGGAGAAACTGGCGCAACTGCAGAATCAGTTGTTTCAACTATTGAGGAGATTCAAGCTGAATTACAGGCAGAGAACACAGAAAGTTCTCCTCCAATTTCCACTGAAGAAAAGATTAGCAAAGAGGATAAAGATAGGGGAATTGACGAAACGGATACAGTCGAAGTGCCACCACTAAAGGAGGTATTGGTGGAGGCGGAGAAGATAGGGGAAGAGAAACAGGTTGTGGCAGTTGAGGCCAAGAATGTCGAGAGAAATGAAGACGTACCTCAGCTTAACAAGGTGGAAGATGTTAAACTAAGTCTTTCCAATACTGAAGTTGCCGAAAGATCAATGGAGAGTGAGAAAGGTTGTGAAGATGTTGAAGTTCCAGCTTTAGAAGGCTGTAAAGAGAACATTAGAATAGGTTTAGTAGACACAGATGGAGCTGAAGTTGTGAAGCCAGACAATGAAGGTGCAAAAACCAGTGAAGATACCTTGGAGAACGAGCAAACTGAGGTTGTAAAATCTGAAGTAAAAGACTTGGAGGTTGCTACCAAGGATGGTGACGACTCAAAAACATCCCAGGACCCGCCATCAGAAGTTCCAGCTAAGCCTAATCAAAAGCATTCAAATAATATATTGACAAAGATGAAACATTCTCTTATTAAGGCAAAGAAAGCTATCACTGGGAAATCTCCCACCCCCAAAAATCTCCCATCTGATGATGCCAAGGGTGATATTAAAGTCAAATAACTTGGATAGCTATGAAAAAATACTGGCGAACTTCTACTGGTGTGGATTGTATACATATGGTGTTCTTATGTGTTAAAAGGCTTTCTTTGAATTGTCAACCCTATTTGTTTCATATGTAAGTGTTGGTTGTGCACTGGTGATTGATTGATTGTTGTGGTTATTACTGTCAAGAATGGCTAGAAAAGAAATTTTTATTTGTGGGTTTGCAGATACCTTCATTAGTCAACAAGACTACTGTATCAGTGGTGTTATGCACTTAAAAATAGGATTTACTTGTGTATATGCTTATTAGCACTGCCTTCTCAATAACAGGATTACCAGAAAGCTATACTATGATTCACTACTTCTAATGCTTACTATACTATATAGTTGGGGAAAACTAGTTGGAGGTTATGGGTGGAGGAGATTACTTGCTTACTTGGATGGGCTTTTGAGAAGTTAATAAGTACTTTTCTCCGCCACAAAAGCTTTTTCTAAGAAAAAAGTGTATTTGACTGTAAAATAAAAAAATCAAATTTTAATAAACATGGCTTTTCTAGCAATCAAAATACAGTTTTTTAAGAAACTCAAATTTGAAGCTTCTAAAAAAAACCTCTGGTGAATGCTGTCGCCTCCAACTAAATATATAAAAAAAAATCAACTTCTTGCAACACAAATTAATGTAGTAGTGGAAAGTAGGGATCGTTCTCACGAGGAATTCAGACGTTAGTAGTTACGCAATAAAATGGGGGTTTTGTAATTGTGAAATAAACAGAATTTAATTGGAAATTGAAATTGAAAACTAACTAAAAACAAAATAAAGTGAATTTAACAATCAGTATAAATAAATCTTGTTTTCTGATCTCCTTCGTTATTGAACTTACATTGATCATCGACACTAAAAATAACCAATTTATTAGTTCAGCATTCGTCATGATAAATTTCTTTACCTATTTTCTCTTATGTTTAGTTAACCAAAACATGTATTTCAATTAACCCTTATTAATTAATAACCTGGATACGATCTCAGATTTAATTAATTAATAGCTTTACGAATCAAGAAAATC
>JANZLH020000125.1:35782-48711 GCA_026770325.2 Erythroxylum fimbriatum | reverse complement strand
TTGGAAAGATCATGAAAAACTCTACAAGTTTCATGTAGAACACAAAAATCAATTTCACCCCTAAGGGTGTCAAAAATACACTCAAAGATACTGCCTTCACAATGTGTCTCAAAACAGGGCAGCATTTTTCAAAATCCATAACTTCCCATTCCCTTTGCCAAAAATTACAAGCTTTTGTCAAATGAAAGATCAGAATGTGTCCTACAACTTTCATGAACAACATAAAACCAAATTCAATGGCTAAATGGGTCAAAAAATTCGATTAATGATGCTGCCCCAAGATTTGACCTGAACTGTACCACAATTTTCTAAAAATCATAATTCCTTGCACAATTGTTGAAAAATTCTCTACCTTATACCCCTGGAAAGATCAGACAACATACTTCAATTTTCATAAAGGGCTTAAAAGCCAATTCTATTTCTAAGTAGGTCAATTTCTTCCATGAATGTGGCTGTTCTGTTAATAAGCAACTTACCTAACTTAAGTCCAGTCTTTGAAAATTCATAACTCTCAATTCTGACTTCCAAAATTAACATGTTATATCTCATTTTCAAGATACTTTCTTCCTATACAACTTTCCAGAAGATTACTTGAACCAATTCGAATCACAAAAATTCCTAATTTAGCTTCAAAGCACAATACTCTCAAAACCTACATTTAGGGCTAGGTTCAACATAATGCATAATGAACAGCTCACATTCAACAGGTCATAACTCACAATATACATATCGAAAAATTGCAAAATCACTGGAAATGGAAAGATAATATGATAGGCTTCAACTTTCATGAAGATCAATTCCACAAATTCACCCTAAATCCATTTAGAAAAATGCATCAAAGTTTCAGATTACCAATTTCGGATACTGTTCACACAGCCCCTATACTTCACTTTCAAGGCAAAAATTCAACCTCTTCAAGCTACAATTAGACACCACTTATTTCACAAGAAATTGTAGCCAAACAACTAAAGTTTAATTTGGTCCAAACCTCACCTTAATAGCATAACCACATAAAGAGTTATAGTCAAAACATTGCAATAGGTACACAATCAATTTTCCAGCACTTATGCCTAAACCACATCCTATGGTTTCCATACCATTCTCAACCTATTTCTAAACCATCAAGCCTCCCCAAATGATTAAGAAGTCAGCCAATACCTCATCAATACCTTCACTTAAGCACTTTAGCTAACATTTGGCAGCACATAAACACAACTTTTATTCATAATTTTCATAATTTTCCACTTATCAAACGTTATAAAAGCAATCCAATACACTCAATTCACACACTACACATACTATTCCATTCATCTTTAATCATCCTCAAATTAATTAAGACCCTAACCTACCCATATTCACCAAACACATGTTCAACTAATTAAAGCAACAAGCATCACAATAAATGCATCTAGCTAACCGTTAAGGGAGCATAACACAATCCTTACCTAACAAGCTTTCAATTCTTCAATTCTTTAACTATCACACCACTTCAACACTTCACCACTTCACATACACTTACACAACATCATCATCTTAAGGAAGAGGCTTGAGCTTGATTACATGGAGGGGAACACTTAGGGTGGGAGAAAGGAGTAGCAATTAGCTAGGTGAGTGGAGAAGATTAGTGATCATTGCCAGGCATTAGAACTCCAAGATAGTTAAAGACTTTTAAAATTAAGTTAGTTCAGGATTTTGTATTTTGGAATCATCTTAAGCATAAGCATTCAATTGTATCATGTGTAGTTTGTATCTTGTATTTCATATTTGTATTAAGGCAAAAAGGGGTGGTTTTTTATTGTAAAGATATTATGAAAACAGACATCGTGTACTGTTTGGGCCCAAGAAATTTTTCGAAATTCTCATGTATTCAATAATGTTTGCATCTTTGTGACTGAAATGGTTTTCAATAAATCGGGCCGATTCGATTATCGATTTTTCGCATACGCTTTAATTGTTTCAAAAAGAAAAGAAAATTTTTGTTGTGTTTTGAATGTTAATTGTTTCCAAATGCTAGGTTCCGGAAGCGGGGTATAGTAATTTTAGAGATGCATTTAAATGAGTTTAATGATTTTAAATGAAGATGTTGATGAGGTCGTGGAATAGAGTTGATAAAATGATAAGTTTTTTATGAAATGAAAGTATGGAAAAATGGAAAGTGCATCAGATGAAGTAGATAGAGAAACAAAACACAGTAGACTGAGGAAGTGAAAACGAGGTTTCAGATTTTTGGTGTTTGAATGGTAAATTTGATTCTGACTTATTTAGAGATTGGATTGAAGTTAGAAATGCAGTATAGATGATTTAGAAGTGAATAAATCTGGAAATGAGAAGGAAAATGGAAGGAGAAGAAGAAAAGGAATTCGGTGAAGAAGAAGAGAGAAAAGCACTATCGTGCACTCAAAGTTCAGCAAAGTCGCAATCGTGCTTTTGTATGACGGTGACCTTCGAGGATTAGTGAAAGTCGCCATCATGCAAATGCACGATCGCGACTTTCAATTGAATTTTTCTGAAGAAATTTTTCTGAACATCCTCCAATCTTTTTGTTATAACTTGTCATCTGATATCCAAATGACTTGGTTCTTGAACCAATAGCTTCATAAGTCATTGATATACATTTAAACAAAAAATGATAGCTTTCTGAAATGGATTGATTGATGAATTTAAGATTGAAATCTGACTGTGCTGAAGTATGATAACTGGGATGAATTTTAACTATATCTTTATCTGTGGACCTTAGAATGAGATGGTTATTAATTATTCTTACACGAGAGACAAAAAGCTACAAGTTGTATGCAGAGATTAAATTCTAATTTGGCCTCTATGAATTTCAGAATCTGATTGGAAATTGAAATAAGAATTCTCCTGAAGCTTAAGAACCGTCTAAAATCTTTTGAGTATAACTTTCAGTATACTTAACCAAATTGGACGAACTTGGTTTCATTGGAAACTTAAGACATTGCAGTACAAATTTCTAGAAGGAAGTGTTGCCTAAGTCAATTAAGGTATGAAATTGATTTCACATTGTTTTTTTATCCAAATTATAAGTACAAATGATATTAATGAGTGCTTTGACATTTGATTGATTTGATGATAAGGATAACAATAAGATACCCTGAATTGTCATTGAACATGCATTTGGCATATTTTATATAAGTAGATGTGCATAAAGGAATAAGTATACAATTGTGCAAAAATGTGATATTTGTAAATGTGTTTTGTATGTTATAGAGGAGCACATCGAACGCCAGTCAGACATTGCTGGTCCATCCAGACAATAGCATATTGGAGCGTACTGTGAGTCAACCTAGATGAATTTCATATGATTGATTTGATTTTATTTGATTTATTAAGCTTCCAATTATTGAACGGTTGCGATGTGTTTCTAAATTCCTGATTTAAATTTCGAGTAGTAAATATTTAAGACTGTATTGGAAGTGCTCTGATTTGTTTAATAATTCTGTATGAAATGTGGATTCTCAGCGAAAGTTGAACGCCAAACTTAGGTCCGAAGATTATGAAATTTTGATTGTGTATGATGCTATGTGAATTCTCAACGAAAGTTGAATGCCGGACTTAAGTCTGATGATTATGGAATTCTTACTATACTTAATAAATGATTATGATACATGGTAAATTTTGAATTAATGCATTTCATAAAATGCATGCTCAGAAAAAGGCGTTGTGATCAGAGTAGCTAGTATGAAAGCGCTTGCACGTAGATCTCTTCTCCGTGGTATATGATTCTGCACGTAGAGCTATGCTTCGTGGTTCTGTTATGACTTAGCTCAATGGGCTAGTAGTTGTATATGTGATAGGCACTCGGTCACAATAATAATAACGAATGTGGAGTCTCATATGCATCTGTATTTGTTTATATATGATCTGATTTGCAATGATTAAATGATGTGCCATAACAGTGCGAGCATTTGGAATATACATGTTCTGTATGAATAATTGTGAAATATGTGATTTGTGTATGTGAATCCGGTGAAATCATCAATGATGGTTAACTCATTGAGTTCGTAAAACTTATAAAAATTGTGGCGTAGTTTTTCAGGTACGAGACAAGAGACTTAGCGTTTATTCTGGATTAGAAGAACGTTTTGGACTAAGTTATGGCTTAGAGGTCTGTCAGTTGACGTCAGAGAGTTATAGCTTTTATTTTGTAGTTTTTCCTAAAAACCGTATGAGGTTTTGTAAGTATTTGTTTAATGGAAACAGTGTAAGCTTTGTGAATGAATGGTTTTAAATTTTGCTGACTTTTAGATGATGTTAGTTGATGCCATTTGTAAGTTGGAATTGTTTTTGCTCTAACATACCATTATCATAGGTTATGAACTTGATTGTCCTTGGATGTTCAGGTATATACTCTATGGTAGTGGGATGTTGCAATGTATCAGGGAACATTCACTCAAATAAAGAGTTTATAGTGATATCATCACTTATAGATGTTTTATGGAAATTGGTGATTAAACTAGCGCCAGGAGTTTGATAGACTAGCTACCCATCAAGTATTAATACCAAGATGAGATCTTGTGTGTTAATCACCATATAGAGTAAAACAGGAGATTTAGAAGGAAAAACCAACATAAGGGCAAAATGGTAATTTTACCCTTTATTGTGCGGATGGCTATAATAACTTAGTTCATAATAGGGTTTGCAATTGGACATTTTATTTGAAATATGTGTTCTCATAATATTTAGTAATTCAAGAGTTTATCTAATTTTATTTAGTCGAATGACATTTAGTTAATATGTTAGAATTAATTCTGACGAGATTAAATTTATTATGGGCTTATTGGAGCTTCAATTATCTGAGTCCAATAAGATTCTCCACTTGGCTTCAAGGAAGGTTGTCAAGAAAAGTAAGAAATATAAATGGAGGTTTTAAAGCCCATATTGAATGTTGGGCTTGCACTAATTAATGGTTAATTCAAAGCCCAAATGAACATTTAGAAATGGGTTAGACTTTGGTTTAATTTAATTAATTAGATTAATTACATTGAAACAACATCCTTAAAAAAGTGAAAGGGAATTTTGGTTTTTAATGGCTGAGTGTGCAGCTGCACATTTAGCATTGAATTGCTAAATAAAGAGGGTATTTATCATGCATTATCATCATTAAATGGAGTAATGATTTTACCATTAAATGGTTTAGTGGTTGTCTTTTAATGATGGCATGTAATGTAACCTTTTTATCATTCATTTGATTAAAGATGAAAGAGGTGTATTTGATGGATGATCTTCCTTCTTTCATCACTAAAACCAAAATTGACATGTCATTTTAGGTTATTGGTTTTTTCATATAGCCATCTTAATACAAATGAGAAGAGTCTCATTTAATGGCTTCTTTATGTTTGATTAAAGAAAGGTGTGATGCATTGGATGCTCTTCTTTTTTTTTCTTTTCATGCATAACCGAAATTGACAAGGTGTAAGAGAGGTTTTCGTTCATTTTTGGTCTCTCTCTCCTTTCTTACATATGTTAGTCGAAATTTTCATGAGAAGTGTCTCATCTTTGTCTTCTTTCTTTTAAGAAAAATCTCCTCGAAAGTTTTGTTCTCCTTTCCCACCAAAGGATCTTGTTAACCAAGTTGTCCAAGAAGAACAAGTGGTAGATCGGATTGGTCAAGGATACAATATTAAGAAGAGGAAACAATAACAAGGAGGATACATCATCTAGGAGAGGATACATTGCCGAGGATAGGATAGCACATCGAGGAGTTAAAGCTGTAACAAAGGACTGGGTGATATATTTTTTACCACCTTGTGCTTATATTTAGTATCCTTATACCATATCATGTATGGTGTCATATTGATTTGGTTATCTTGCTTCCACTATGTTATGATTTCTAAAAAAAGTTTTGAAATCTACCATTTAACCAAATCTTGCATGTTTTCTTTTCCGATCCAACATACTCGTTTCGAAAAACTGCAATCAACTGTTCCCATACTTCTTATAGTGACTCCTTATCATTTTTTTTTAAATTGGCAATCTCCTTATAAATCTAGTTGTCTTCATCAAGACAAAGTACTTGTTTAGGTAGGTACACACCAACTGCTCCCATATCATGATGTTGGCAAGGTTGAGTGAATGCTAACATGCCTTGGCTCTATCCCTTAGTGTAAAGGGAAAGAGCCTCATCCTAACAACATCTTATGACATACCATTAGATCAGAAGGTATCACTTATTTCAAAAAAATTTCACTAGATGTGTGTTGGGATCTTTATTAGTTAACTCATAAAACTACACATTGGTTTACAACATATTCAGCAATGCTAGTTTGATCTCAAATGATGTCGCTTGCAGTAGTGGTTGACTGATGTTATTGTGCCCTAGCCTTATGAAATCCATAAGTGTTCTCTACTGGTCTCTGTGATTGTATTCTTCCACCATTTTTCTTTTTCTCTTCTTAATGTCTTGGTCTTTGAATTTCTCTTTCCCATCTAATGATGTCAAGAGCTAGAGTTTCTTCAATCTTACTTGAACTCTGAGTAATTCTTATGTTCATACAATCGTAAGGACATGAGAATGGTAAAATTTCCTTAAATCAAAAGAATTCAAATTGTCCTAATGCTAAATCCCAAATAGTGGCACAAAAAAATTGTTGAACAAGTTTTATATCTAATAATAAAACTCACAATACTCGCAAGTATACAAATCATATCTTGTAGTATAAAAGGTTATCATTCCCACGAGGATAATGCAAGAGCTAACAATTTGAACCTAATTTTGTCTAAGGTATTCAGAAATTGATTTAAATAAAATTAAAAAAGAATAATTAACAAGAAAAATAATTAAATAAACAATGAGCTGCCAATAAAATTAGAGTTTTGATTAAGATAAAATACTTAGGACTTGTTCTTGCCTTATTTTGTTTCCTTTAATGTTCTTGATTCAATTTATATGTGTGATCGTAGATTTTGGTTTTTATTGAAGTAAATCACTTGTTATTATAGAATTCACGTGCAATATACAAAATGCACAAGAAGGGGTTTGAATTATGTATTCTTTTCGTGAATACAACCCCTTTGATATTTCTTTTAAAACGAACTTTTTCAAACTCTTAAATGAATATAAAAAATGTTTATACGAAAATATCTAGTTAAATCGCAAATAACTTCTATATACTTGTTTAAGAACTATAGAAATTAAAGTAAATAGTTAGCAGTAGACACGACGATTTTATCCTGGTTCACCCCAAACCTTGGGCTACATCCAGTCCTCAGAGTTCGTATGAGATTTCACTATACTTCTCCAAAATTACAAGTATTCTTTCCTCTCTTACAGAGCCTCTTCAGGTCTCTTACATAAGTATTCTTTTTTCTTCTTAGCCTCTTCAGGCTCTTAGCCTTTGCTTTCTCTCAATAGAAATATATTGTGAGCTTTTTGTTGCAGTAGGGATTGCTCTCAGATATCGCACTTTGAATACAGAATTTTAACTTGAAAGCTAAACGTTGAAAGTTCAAAAACTAGATCAGTCTTTGACTACGACTTCTATTAATAGCATTCGTCTCCAATTGTTTCTGGATAACTGCTTCTTGTTTCTTGTAGAAATTGTTATTCAGTTGAGTTCTGTAACTAACTCCAACTGACTAGTCGTTTGTGTTTTTACTCTTCTTCTGTGTTTTCTACATTTTCTATGTTTTTCATGCTTCTTCTATGTTTCTCCGCTTCTTTTGTCTTTTTATTTCTTCTATCTTTTGCCGCTTCTTCTGTCTTTTTACTTCTTCTGTGTTTTTGCTGCACGCTTAATACACTTATCAAAATAGTTCTTTATTTCTAATATTATTATTATATGATTGTCACCAAAATTATTAGAAGTGAAGTCATCTTGACTTAACAATCTCCCCCTTTTTTATGATAACAAATAATCATAATTTTAGAAAGATAAACGAATATTATTTAGATAACGAATAAGAAGACATCAAAAGATATACACAAAAAGAATTGAAATCAATACTATCTTCTTTTTCTTGTCTCTGGTCTCCCCTTGTACGATCTTTCTTCTGTTTCTACTCTTCTCCTATCTTTCTTCTGCTTCTCTCTTCTCCCCCTATTTGTTATTAATAAAAAATCTTTACCGATGATGCTTCAAGATTTCAGAAAACATTCATTGCACATCAGTGCGGATCAACTTGAGATCTTCCATAGAAACTTATAAATGAGCTACTTCCTCATGTTAATCACCCACTGAGTCATGCAGATCATCAACCTTGTCATGAATTTCTTCAATTTTCTTTTCCAAGATTTCATGACTCCCCTGCTGTATGTGACTCACTTCTTCCAAACTAATAATAGAATCCTATTGAGGTGTTCTTGGTGGAAGGAAGTTTGTAGCAATAGATGTTTCTGAAGGTAGAACATCTAATTCAATGATTGTGATAACAAGAGGTTTGAAAGATTGTATTCCTTTAGGGAGATCAAGGTCATCAGGTCTAGGTAGCTTTGGAATTGGTTTTCCAAGAAGGTGTAGTACATCTTTAATTGAGGATATACAACTCAAGGGTCTAAAGTGCATAATTAGATGCACAAAAGTCTCTAAGTTGAAACTAATACCTTCAACCCTGATAGTTCTGTACTTTCCTTTTGTCACTCTTTTAACTACCTGAAAAGTTTCATCTGTGGTGAAGTGGCCACACTAACTTCCCGATGCTTTTGAGATATGATGTGAAATATAGATTCCACTTGGTTGGGTTGCATAGCATGCCTCATCTATGTTCCTCACAGCTGCTTGTATCTGATCTTCTATAAGATCATTCGTATTCCCTTCTGGATACATCTTCTTCTTCCCTTTGTCTTCATTGCGTACAATGTGTGAAAATCTTGGTTGTATATTAGGTACAATCTTGATCACTCTACTTTTTGTGACTAGGTAGATAGTATATCGATCTTTGGACATCTGATTGGGATATGGTTTTATAATTGCAAAACATGCTCAACAACCATATGCTTCCTTACCGCGGCTTCTTTTAAAACAAACAGTATATATGATGACATAATGAGAGGTTAGATAGTATAATGGTCTTCAAATGTCCAACTAATGTCAGTCTAACTAGATATTAGAAAGTGTTAAAAAATCGAGCATTGAAATCTCATTTAGTATATGCAGTTATTAAATTAAAAAATTTATTATCTAACTTAAAATTATTTTAATTCAATAATATAATTAATTCATAAATTTAATAAAGTATGAATCATAAACTACACTTCAATAAAGAATGAATAATAAATCCTACCTTACTTTGAAGTTTAATTTCTTTCTTTGCAATTCTCTTTGAATTCACAAGTTAAGAAAAACCACTATAATTACTATAGATGGAAAAAAAGGACTTAAGTCCAACCTTTTCAAAGTTAATGAACTTAGTCTGAGTTGATTGTGAAGTAAATCACTTGTTAATATAGAAATCACGTAAAGTATATCGAATACACAAGAAGGAGGGGGGTTAAATGGTGTAATCTTTTCGAAAATATTAATCTTTTGAGATTTCTTGTATTTCTTTACAAAATTCAAATGACCAAAAAAAACTTATTAAATTTGATAAGTAATGCAATCGCAAGTACTATTATCTACTAGTCTAACAAAAAGAAAAATAAAAGATAAAAGTTAGAGAATAAGCGCCGCGATTTTATACTGGTTCACCCTAAATCTTGTGCTATGTCTAGTCCTTTGAGTTTGTCTAAGATTTCACTAGCCCTTTAACTTTACAATTATTCTTTCTACACTTCCAAAGCCTTTTCAGGTCTCTCTCACAAAGTATTCTTTATCTGCTATCTTAGCCTCTCCAGGCTCTAGCCTTTCTTTCTCTCTCTATGAAAGATATTTTTGAGCTTCTCGTTATAGTAGTATTTGCTCTCTTGCTTTCACACTTTTTGAATACATATTTTTTCTAAGTATTGTACAATCAAAATTTCCACTTGTAAAAGCGTTTTTTTAGTCTTCGACTAGAACTAATATTTATAGCCATAGTCTCCAGCTATCTTTTTGAGAAACTACTTCTTGTCTCTTCTAGAAACGGTTATTAGTTGAGTCATGTAACTGACTTCAACTAACTAACTTAACTAACGTTCTAGAATATCTTCCTTTTGTATCGTCTAGGATAATACTTCTTCTATTATTGCGCTTCGTTTGGTGTTACGCTTCGTCTGTTGTTGCACTTCGTCTGTTGTTGACATATCATCTGTGATGACATGTATCATCTGTTGCTGACGTATCTTCTGTGATGACTAAGTGTTACTTTCATTTTTGTACACACTTAACAGACTTGTCAAAAGAGTTCATACATTTCTAATATTATTATTATTTGATTGTCATCAAAATTAATAGAAGTGAAGTCTTCTTGACTTAACAATCTTCGCCTTTTTTATGATAACAAATAATTATAATTTTAGAAAGTAAGATGATATAGTAATAGACGAATAGTATTTAGACGAAAATATATTTACAAGAAATGAATGGATAGATTATATAATGCTTTCTTCTCTTGTTGTTCTCCTCTTTTCTTCTTTTTTTCTTCCCTTCTATTCTTTTTCCCCCTATTTGTTATTAATAGAAAAAATTAGACGCTTCAATATTTTAGAAAACATACGTTGCATGTCAGTGTGGATCGTCTTGAGGTCTTGTTCAATAGTAACCCGTAGAAGTGCTACTTCCTCATGAAGATCACCTACTGATAGTTAGTTCATAAACCTTACTATGAATTTCCTTACTTTCTTTTGATAAGGCTTCCTAAACTTCCTTCTATTTGTGGCTTGCTTCCAACCAATTTATGAAATGCTTCAAGAACTCCAAATCTTGCTATATTTCACTAGGTGGACGAAGGTTTTCAACAACAAATGGTTCTGAAGGTAAAACATATAACTCTATAACCTTGATTATGGGTAGGTTGAAGGTTTGTTTTCCTTCTGGGAGATCAAGATCATCAGGTCTAGGTAGTTTAAGAATTAGTTGCCCAAGAAGGTGTAATACATTTTTGACTGAAGGTATGAAACCTAAAAGTATGAAATACATAATTAAATGTATAAAGGTTTCTAAGTTGAAATTGATACCTTCAACTATGATACTTCTGTACTGTACTTCTGTCACTTTGCAACTACCTTGAAGTTCGCATCTGTGGTGTAAACTCCAAATTGACTTCCTGATGCTTTTGAAATGTGATGTGAAACATAGATTCCTCCAGGTTGAGCTGCATTACATGCATCATCTATATTCTTCACAGCTACTTGTATTTGCTCTTTTGTAAGATCATCTACATTTCCTTCAGAAAAGATCTTCATACAACGTATGAAGATAAATGATATCACTATTGATTATAAATATAATTAGAAAAAATTTAATAGCATCAAATCACTACACAGCTTAAATAGAAAAGCAAGTAAACAGTAAAACAAGAATAACGAAGGCTGATAGAATATGACTTTCAAGGAGAAATTCATATTGAAACGACGAGGTAATCATACAACAAACTAGGATTTGGGTTTGTAATTTGAAGATGCGTACAAAAAATTGACACCTTTACAATTTATTATACAATCAAAACATACACCTTGATTAGTTTGATACAACGTATTCTCTCTGTCTCTGTCTTGATCATGCAATGTCTTTATCAGACGGGGCGATAGTTAATCATAAAATTATTAAGGGAGCAGCAACGTCTTTTTCCATCTTGATAGAGAAACTGAGGAAGGAAATGAGTCAAACACAATTTGATAGTCAGCAACATACATAAGCATCTTAAAAAGGAAAGGAATATAATAGAACTATTTAAGGTTTCTACCTGTGAATCCACTTTTCTTCCGGAGTTTGGATTGAAATCATGTTTTCGCGAGGATTTTGTTGTTACAATAATGAGAGTAACCCATGGATAAGTTAAAAACTTCTACAGCTTTGTGTTCATTTTGCTCTTACAATACCAACCTATTGATAATTGTTCAGAACAAACTTTAGTAGGAAAGCTCGACAAAAACCAGATATGGTAATAATATTTTCTCATATTAGGAGCTCAAATTCTATGCAGCTACAACACACTTCCACTCTATGCACTTGTAACACAGGTGACTTCATGATCTGTTGCCATTTTTGAAAAGGAGACTGTTTTTTCTAAACTCGTGAATAATTCTGGGAATTTTTCAGATGGGAACAACAACGAAACAATCAGTGTTCGACGAACAAACTTCCAAAGCATTAAGACAGTGACAAAATATAGGCCAAAAAAAGGGCGAACACTCTTCCCATACAAAGGCTTAAGGTAGTCCAACTACCTGCATAAATTGGTTCTCACGCTAAGTCCACTAATCACACTCACAGTCACATCTGACCTTTGAAACATACTCATCTAATCCTGCACAAACAACAAACATCATCACCACGATTGATCCTGATCATGAAAGTTCTAATGAGCCATATGTCCAACGTGATCTACTGAGCTAACTATTCTAACCATGTCATTATGAAATTTTGTTGTTGTCTCATTACCATTTTTCCTGTATTACTGACTATTGTAATTTTGAAGAAACGTAGAACAAATTCACATACAATTGGTTGTGATCACGTTATAAATATCGTACTAGATTTGTAATGGTACTGGTTAATTTCGGGTACCGTTTTAGGTAAATTTTTAAATTTATGAAATAGTCCCTTAATATATTGTACTTTATACTTTATAATTTTACACCAACTATATTTCCAAAAATCATAATAATAAAAATTTAAAATAACAACTTATTTATTTTTATTAACAATGATTTTCACATCTAAATAATAACCACAATTAATATGAAAAAGATCATTTAATCATTCTACAAATATAAAATTAATAAAATATAAAGTATTTAAAATGTTACAATTTCATCATATAATAAACAATAATTATACCAAAACATCAAATAAAAAAATAAAGATCCTTAACTCTCTAACTATTGAAATACT
>JANZLH020000125.1:21283-33430 GCA_026770325.2 Erythroxylum fimbriatum | reverse complement strand
TCAGCCAGCCAGCGGTCCCGGGAGTGGGCTTCAGCCAGGGCTCACCACCCGGGCCAGTCGGGCTTCGGGTTCGGGGTTCGACAACAAATGTATGGATGTGGACATGAAGATTGAACAGATGTTAGCTTCATGGTTGCATAAATGTGGAGTATAGCTCTAATGCCTTAATAAAATTATAAGAATTTTGAATACAATGATAGAATAGATGTCAATTTGATGATCGTACGGTTGTGGACGTGACGACCAAAACGATATTAATCAAACAATTATAGTGATATGGATTTGAAGATTGAATAGATGTTAACCTAAAGATTGCATAGATATGGAGTATAGCTCTAGTACCTTAACAAAATTGTTAGAATTTTGAATATGACAATAGTAAAAATGTAAATCTAATGACTGCAGGAATATGGACCTGAAAATTATAGAGTTAAACCTAATAACTGTAGGAATGTCAACTTGACGATCATAGGGATGTGAAGTCTAGTTCCATGCCTTAACAAAATTGTTTGAATTTTGAACTTGACAGCCACAAGGATGTGAGCTTAATTATTATAGGGATATGGACTTGGCAATCACATAAATTTAGATCTGACAATCACAAGGATGTCAACCTAATAACCGCAAAAATATGGAATCTAGCTCCAATATCTTAACAAAATTGTTAGAATTTTGAACCTATCGACCAAAGATATGTTTTTGATGATAAAATGGATGTTGACTTGACAATTATAGGGATGTGGGCCTAATGACTGCAAGGATGTCGACTTGACCACCAAAGGGAAGTCAACCAAACGACGGTGGGGATGTGAAGTATAGTTCCATATGTTAAGAAAATTGTTAGAATTTTGAATTTGATGATTACAGTAATGTCAACCCAATGACTAAAGGGATGTTGACCTAATGACCATAGAGATTTGGATAGGGATGGAAATAGGCTAGGCCCATCACAGACTCGACCCTCTTAGGGTACAACTTGAAGTTTGATAAGGTCTAGGTGATATCGTTCGAGTCTGAGTGGCTCAAAGGGCTCGAATGCCCACACTTTAACCTAACGACTCAACCTATGAACCAAACCACCCAAAGCATCCTCTTCTTCCTTCGTTTTTCCTTCTCTAGTCTCCTCTATCTAGTCTCCAAACCCACAGACCATCATCCACCTATATTACCATTATTCATCAACTCTCCTTCTACAATATTAATTCCAAGCAAACCCTAAAAAGAAAAGAAAAAATTTAATATAGATTCCTCACATAATTTTTCACATCTTGTTTAGTTAGCAATAAAATTAGAGTGATTGAGAATGACAATAAAGGAGAGTGAAGGAGCCTAAAAAGGTATTATGCCACCTACCACCAATTCTTGTGCCATCTTCTATAATGCACAACTAAAAAATATCATTTAAACCAATGTAAATGTAGAATCTAGACCCTTACATTTGAGAGAAACAAAAAAATAAAGGAGAAAGGGTAACAAAAAAAACAGAGGACATACAATAGTAAAGAAGAAAAGGAAAGAAGGGAATTAAATTAGGTTTCCATATACATATATAGTCGAGCTTCAAGCTGGCAAGATCATAGAGCTTGAGCCTAAATTTTTTTCAAACAATTCAAAACTTAGTCTAAAGCCTAATTGTCTCGAGCCAAGCTGATTAACTTTACACTAAACTAGGCAAGGCCTAGAATGTTTTGCCATGCCTATATTTAGAGCTTAGTTCTAATTACATAAAAAATTATTAAAATTTTGAACTTTATGGTTGCAGGGATGTGGTCCTGATGACAACATGGATGTGATCTTGATGACTATAAAAAGAAAAGGAAAGAATGAAATTAAATTAGGTATCCATATACATATATAGCCAAACTTCAAGCTAGTAAGATCAAAGAGCTTGAGCCTAAATTTTTTTCAAAAAATTCAAAGCTCAGTTTAAAGCTCAATTATCTTGAGTCAAGTTGATTAACTTTGGACTAAACCAGGCAAGGCCTAGAATGTTTTGTCATGCCTATATTTAGAGCTTAGTTTTAATCCTTTAAAAAATTATTAGAATTTTGAACTTTATGATTATAAGGATCCGGTCCTGATGACAACATGGATGTAATCTTGATGACAATAAAGATGCTAATCTGATGGCCACAAGGAAGTTAATCTAATGATTTTACAGATGTTGAATCTAGCTCTAATGCATTAACAAGACTGTTATAATTCAAAACCTAATGATCATAAATATATGATTTTGAATAACAACAGAGATATGATCATCATGAATTTCCCCATATGGTACCTTCTTTGAGTGGGGTATGGTTTCTTATCTAGTATGTTGCTTTTTAACCTTTGGGGAAAACTTCATCTTAGTACTTCTTTGATACAGTCATCTTTATTATTTTTTAAGAAACATTTAAGTTTTTCTTGTTTCTAAGTCATTAGTTACCTTTTTAAGATTTTTTGTAATGTCATGTCCAATATCCATATTCAAGTGATAGTACAGGTTTTTGTTTCTTTGGGCAAGGCTATTTTGTCATTTTTTAAATTAAGTTCTTATTAAGGATGTAATTAAAAGCCCTCTTAAATGACATATTGAATTTAGGCTTCTTTTCCTCAGTGGTTCTTTTTATTCTTTCACTTTGATCCATCTTTCCTTAGCTTCTTTTGCTCTCCTTTATTAACTAAAGATCCATCCCTCTTTTAGTTTTCATTGTATCTTCTTAAGTTATGCTCTATATATTTAAGGTTTATGTATTTCTACTCAATAATTTGAACATTTTCAAAGATTTAAGGTTACTTTTTTATATTGAGTTCTATAAGGGTTGACAAGTTCCATTCACAAAGGCTATTATTGATGCCCCTATATTAAGATTGGGGATTTTAGTAGCTTTAAAAATAAAGTGTTGGAGATAATTCCTTAGGCTTCCCCCATCCTTTAAGTTGTTAATATCAACTATATTGAGTTTCAAGGCTTGCATTTTTTACTTGCGAAGTGTGATGCGAACTTCACAGCTAGTTGTTGGAAACTAGATATTGAGGTACAAATCAAAGTTTGAAAACCATGATCGTGTTGAAACAATCAGGATGAAAGAGAAGGTTTTACATTTTATAGTGCCAAACGTGCCATGTAGGTCCAAAAGTTTCCTATAATAATTCATATGGTTAATAGGATTGTGTATACCATTATAGGTATACATGGTTAACATTTTGAATCCCATTAGTAGTGGCTCCACTAAGATGTCAGGCACTAGGGAATTGTCAACTATCAGGGTTTTTCTCCAAGCTTCATGTTTAATTGGCAACATAGGGTTGTATGGTATGATTGAGGCTCCCCCTTATGGTGATGTAAAGTGTAAGGAATAAGTGTAAGATTATCGTGTGTGGAAGGGCTCGCCCTGTTAGTGGTTTCACTGCATAGGTCTTGAGTGTTAGATGCAGGAGTAGTAATGGTGCTCCCCCTAATGATGGTTATGATTGTGGGTCTATAGTGTAGGATTATAGGGAATGAATCTTCTTCATATGGTAGCTACTAGGTGCTGGGTTATTTCCTTCAATTTGACTACTACCTTTATGATAATTGTCTCACTTATTTTCATAATATTATAATTTTGGCTACTTAGTCCTTACGGTGCTCGAGGGTGTTGGTTATTCCATTGACATTGGAAGAAGGGTTGACTTTATTAGTTTATATTGTTCTTTGCTGAGTTGGTAATACTTTAGTTATTGTTTTAAATTGTCTCAAATTGGACATGTAAAGATAACAGTCAGATGCCCACAAATGTCACTAAATGATTTAAACTACATCCATAGTAGTTCTACTCAATTGGTCTCAACTCGAAAAGCCTATTAAAATACTTACTAATTGGTAGAGAATGCTTATGAAAAGGACAGTTTAATACTTAAGTTAATAAAATTGAAAGGTTCTAATTATGTATGAAGACTACCAATTGCATTTAATGAAATTCATTTTAAAAACTTACTTTAGGAAATCTCTCTTTTATAAACAATCTTTCTTTAAAATATTATTTGCCTCTAATTATTCTTAGTGGAATCGAATCTAATCTTTACTAAGTAACTTATTAGTGTTTTATTAGTAACTATAACTCTTTACATGATTGAATCCCACTTTAATTAAATTTATTCCTTTCGAGTAATTAAACCTCTAAAATGGACTCAAAACATACAAACCTATAAAAATATTAGAGAGCTTGCAAAATCAACCCAAATTTGATATATACATTTATTAAAATATATTCGAGACAAACCTTAAATTATACAAATTAGGATTCTTCTTAACATAATTTCAAATTTGTTTTGGTTTAATAATTAACTCTACTTACTTCGGCCAATAAGAATTCTTAAGTTAGGATTATAGTCTCTCTCAAGAAATATAGTTCTTATCATTAAGTTATCTAATTGAAATTTCTTTGTAAATAAAACCCATAAGAAATTATTAATTCATTTGATGAATTCCCATTATATGTTTGGTATTAACCTAGAAGATTTATTTAGTCTTATCTATAACAACCTTTGCATTGCTCATTATTCATGTTGTGATCTATTTATACATATAATCTCTTGATCCCAATGTATAAAAATTGAAAATTGAATCAAAACGATAGCATATCTCAATTCAACTCAATATAATCATGAACAATTACCAAGAAAGCTAAAACCTTACATTAATCAAAGAATTTATGTAAATAATAAGTTTTAGGTTCATCTCATCTAAATATATATCTTAGTTAAGTTTATAATCAAACAAAATAAACCAATACAGAATAATAAAGAAAATAAGATAAAGTACTGAATTCCCATGGCTTTTGAATTTTTATGCTCTTGATTTAGTCTTTATGGAATCGTACTTTTCTCAAAGATTGGTTCTTTTTACTGTGCTTGAGTCTTCTCTACCTTATGACTAATTTATGGTCCTTCCAGACATCTCTCCTCTTGCTCATCCCTTCTCTTCATCTTTTAAAATAAATAAAAATTTTAGCCAACATAACCTAAGCATAGGACTATGTTGACCTCTTATGTTACTTAACTCTCTTCTAGGATTTGTTCTGTAATAACCACTGCCAATACGAGTCCATAATATGGTACTATATTGAACTTATGATGGGTTTCCTCCCCTTCTATTTTGCAAACAAGACTCCTCACTTAGACACAAGATTGGATATAATAGCATATAGGTGTCGTATTTGGTAACGTTGGATCATATCCAAGTCATGTTCTTTATCTATCCAAATAGTTGAAGAAGCATAATATAACCTTTTGTATCATGACACTTACAAAGTAATGTGTTTGTACTATGCTCCTTTATACACCAAGTTGTCAAAGAATCAAAATGTACCATTAAGTTACACAATCTGAACACGATACCCTGTAAGCCATGTATAACTTAACAAGGGGCTATATTTAAATCATACTCTTTATCACTAAAAAACTCTTCAACCTAACTCCAACACAGCCCAAACATAAAAATATATTGACCTCTTGTGTTACTTAACTCTCTTCTAGGATTTGTTTTGTAGTAACCACTGCCAATATGAGTCCCTAATATGGTACTATATTGAACTTGTGATGGGTTTCCTCCCCTTCTATTTTGCGAACAAGACTCCTCACTTAGACACAGGATTGGATATAATAACATATAGGTGTCGTATTTGGTAACGTTGGACCATATCCAGGTCATATTCTTTAAGTATCCAAATAGTTGAAGAAGCATAATATAACCTTTTATATCATGAAATTTACAATGTGATGTGTTTGTACCATGCTCCTTTATACACCAAATTATCAAAGAAGCAAAATGTACCCTTAAGTTACATGATCTGAACACGATACCTTGTAAGCTCTGTATAACTTAACAAGGGGTTATATTTAAATCGTACTCCTTATCACTCAAAAACTCTTCAACTTAACTCCAATTTGCCAAATTTAAAATTCACCAAACATTTTGACATAAGAGTGAATTCTTTGTCATGAATACTCTCATTTACTCAATTAGGTCATCGTTCAAATAGCTACTAGCACCGCTCTTTAACTTCAATATTTTTACTTGGTTTAAAGCTAGTAAACTAAATTTATTCTATGCTTACTTATTCACAAATTTTTTATTTTTTATTTTTTTTTATTTTTATAAGGTTATGAAAATGCTTTAAAATAATTTACATTTAACTAAATTACATGTATAACATAAAAAATCATAATGCAAATTAAATATCTATTCTCAAAATAAATAAAGCAAATTGAAATCAACTTAATCAACAAAACTCATAATTAATTACCTAAACACTTTGAATCACAATAAAAATCAAACTCATAATTACTCATCTTATTCAATATTCTATAAAATTAAAAAAATCCATAATTTTTCCTATTAAGTTAATTATAACACCATTAATTCCCTTCTAACACTTAAGTTGTACATATCATAAATATACAAAACATGCAAGAATAATGAAAATAATCAAAAAAAGGAAGGAGGTAGGATAATTGGTACCCCTAGAAATAAAAATCATCAACCTTACCTAATGCTATTTATATATATCAAATGCTGGTGAAATCTAATCCCTATCTAAAATTTTAAAGCAATATTGCTTTTTAATATGTAAAACTCCATCAAGTCTCATCTCAAGTAAGAGTCAATGAAAATCAAAATAAACTTACAACGATGAGTTCAAAACTAAAAATAAACTAAACTACTTATAATGATCTTATAAGCCACCAAATTAAAATAAAATACATAAAATCAAGTTGCCTCCTAATCGGTGTTTCTTTTTTAGTCTTTTAGTTGGACCTCTCTATAAGACCCTCATCATTCTAGATTTATAATTAGCTACTTCCTTTCACTCATCATCCAAACAACGGTTCATTATCCTTTAGATATGCCATATGTTATAGTAGAACAGGATACAATGGCATCAAATTAATAATACCAAGTAGATCCATTAATGCCTTTTTTTATTAACAACCTGCCAAAATTGTAAGAATAACAAAACCCTTAGATCACTGATTTGTTGAGGAAATTTATTCTGTGGGATGTAAGGCCTCTCCTTTCTTAAGATGACTATCAATAATTCCCCATTAACCTCCTTATTTAGCTCCCTTTCTTTCTCTTCTGCCTTCTCCTTCTCATCCTCTTCATCTTTCTCTTTTTGAACAATAGTCTTTTGTTAATATTCTTTCTCATACTCTCCAACCTCTAACTTTTTTCCACTCCTTAAAGTTATTACATCCACTTGTTCCCTTAGACTTGGCTCAGTGATGTTAGGTAAGTACCTTATTGCTCTTCGGAGACAAATTTAATGAGTTGTCTAATATATATCTCTAAGTTATGGATGGAGGCATCAATTCTCTAAAGGTAAGCCTTAGTTGTAGCTATAAACATCATCACAAGCTCCTCGAGACTTGTACAACTAAGAATTCCATCACAAGATCCTTAAGACTTGTTTCTCCTCTTGCTATTATTGTTGCAAAAAATTAGGTAGAGCTTGATTGTATAAAAAAAATTGGTGTATCCTTCCCACCTTGGATTACAAGTACCACTATATCGTATATTATGAGGCCAATTTTCCATGAAATTTGGTAATGCCCCGTTACCGTAGCATACATACTGGAACACCTTGCGAACATTCCAATACATAACCTATGATAATGGCATGCTACGTTCAATCACAACACTCATTTAACATGACATCATCTATCTTAATTCTCTTACGAGACATTATCAAGAAAGTCACAATAGTTTAAAACCAAAATTTCCTCATTTCATTTTATAAAACCGAACATTATACAATGTATCTTTCAAACATCCATACATGTATATCATCATAGCCTAATACAAAATATGCTACATAAAAGAGGAAAGTACACAAAAATCTATCTAATCTATCCAAAACCCAGCTGACCGACCTTTGAGCCATTTCTTCTTTTCCCAAAAGTACAAGTCTACACTGCTTGTAACGTCCCTCAGTAGCTAATGTCGTCTCTCGGTCCTGAAAAATTAACGTCGCAATTTTGGTGAGTTTTGCGAACTCAATGAGGTAACCATCATCGATGGTTCACTCAATTCATACATTAAATCAATACACTTAACATATTATCATATCTTTGCATATTCATAAAATATCACCTTTCACTTTCAGAACAATCATAATGGTCATTTCACTCATGTAAAAATACACATATCAAGTATAAATGCAATGCACGTGAGACTCACTTTCATTTATTATTGTCGTTGTAACCGAGTACCTTTTTACTATCTCATATCTCTTAGCGGATACTTAGCCGTGTCAAATTATGTCCCATATCTCTTAATGGATGCCAGGTTCATTCACAACCGAGCCTGAGGCTCTAATCACACTCTGAGCTTTAAGCTCTTTATCCTAGTGACTCCGGTCATAATTTTCTTTATCTTACATACATTCATGTATCGAAATGTTTCACATATTATATGCTCAATCAGTCACATGCTTGCACATTCACATTCAAATCACATCAGACCTAAGGTCTGGCATTCAACATCATTGTTGAGTAACATATATTCCGTCACATTCACATACAAGTAGCACTTCAATATCACATTCATATATCAAATTTCATACCTACATTGTTCGGCTTCAACATAATCAATCATATTCATCTTATAATTCAAAACATATTTTTAAGCAAACAGTTAATTGAGAGAAACCGTCTAGGTTACTCATAGGTCGCTCCCGAAGCTACTGCCTAGAAGTTCCGGCAACGTCTAGATGTTGACGTTCCAGTTGCTCCTCTATATCAAGCAATACACACATATCAAAATTTGCACAATTATAAGTGTTTAATAATGCATATGTATGTAAATAAAATATGCACAGTGCATGTTCATGACAACCTTGGGTATTGTTCTATTATTCTCGTCATGTAAACATTCATATACCCAAACTCACCTATTATACTTATGGTTTGTACCTCAACAAAACTATTAAAATCACAATTCATAACTCATTGAATCATTTCCGATTTTTCCAAAAACAACTGACTTTTGGGTCTACTGTTCTTGATTATTTAGACAATGCATATGAAGAAATTTTGCAATACTTTCTTCTAGAAAATTGTTCTCCTATCTCTTAAGTTTCTAATGACACCAAGATCATTCAATTTGGTTCAGTAATCTAAAAGTTATACCGCCAAACGTTTTCGGACTGTTTTTATACTGAAACAATGCCCTGTACTTAACTTCCATCCAGAAATTGAAAATTTTAAAGACTGAACTACAACTCGATTTCTTCAGACAATTTGTATCCCTGTGTCTCTATTTGACTCCAAATGAAAAATCATTCTATTTGGATGACTAGAGAAGAAGTTATAGGCAAAAGAAGGAAGGATGTTCAGTGAGCAAAAAGCTCTCGGGTGCACGATCGTACTTTAACAAAATAAGTCACGGCCGTGCATCCAACATAACCATGTCACGGGCGTGCAACCTTTACGCACGCCCGTGCACACAAACAAGTCACGACCGTGCAACCTTAATGCACGGCCGTGCACACCCACTCTAACCAGTCCCAAATTTTTTGCTCAAACTCTCCCAAATGATTTTAGATGGTTATAATTTTTTAGTGGAGAGGTAGAGCCAAGTGCTTCGAGTCCAATGGTTTAAGTCCCATGTCATTTGGAGGTCGGGAGAAGAAGATATGGCCAAAAGATCAAAAGATGTTCTAATTTTTCACCAACCAAAGAAGTCGCGATCGTGCTGTTTTCGATCGATTTTCAAAAGTTGAGATCGTGCTCTAGCATGATCACAAGTCTCCAAATGATAGAGGGAAGTCGTGATCGTGCAGAAGCACGATCGTGCTTCTCCTTCTCCTTTTGAATCTAAGTTTTCTTTTTAAACCAACTTCTCTAACTCATCTTAACCCCATTTTTGACTCTTATTATACTCAACATTCATAAACAAAAATCCAAAATCTAAGTTTTCATAAAAGCCATCAAAAACAGAAAAATTCATCCACGCATTTCACCATTTTCTGTACTTTCTTCACTATCACTTTCCTACAATTTCATTTTCTGCATTCTCTTAAATTTCTTCCTCTAACTATCATTTAAACAATCTTTCTTATCTCAGAACATCATCTTACAACTATTATTCAACTCTAAATTCATTCTTTTGGTCATCTCTAAAAACACTCACATATTCACGTATATGCATACATTCATAGTGAACAGAAACAGAGCCTTCACTTCTATTTTCTTCAAAATGTTTCTGCACCTAGTTATACATATTTCCTAAGATCTTTCAACTCCAAAAATCATTTCTACAACCTCTTCAAAAAAATTTATCATCAAAACCGAAAAATCAACAAATCCACATTTCCATCTTATGTTCACAGTGAACATGAAAAACATCCATCTCTCTCTTATTCATAACATGACAATAAATCACCATTTATGTTTAATAAAACAACCATTCTAAAGGATTTACACAATACTTACTTGATAAATCTCCAGCTTCGTCAAAATCTCAAGAAGCACTAATCTCCATGCAACTCACGTACACCATTGTAAAGGTTGGCAAGTTTTGATTTTTTTTAAGGAAAATAAAAGAAAACCAAAGTTGGGAGTAGCAAATGGATAGATGAAAACAAGGTTTTTCTTTGGTGAAGATTTGATGGAAAACTCTATGTAAATGGAGAAACTTTGAAAAAGAAAGCTACAAGGGAGGAGGTGAAGATGAAAGTACTGTATACTTAGTCTTTCAAAGCTAAGAAAGGTTAACTTTGGACTTGGACACTTGTCCAATCCCTAAGGTTTTAGCTAGTTTCCATCCAACTAGTTCTTATCGAATTAGTTCTATAACTCTCATCCTTTCATTCCAATTATCACCACAATTTTCCAATAACATCTTCTTACAAATTCTAAAGTCATCTCCAAATTTTCAAAAATCATTTTCAAAATTCTCCAATATCATTTGTTTTTCTCATTTCTATTTCCATCCATCATTTTTACTTGCCAAGTGGCAATTTTCCTAGTACAATGCTAATCAACAATTTTGGAAATTATTCCTAAAATTCATTAAAATTCAAAATTAACAAATACACTCACCATTTAAATTTTCAATACAACAATTTCACAATTCCTAATAATATCACATCACAATTCAATTATACTCGAAATTATCAATGAATGCATGTACAATTATTTTCATGTGCAAAAATTCAATGTTCACGTGTATGTGTATATCATATAATGCATTAATATGAAAATGCATTTTCTAATCTCTCAATAATCTCTCATATTTACTATTTTAGCTTCAACGTGGGCAATGGGATGTTATAAATTTAGTTGCTCATACAGTTTCCACATATTGTAAGGTGTTTGAAATTTATGATTAGAGTGTCAGCATCACAAATGCCACAATGCATCACCAATACTGATTAAACCTCTAAATATATATTAACATGCCTCTTGTTTTAAACTTTAACGTTACCATAAGTGATGACATACCATAATCTCCAACGGAATACTGTCCTCCTCCTTCTTTCAGTGTGTTTGGTTGTTGTAGCAATTAATACTCAATACTAAAATTTAGCCACAAATACAATATTAAGAAAGAGAGCGATAAAATTAAATAAAAAAAGAAACAAAAATTTTCTAGATCAATAAAATAAATTTTTAAAAAGAAAATAGAAATAATTAGATTAATAAAAATAGGACTTTCCTAATGTTATAATCCCAAGCAAAGACGCTAAAAATTTGATGTGATAAAATAAAATGAATTAGTAAATAACACTAAAATAATTATGAAGAAAAGGGCACTTATCATTTACTATCCTATAGTTTATGTGAGTCAAATGTTGACCTCATGAGGTGTTAGATCCCGTTATCGGAACCCAACTATCTTGCGGAAATTGTGAAAGTTGAGCGTGTGAGCCTATAACCATGAAGGGTTATAATTTTTTTTCTTCATTGTACCATTATTAGACAATATCAATCATCTTCATGCTCATAACGTCCCAAAAATTTACTTACAATTTGTTCCGTGGTGCGCCCATTCAAAAACAGTTACTAAGTTGAACTCGGTTCCCCTGCTTGCGAACAGAATTGGGAAAACTTACAATCATAATTTCAATCTGACTTCTTCAAATAAATCATAGCTCTATGCCTCTAGTTTGATTTTGG
>JANZLH020000125.1:8451-19017 GCA_026770325.2 Erythroxylum fimbriatum | reverse complement strand
AAACAATCAAATAATGACCCAGAAAAATAATTGATACTTGACTAATAAATCGATTGAAATAAAGAACAAAATTCTCACAACATGCAAAGTTCAATAACTAGGATTCCGTAAACCAAGAAATAAAAGTTTAGTTACCCAACATCATGATTTTCCTAATTATTCCAACTGTCGCTGACGTTGAGACTGTTGCGAGCATCCTCCTCTATTTTCTATCTGCGGCAGCCTTCTTACTGTTTATTCTCACTGACCTCACGCACTGCGCCAGCACCTCCTCTCCCAGCCGAAGCCACCAGCGTCCTCTCCTTGATTTTGTTCCTCTCTTTTTAATGCAACCCTCACTAATTTCTATTTAATACCGCAAGTCCTCTCTTTTTCATAGCCTTCACTATTCCTCTCTCTAACTCCACTTACTATCGCTCACTCACTAGCTCCTTCCCCACTCAGCCGCCGCCAACCCCACCTTCTGTCCACTTTTGCGTGTTTTTGTCAATTAAGAGCACTACCGTTTATTTCACGCACCCCCTTTTCTTATTGTTGCGTGATTTTTAAAACCCTCATCCTTACTCACTTACGCCACCGTTTTGGTTTGTAGCGTGATTAGACAATTAATGTTGGTCCTCTTTTAAAATCACATGCCACTGGGTCACACTACTGTTGTTGCCGTGTTGCCTTCTGCGCTGTCCGTCCTTTGTTGCTAGCTTGTGCGTTGTCGTTTGTTGCTTGCCTCTTGCGTGTTGCTGCCTCCACTTGATTTATCAATGACGCTGCCGTTTTGCTTTAGACTTCTAACCTGCTGTGTTTCACGTTTCTGGTTGTTGCACGAGGCCATGTCTAATTAGGGTCAACGTCTAGTTCAGCTCTTTTTATCCTAAAATTGTCGCAGTTCTTTCTATTTGGTTCCAAAATACATCTTGACATAAAACAAGATTAATTTCCATCAAGTATAACTTCAAACCTCAAGAATAAAGAAAATTAACACACAAAAAGATAGAAAATACAGACACTAACAACCTCTCAAATGACTTTTTTTTGTAGATTTTTCGGATCAATTAATGAGCCTATTTTTTAGTCCCTTTTGCTCTTATATTTTACACATAATACTCACAATACTCACAAATCCATCTTCACATTTACTCAAATTGACATTTACTCAATTTGATATTCACAAACTCTTTGTACTTTATGTGGGTCTAAAAGAAATAGCCTCTCTAAAATGTAGGGGTAAGGATACGTACTACTAAACCTCTCCAAACCCTGCTTTATTGTGGGACTTCAGACTGAGTGTGATGATGATGATGATATTTATTTTGGGATTTATATAATATTATTTGACTGTTTTATATGTTTTAACATGTAATTTTCATATTAGTTTTACTTATGTTATAATCCATATAAAAGATTTAGTTAGATATATTTTTATTTATATTTCATATAGTTTAAAATTATATAATAATTAATATATTGTTCTTTACATATTGTTTAATATACTTTAAATAATATTTATATGTACAAATAATTTTATTACAAAATAAATATAATTAAAATTAAAAGTACTTTTATTTTTATGTTGCCAAATAGTATATACTGTATGAAGTTCTTTAAAAATATTCTGCTTTAAATGATAATACTTCTTAGAAAAATTCTTCTAAAAAAATATGCAAATAAAAGCTGTACTGATAAAAGCTCTACCGATATAACTCCAATTAAAGCTACATCTTTTCGCTCACATTTGCAGCCGCAGGATTCTCCCAGAAGCATCACTCTTTTTACATGTTCGCTTGGTACATCGTACACGATCAATGTAAAACTTGTAATGACACAGTTTAGCAACTACCTAAAATAAGAAGATAAAAGGTCATTAGAGATTTTCAGTGTGTACGGCTCTATGCCGTATCCGGTAATACAATACTACTCAAAAACTCAAACAGGGTTAATTGCTTTAGGGATTTTTAATGATTAGAGCACATGAAGACAAAAATGAAAGAAAGAGAGAGATAAATAATTGAAGGGTGTTATTAATTGGAAAATTAGTAATTACAATTCAGCGTCAACGACTATTATAACCGATACCCTCTTCTCTTAGTTTTAGAGTACAAATCTTTTGTCCAATATTACTCTGTCTTATTCTGTCTCATAAAATTTTAGTTATTTATTTTGCGGGACTCATGTGGAACCTATGCGGGACTCATATGAAACCCACATAAATAAATGACTGAGATTTATTGGACACAATAAAATACCATAATATTGGACAGAGGATCTGGACTCTTAGATTTATCACACTTATTTCATCCTATATAATATTAACAAATTGGTCCACGAGGTTGAAATTAACATATCGCTATCATAAATAATAAAGTAAGTAAACTGGAGTTTATTTTTCTTGTATTTCTTGTGGAGTAGTACAATGGTTTTATACACGTATAGAAAGGATGCAAGATAAGAAGAAACATGTACAAGATAGGAATAAATCAAAGTAAACCTACAAGCAGACGGGATGTCTATCACTAAATTTTAGAAAATATTTTGCTTATGTTATTAGTCTCCCTCAAGGCAACGGTGGTTGATCAATGTGAGCTTGCTCCGAAGACAGATGAAGATAATGAATTAGTCAGAACATCAGCGAATTGATCAGATGAAGGGACATGTTGGATGTAAAGAGCTTTATTGGTGACCAATTCTTAAACAAAATGAATGTTGATCTCAATATGTTTAACACATATTAGAATCCAACCATGATCAAATCACCGGCCTAGTGGAAAATAAAATTTTACTTGCAATCAGATCTCGATAATTGTAAAACTTGAATAAAAACACGAATTGTAAAGAATGAATCATACCTGATTCATGTTTTCAGTTGAAATCTTTGAACAAATTCTTTACTGTGTCAACTACGAGTTATTCAATTGTCTGACTTCTAACAGTATCCATCAAAGCAATTTCTCAACTTTTGAGAAGAAGAATCATAAGTGCTAGTTTTTTTTTTGTTCTTCCTATTAATAGAAAAATCATTAGGAATTTTAATTTTATTAAAATTAATTAATTTAATTCTAATTCTAATTAGTTTAATTTTAATAAAATCAGATATCTCATATTTGATTCCTAAAGTTTCTCAAACTTTATAATTAAGTCCAATTTAATTAAATTGATTTTTCTTTCACAAATTACTCTTTGACATGTGACTACTTAGGTTACTAATATATACACACAATGATTATAAATTATAATTATAATTCACAATTAGAATCAGATAAATTAATAATCCTTTTAATTTATCTTTAATTCTCCAATTAAACAATTTATAATCATTAATTAATATTGACGTCTAGCAATATGTCATAACTATTCAAAATATCAGGAATGTCAAAGTAGTTTTGCTTAACCTGTCCATGCATAGTTATGATGTATAATTTAATCCTTTCGTCATCCAATATTCCAATTGGATAGAGTATAGGTATAGTATTTACTCTTTAGTCCAATCATATTTGTTATTGCTAATTAGTAATTGATTCATAATTGAAATTTGAAAACATCTTTTTAAATTTCAATCCAATCTAGCCAAAGAATTCCATAAATCACCACCGATCAAGAACAGTAAAATATTTTCTCTAATAACTTTAGCGTGACGAATCATTTATTGACTTACTCAACTATCTCCATATAGTTCATACTACATCCAAGTACTACCAACTGAATTATCCTAGAAAAGTTTATAAGTAACATCACACGAGATACCTTGATAACCTCAAGTCTAAGGATTAATTATACAACCGTCCTAATGACAGGTTTTTTTTATATTATTTCCATCATGTTTTTTCTGGATTCATTTCCAGTAGTGTTTTTGTTTACAAACATATTAACATAATTATTATTTTTTAGTGCCAAAGGGAGGTAAACCGAACCTTATTCTATCATGATTTGATTATTTAATTGTTATCTTTCAATACATGAATTTATGCTTTATTTTGTTTTTAATGGTTCTTTGATTTTTATGCATGTTGTTCATTAAAGCAACCCGAAAGATTGGTCTTTAATTGATGATTAGATCGTAACAAAACATAGTTAGAATTACTAAGGCAACCTGAAATATTGGACTCTTGGATAATTTTGGTGGTAATATTACATTAATTTCATTGACTTTTAATACATCTAGATAGTTTTTAATTGATTACATAACCTGAAAACTAAGTGTTTGATGTCATAAATGAGTCTAGATGGGCAGTTAGAACCTAAAATATGGCTGACTTTATCGAAAGAAACTATACAAATTCATCTAAGAAAGAATGTTTAGAGCTTTTTATGGTAGAGGGGGTGAGTCAAAGCTAAACTTCAGTAAGCTTTTAGTGAATTACTTATTTCTTTAAGTATTTTTGTATAGTCATTAATTTTTAGTCAATAACTTCATAATAGCAGTTTGAATAGCAGTTAAAGATGTGATTTTAAGTATTCATGATCAATTCTCGCCAGAACAATATCTATACTACTATACTATAATTGTAGTGCACTTGCCAATACAATTTTTTTCTTTTTATCTTCGGCTCCTCCACTATATAGATCATTCATCAAGGTCATGTAAGTTAATGTACAGGTACAAGGAACTTAACTTTTGGCAATGTACAATATCAGAATCCTTCTGACGGAAGACCTGCACTTCAGGGGCTTATCTGGATTGTTTTGATTGGCATGTGTCACCTTTTCTCCATTTCAATTGTGCCCAGAGCTAATACTAACCCGAAAGAAGGAAAATGGGAAGGACCCCTCCATCGCAAGGATCATATTTCCATTTTAAGTCACGACCTGCCTCATTGTCACACAATATAGCCATGATATCCTTCAAACAGCATGTATGAATATAGCAATTAGGAACATATGTATGGCCAACTGCAGACTCAAAATGCACACTTACCAGCTCCTTCACCAGACGCATTGTTGTTCCCGGTGACCAACTCTAGTGCTCCATTGTCTGCAGCTTTTGAAGTTTGCACCAGACGATCTTTCAAGACATTCATTTGCTCCTTGGTACTGGCATTATAACGTACATTTGCCAAGAGTTATGCACACTCATGGTAGAAGGTAACTCATTTAGGCTGACAAAAACTGTTTTAAGGACCAATGATCTGTAAATGATATAAATGAAAACAATATCCTCAGGCATCAGCAAGCATTAACCAAGAGGGCATTGTTCCTTTTCCCCAGTAATCCTCAACCTAGTCTTGAGTCCTTGTAAAGACCGAGAAAAAATCCATACGCTCAGTCAAGAAAGACACACGACTATGCTCCCCTATTACCTTTTCTACTAGTTAGAAGTATACAAATTTATCCTCCCAACTTTTCTTTGACAGATGTTTCAGATACAAGAGATTGATCAACTGTGTTATGTTACAGTATCCTATGTGTCAATTACAAAACGCACACATCCACAGAAAGTTGATAAATGAAAGAAAGAACTAAACAACACTTGACAGAAATCAGAGCTGCATATTGTTATCAAGTTCTCTAAGAACCTTCTTCAGGGAATGTTTGGAAAAGCACAACCAACTTCAAGAATTAAGACTTCATCGCAATGCACGGAAACTTTGTCATTGGAATAATTTACTGATATTGACACAAGAGACCTTTTATTTCAAAACCAAGTCACATAATGCTAGACTAACTAGCGTTCTTCCACATGTCAAACTTATTTTTTATTTTGGCGTTTTTCTTTCTGCAAAAAGTACTATACTGAGTGAGCCTACATTTTCATATCTAAAAGCAAGCAAATGATACATAAGAATGCTGCTTTTGTAATCAAAATCTTATTCAGCAATATTCATGATTTGAGGGAAAAGAATAAAAAAGCAACCAAACAGAAATCAAGCAACCTGACTAGGCATCCGATCTGTAGAGCCATTATCATCTTTGTTCTGCATTGCTTGCATCTGTAAGCTCTGAATCAAATTCTTTGAACTAAATGCTAGTGTTTCATCTTGATTCTTCTTGGACCTACCATACTGCATATTTCCAATCCCGAGCTTGTTTTCAGAGGAGGCCTTGCAGACATTGGCGTCATGGGAGGAGGTTGAAATGGCATAGGCAGTCCTTGACCACAAACCCCAAACATCTGAAGATTAGATCCTCCCCTCCCATGCAAAGCACTTGGCACCAAAGGTAGCGGCCCATGGAACTGTGCTCCATGAAAAGGAGGCACCTGAAGCATAGGACAAGTAGAAGATCAACCATCCATTTTTGGCATGCCCATTCCAAAACCCATTGCAATTCCAATATCCACGGGATAGAATTGTGCCATTTGAGCTGCACGGACATGAGGAACTCCTAGGGGCATAGTCATTGGTGGCATGTAAAAACCAGCTCCCATGGACATCATCTGTAAGAAAATGGTTGCAGGTAGATCAACCAATTCCCAAAATCAGTATCAACTTACAGAGATCTAAATGAATTATTTCTTGAAAGCCTACCCTATTAGGCCCTATACAGCTTATGATATATAAATGATAGCACTAAGAGGATGAAGAAAGCTTGCCTGAACTTGAAGCTGAAGTGTTTTCAAGTATTCAATGGCCTCATCAAGCATTGAAGCTTTGTCCACCTTATTATGGCACAATGCGAAGTGTCAATTGAAGCAGAACTTCCATGAGCTTTTATGAATAAGAGGGAAAACTAAAGCATATAAAAGCTTCAGAAAAATTCTTACTTCTCTACCAATGTCGAGTCTATAATACACGAAAGAATTCCACAAAAAAGGATAAATTAATTTTTCATTAGCTCAATAACATCGTGAATGCTTCAGTTCTTGATTTAATTACAGAATTATAATACTTCGTAAGACCAAAGGGAAATATTTAGCAGAAGAAATAGAATAAGTTTCCACCTTGTTGCAGTATGGTATCAGTTCTTGTAGGGCACGCATCTTCTATTTAATCCTATCTCTTCGCTTCTGTTCAAGGGAAATCCAGATGGAAACCATCAAGATGTTAAAATTCAGAAACTCCAATACAATTAAATAAGAAAATGATGAACTAGTTGAAGAACAACAACAAGAAAATTTCTACATTAATAAGTGGCTTTTCTTCCTCACCCTTTCAGATAAATTATGAACCTCAGCTGCTCTGCCTCTTTTTGAGCCAGTACCTCTTCGGATAGGGGTTGCTTTCTTCTCAGCTACTGATTCTTTTTCAGCATCCTGATACATTAAAGAACGTAAGTTGTGATGTTGAAAGGGCCCTAAGTAACTACAAAATATGAGATGAATGTTGAATTTACTTCAACAAGTCCTTCAGACTCCTCGTGATCAAAATGTTTTCTCTTCAAATTGTGAGTGGGGTCATCTAAATTTCTCTCTGTGCTATTGCCAGAGCAAACTGAAGAAGAAGCAACTGCCAGCTCTGTACTCCTTTCATTTTCCGTGATGTCCTTTCTTGCACTTTCAACAGAAATTTTGCAGCAGTTCTTGTTTTTCTTAGAGTCATCTGGGTCCAGAGCCTCAGTTAGTTCAACATGGGCATGTTCCTCGGTAAGCTTTGCCTCCAGTGGTTTAGCATTCACCTTTGATGACATCATAACAGGGTAGCTATTTGAGCTATTTTCTTTTTGTAATCTAGTACATGAATCAATGAGTGTGGACTGAGCAGGATTACTATCCCTTTCATTGAAGCACTTGTACTTACTTTCCATGGTTGCAATTCCTGAATTAGCCCTCATGCTAAGGCTCTGAAGATTAGTTTTAACAAGAGCAACAGGCCTTGAGAAATATGGGAAATTGATCGAACTGGAACAAATAGTAGCTGGTTCCATTTGCTTTTGCATCTTTATACTAGGGAAGCCACCACCTGAATTTGGAACTTGAACGGCACTCCCAGCGAGGTGGGTGACATTGTCTATATTCTCACCATCGTTAGCCAAAACTCTAGATCTAAAGTATGGGAATGACGTGTGATGCTGTTGAGAGAGTGACGGGCATAACTGAGTAGCACTATTTCTAGGGAATGACGTGTGATGCTGTTGAGAGAGTAATGGGCATAACTGAGTAGCACTATTTCTATCCGCCGAAGAAAATTTTGGCTCATCTTCTTCATTTAACCTCAAACCATTATGTTTTGAAACAGAGTTAGAAGAATCTTTAGTAAAGCCATTACCGCTACTTCTTCCATCAAGTGATGCAAGAGCACTTCGAGAGGAATGTTCAGCGACAGTATCAGTTGATAATTCAGGCAGAAGCTCACAGTCATAATCATGTTGCACACGTTTATCAACTTGATAATTCAACCAACGTACCATGTTATCATCATGATTCAAGTCCGTCACCACTGATGGAACCGATATTTGAACTTCATTCAGTAGAGGTTCCATCGTGGAACATTTGGAATTAGTCTCATCTCCACTATCTTTATCGCTAATCCGGAGGTTTTGCGATGGAAACCCTTTAGAAGCTTGAATCTTTCTATCTTTGCTGGATTGAATTTGACCATTTTCCCAAATTAACTCATGAAAGTCATTCCGAGGCTTGGAATGAGACATATGAAACAAGAAAAACTCAGAAAAGAAGAATCAATCAGAAATCCGACGCAATTCTTCAGCATCAAAAAGGTATGCTTATGAACCACAAAGGAATGAACTTTCAAGAAGGACAAATCAGTTAAGCATATAGGCGCACTTCTCTTTTGAGAAGATTCAATCTTTCCTCGAGACAGTCCATATATTAGCTCAGACAAAGGCATGGTGAAGGTAGGCACAGTTTCTTTGGCAGAAATGACCCAAAACATATCACCTAAACATTATAGACTCGGCAATCACTACACTTCGGCCTTAGGCACATGTTCAAAGAACCCAAATACCTAAACCAAACTGTTAGATATATGATATATACCTACTTATTTTTGTTTTGGCATATTTTTATTAATTGGACTTATAAGATATTATTATTATTTGACTTGGATTTAAAAATAAAAAGGTTACCTTGGATAATATTTTAGATGTGATAGAACTCTATCTTGACTAGAAGTTTGGTTGATTATGACCACGTGGGTTGAAAGGTAATATGTGAAATCGGAAGATAATGTATGCATGACTTGGTATTTCTTTGTTTTGTTGGCTGCACAATTTCTAGAACTTTGGGGCTATGAGCTTTTAGCTTTGTGAGAGTCACATGGATGGAAAGATTAATGTGTTGATGTTATGTTGTTGAAAAATCCAGCTTGGTGTTGCGGTGTTTATTAATTTCTTAGCGTATGACTTACGGCTGAGGTGTTTGGTGAATTGCGTGTGTCCTTTGTTGAAGATTGGTTGTAAGCTACGCAATTAATGTGGTGAAGTTTTTGAATGTATTGTTTGTCGTGGGTGTGTGACTCATCATGATAAGGCTTTAGCAGATTATCGTGTGAAGGTTTACTTGCTGGATTTATTTTGCATGAAGTCCTTATGTCGCAACTGTAACTTGGATCTGGAATGTGCATGAATTAACCTATTTTGTGTGAACAACTTTCTGATCTATTTCAGAGGAATTGAACCCATAGAGAAGTTGTTATGTTTTTGTCTCAAGTGTTTTCTGTTTTTCGTTTTTAGATAGTTAATCACTTGAGTCATTTTTATTAATTATCTTTCATTAAGAGTAATAAAGAAAAATGCTCTGTTGAGGTTAACACGAGTCCGTCGTGTTATTGGGTGTGAAAATCTTTCACGGGAAGTAAGGTTGAGAGATAGTTTCAAGGATTGAGTGAGTCGGCTTTGAAAGTCCTTGTGTAAATCTATTGAACTTTCGTGAAAGTGATTAACCTACGTGAGGGTCCCTCAGACATAGGCAATGTGTGTCGAACTGCGTTAACAAATCTTTGTTTTGTTTATCTTTGGTGCTTTTATTTTTTTTTTCTGATTTTTGTGTTTGTTAAAAAACAATCAGAAGGTTTGCGAAACAATCATCTCTTCAATTTTTCTGGTATCAGAGCGGGTCACCAAATCAAAACTTGGTAGGAAGTTGGTGTAACATCCCATACTAGGGGTTAGAATATTAAGAAAATTCAGTACATTTCATGCATTGCATATTTGAATATTTGCTTATTAGTGCATAAGCATTTTGGACACATACAATTATTGTGCATACATTCTTGGTATTTTTCGGATATAATTGAGTTATTGAATGTGATTAAAAATGTGATTTGGCCATTTTGGTATATTTCGGGTATTTTAGAATTTTTGGTGAATTTTAGAAAAGTATTAAAATTTTGGACCAATCCTAGTGTGAAATGTGGACTGATTTAATATGGACTAATGGCTTGCATATGTGGTGACATGTGATAGTCTTAATTAGATGACACATGTACTTCATGCAAAGTGAATACGTGGGTTAAGCTTTTGGTTAGAAGAACACTGTAGCTTGTCTCTGTTTTGCTCATTCACTAAAATCTCACTGCTGAGGAATTATTAATGCTTCCACTGAAGATTACTGTTAGAGTTTTTGTTGATTCAAGTAAGTAAATTTAATGATGTTTTACTATGTAAATGAATGCATGCATGTGAGGTTAAAGAAGTGTATTTTCGGTGAAGAATGAATTAAATGAAAGAATATGGATATGT
>JANZLH020000124.1:5111834-5125354 GCA_026770325.2 Erythroxylum fimbriatum | reverse complement strand
GCAAAAAACTTTTTCTAAAAATCAAGAAACTTATTATTCATAAATAAAGAAACAATTTCTAAATAAATAAATTTAACTTATCTCAGTCAAATTGAAATAAATAAATTTAATTCAGAAACAACTTTCTTAATTACTTAAGAAAATACTTTTCTTAATTTTAAGGAGTCTAATTAATTAATTTCAATCTATTTGAAACTAATTAATTCTAATTTTAGAAACTACTTTTCTATAATTAATTTGGAATCAGTATAGTTATTAATCTTAATCATATTAAGAAAAATAATTACTTTAATTTTTGAAATTAAGGTATCATCTTAATTAATATAATCTCTAGCATAATCTAATTATGAAATAAATTATGTAAAAAATTTGCTTTAAATTAATTACTGATTTGATAACCAATTTAATTTAATAATTAAACTTCTTGAAAAATTAAACTAAATTAAAAAATATACCTAATAATAATTACCTTTTGAAAACAAATTTTAAACATTAAAAAAACACCTTTCAATTTTACTAATTAAAAACATAAACCAATTTAATCTTCATTAAATTAATTCAATTAAAATTAATTACTTTAAAACATTAAAAATAACATACTATCATGCGCTAGTCATTTCTACTCCCAGATGCTTTCCAAATGGCTGAGAGCATGTCTCACACGCGCCCATCATTTTCATAGCTGCTAGGTTTCGTTGCCACCGCCCTTTCTGTCTTTTTTGGTCACGTAGCGCCTCCCTGTCGTTTTCTTCAAGCTGGTTCTTCCACGTCGCCGTTGGTCTCCATTGCTGCATCTTCCGTGCTGTCTACTTCCATGCATGGGTTTCATAAACCCATACCAGGGTGAACTGCCCCTAATGAACGGTTCAATCTTTCACCAGCTGTGGTACAAGCCATTGGTGATTTTCAAACAAACGCAGGTAGCAGGGGCAGACGCAAAATCCTTATTCTGGTTATCACAAAAAAAAAAAAGGCAAATACAAGAACGAGCAGCAGATACAATATCCAAAATAAACAATACAACTTCACTGCCTTTGAAACAAGGATTTTGCTGTTCATGCGTTTAAAAAACGCAAAAGCCTATTTTCATTCGCACAGCACAAACAATCCAACGTAAAGACATGCATTCTGATTTTTAGAGGTTCCATAACCAAAACAAGGAGCATGTGATATGTCTTATGATTCGATAAAACAATGTTCAGAACCACAAATGTCAGAATACGCACAAATTGATGTAGCCTTATTAAATTCCTTTTTGTTTAATTAAATTAATAACAATCAAGCAAATTTAATCAAATTATAGAATTAAAAATCGCTATGATATTACTGCTGGAAAACTAAGATGGGGTCTAATCCCGACCAATGCAAAATAATTACAAAACTTTTGTGTATTTTGATTTCTTGAAAACCAATCACTTTAATTCTATAAAATAATTAACGCATAAATCATAACAACGCATGAATCTTAATTTGTACCTTATTCTAAAGCTTGATCATTATTTTATCGTTTCTCTTGGACTGTTTCTGAAACTGATCCATCTCAACAACCGTAGCCGCAGAATTGTCCAGCCTCTAACTATATCCACAGAATGGGTTGAGAGAACTCTGTAACATGTATATAGAGGGTTAAGTAAGAAATGTTAGCTCCATAGAGCTTATGTCTATTTATAATAGATTTTGGGCATTATGGTAATTTAACTAAAATTAAATTCTAATTTCATTTAAACTTTAATTAGAATTACAAATAATTTTAATTAAATTCCAATTATGCCTAAACAAGATTCAATATTTCATGTTGATCCTTATTTATTAAATATCTCGTATTTAATCATAAAGTTTTTCAAACTTTACATTCAAATCTAACTTGAGTAAAATAACTTTGCTCTCTACAAACAGTTCTTTATGTGAGATTCATTAGGCTCTCAAATATGTTGACAATGATTATAAATTATAATTTTGATTTATAATTAGAATTAGATAAACTAAAAATCTTTTAATTTATGTTTGGTTATCCAATTAAACAAATTATAGATCAAGATTGACATCTAATAATGCATCATGACCATCCAAATATTTATGAATGTTAAAGTAGTTTTGATTAACCTTTTCGTGCATTCTTTTTACTTTTTAGATTAATTCTTGTGTTTTTTGGATTTGTCGGTATTACTAGTTAGTTGGTTTGCTTATAGTTACTGATTACTATTTGGTTTATTTTATCAGTTTTCATTAATCTAGGAAAAGACTTTATTTTTATCATCTCTTGGGTTGTATTAAGTGTCATCTTACATTTTCTTTCATGGTGTCGAGACTTAGTGATTGTTTCTTAAACTTGTTACTGCTTCAAAGAGTTATTGAGTGTATTGGGAAATGATGGTGTTTTTAGTCCTTTGCACTTGCTTTCTTCATAAAATTTTCAATCTTTTTTAGGTTTACTATCCCTGTTTGGTCAGATCTTTTTTATTATAGTTTTCAATATTTTGTTTATTCTTTTTTAACTATTCAGTACTAGATTTTAGCATTTTGTAGAAACCTAACTGCTAGTGGCGGTTAAGATTTGGGACCATCAAATTTTTGACTTGCTTGCGATCGTGTGTACTTCTGATTTTTTAACCCACTTATTATGGTGCCCATTTTAGGATTTATCAATAATCTTTGTTTCCTTTCACGAGTTATATTAGATTCATTTAGGGACTTGTGGGATTTGTCTTATATAGCTTGTGTTGGGTATTAAGATAGGAGTGGTGGCTTTGATTATTGATGATAAAGGAAGGGCTAGTACTTCAGTGAGCTTTGGTTCTAAGAGAAAAGAAGATGATGACAAATTATAGATAGGTTCTTGGGACATCGGGACCCTTACAAGGATGTCTTTGAAATTAGTGGATATTTTAGTAAAATATAAGATTCATTTAGTGTGCATCTAGAAGACAAAGTGGGTAGGGGCTAAAGAGAAAGAGATTAATACATTCAAACTTTGGCATTCAGGGTGTTTGTGATAAAAGTGTTATTTTCAATGTGGTGTGTTTTTATGCACCTCAATTAGGTTTAGATAAACAACTTAAATGCCAATTATGGGAAGAGCTAGATGAGATGGTTGAACAGATTCCCCCTGACGAGAAAGTTATTCTAGGAGGAGACTATAATGATCATATAGGCAACCTCGAATGGGTATTCATGAACTTATAAGAGTTTAAAGTACGGTGACAGGGATGATAGCTGGATCACTTTATTAAATCTATAAGTTAATGGTAACTACTTTTTTTTTAAAGAAAAACAAGGAGCACTTGGTGACTTTTAAGAGCATAATTATAAAAACTCATATTGACTATTTACTTGTAAAGCGAAGTGATCGACCTAGGTGCAAGGATTGTAAGGTGATACTGAATGATTGCTTTTCAGCTCAGTATAAACTGTTAGTTTTAGATCTTATAATTAAGGGTTGAAAGAAGAAGAGAAGTCCAAGGAGGTACACTAGAGTTAGATGGTTAAATTTGAAAAGGGATACGGTGAAACAATTTAGGGATATAGTAATACGTGGAGAAGAATGAAATTTTGAAGTAGATGCTAACCAGATGTAGGAGAGAGTAGCAACTCTTTTAAGGAATACAACTAAAGAGATCTTGGGGGTTTCTAAAGGTCTTAGGAGTAGTAAGATGGAGCCTTAATGGTGGAATAAATATGTACAAGAAAATGTTAAGATCAAGAAGGGTACGTACAAATCTTTATTAAATAGCACCACAAAGGTAAAAAGAGTAGTTAATAGAGAAAGGTACAAACTGAAAAAGAAAAAGTCAAAGAAGACAATCTCAGTAGCTAAAAGCAAAGGTTATGAGAAATTGTACCAATGATTAAAAACTAAAGATAGAGAAAAGGACATTTTTTAAGAGGAGACATCTTAATGCTTCAGTGAGAAGCTGCAAGAAAATGGTACTTAGAGACTATAAGAGGAAAAAAAAGGCTTAAGAAGAATTGGGGAAAATGATTAAGAATGATATGATTATGTTAGAACATACCGAGAACATGGCTCAAAATAGAAAACTTTGACATTCTAAGATACGAATAAGGGATCTCAGATGGAGAAGTCGTTCTTCCTCTCTTGGGTCTTTTAAACATTTTCCTTCCAGTCTTATGTCTTATATTTAGCCTAAATTTTTATTACGTACTTCCCTCCTTGTTATTTAACTAAAATAGTTTCTTACTTAGCCTAATTATATTTTGGTAATGGTTGTTTAATTTATTCTTATAGTTGTCTTCTTTCTTAATTGTGTATTTATTTACTTATTTATATTTTATTTTTATTCTTTACCTTGGTCTATATTTATTGTATTATGTATTTTATTACATATTTTTAATTTTTATTTATACAAGTATGGTCTACATTTGCCTCTTCATGAAGATCCTGTGTATAAAAAAGTCTTAGACTATAAATCTTGTTTGAGGTTTGAAGCTAAACAAGGAAAGATTGAATAATTTAGCTTTCTAAAAGGCAAGCCTTGAGAATTAAAGCCCAAATAGAGAAGAAAGGCTTGCGTCTCGACTAGCATATCTGAAATCTAAACTAAATTCAATATTTGTTTATCTCTGAACTCTTATAGAAATTTATTCTATCAACCACTTGATTGATATATATGCTGGAAACTCATGATGCAACTCTTTTAAGGCTTATCAATAAAATATTTCACGAGTCTAGGTGTCATAAGATCCGTTATCAATTTATGTGGTCTAACAATTCCATATACCTTTTGTATCTGCTATCCCTGTATGCCCTCTAACTAAAGGTAGTCTGGATGAAGATCCACGAGCCTAGAATTCATAGCAAGAAGAGTCATTCTCGATTCATGTAGTCTAACGATGCCACGTATCTAGTATCTGTTATCCTCGTATGCTTTTTGATCAAGGGTAGTCCAAATTGTATCAGAGCTAGAAGTGTTATTAACTATGCCTACATTATTATTTATGAAAGTGTGTAAAGAGATCTCTCTATATGTCATGAGTGACTCTTTACCTAGTGACCCTGTTCATCTCTTTTCAACTCTTTCAATAGCAAATCTCCCTTCTAATGTCAAATTTACTCTTTCCAATAAAATAGAAAGTATAGTAAAAAGCACTCATCTCTTAGAGGAAAGTCGTATCTATGATACCTCTTTACCCTTGTGAAGTCCTTATAGTATATATTCCCGCAATCATTCTTGGACTAGAAGTATTTGAACCATCCATAATGTAAATTGATTTGAACCATCCATACTGTAAATTGTCCAAACGTAAAAAAGATCATCCAAAGTTCTCATTTAGAACAGTGTGGCTTAAAGGCAACAACGGTAGAACAATATGTCAAATTAGAGATTCCAAAAGAACTAATCTCTCTTTGGAGAGATCATAATCATACTCATCTTGATGTTGGAGCCATCACACTTGTTCTTACTCTCCATGGATGAAAAGGAATTCTAGCCACTGCTAGGATCTCTCTTCTTCATATTGCTTACACTACCTACCAAAATGGACTAGTTGGTACTCTATTAACAACTTTCAATAATGGAAGTGTCATTCTCACCATAACCCCTGATTTCAACATCAAATTGGACAATCCTACCTTATGTGAGAGACTTTAAGTCTAAATCTATATTAAAGGAGTATAATAAGATCCTACAGCAATCGTGCCTACCTTGTACCACTAAATAATCTACCACCTACAGAACCATGTTGTAGATCTTAATTTTCCAAATTTCACATATAATACTCTATATATGGTAGCAGATTAAGCTCATGATCAAACTACCATAATTTGAATTCCAAAATATTTACCACCAATGGAACTTGAAAAGTTGATATCAATAGAATGGATCACTAACTATTAGATGGCGCTCTATGCTTGTCACATACATCTTTCCACGTAACTACTCTTCCTATTTTCAGGAAACTACGAGATGGATCTATTAAATCCATCTACACTAGGACTAATGAAGACCAGTATGGATCCTCAAGTACGTCTAGACTTATTTTAATGCTTCAATAAGTGCTATCACATAAAGAAGGAAAAGATAGACCTCTAATTCATTATGTTAAATATAGTGGACAACTTGTGAACATTAGTCATCACCGAGGACATTTCATATAAGATGTAGATCCATCCATATGTGAACTAGATTATGAAATATTTCCATTAGACCATAATGACATATACAGTGACGATGAAGTCTATGTTTGAAAAAGGAATACAAAATCTCGAAGTAAAAGAAGGCAAAAACCCATAGAAATCCATTGTGTTTAATCTTCGGAAGACCCTCATTTTGGACATGATGATCATGATCAAGATTTTGAAAACCCACAACCCAGACCTAAGACTCTTCACGAGCTACTCAAAGTTGTTAGAAAGGAACATTTATTCTTTAAAGAACCAACAAACATCCACTTGTTATTTGTCCTATTCCTGTTACTACTCCAGTATCAATTCCTTGCATGATGATGAGACAAAATGAGGATGAATTTCCTCCCCTTACAAGATGTATCGATGCTACTAATAGGGTTATCTCTAACCCTTATATTTTCCTCCCCTAACAAGACATATCATGATACTAATAAGGTTATCTCTAACCCTTATATTCGTTTTACAATAGGCAACTTTCATGGTACCTTTGTATCCAATCCTATAGATGAAGTACTAAACTGAAACATTGATAATGTTATGGCTTAAAATAAAGTTATATGCCGAATTGACACTAAGTTTGATGGGCTTAACCAATAAACTCAAGCTACTCAACAACAGGTAAAAACAGTCTCTTCTCAGATCCAAAAACTATACACATCCTTGAAAGACCATATGGCTCAACCTGATCATATATCAGAAGATATATTAAAACATAGTATTTTGGACCTAATTTCACAAACAAAAAAGAACAAGTACTTTGAAGAGTGAAAGAATTACTTCGATGAATGGAAGCCGATATGTAAAAAGAACAATACAAGACTATTTATTGAGATTATCCTGCAGCTTTTCTAGTTGTACAACCCATCTATTCATCCCCAACTTACCCTGAAGCTATTGACTTTAAGAAAGTGTTTAAAATAAACTATCATTTAGTTAGGCAGCATATTCATCCTACCACCAAACCCAAACCTACCATACCTACAAAGCCTAAAATTGACAAAGCTTATGATCCATCACATTCACATGCCAAAACTGTTGATTCGTGGATTAAACCTTTGTAGATTAAAATCTCACCTTCTTCACCACCAAAAACCCATCATTCTCCATCCACTGGAAAAGATAAAACTCCTCAGTAAGAGTTTATTGAAACTCTTGCACCAACATCTACTCTAGAAAAATATGGAGAATACACACCTGAGCAATCTGACATATCTGAACAATCCTCTGAAATGTCTGAACAATCTTCAGAAGGATTGGAGCAATTTGTTGATTTATCTAAATTAGCTCAGATCATGATGACTATGACTAAATCAATTGAATTTGAACAAGATAATAGTGAAGTTGAATATACAGGAAATGAACCATTCAAACCCTCACCATTACTAGCACCAACCAAACCTACTTAAGGACCCAGGTTTAATTTTGATGATCTTCCACCTAAAAAATGGAGAGAATGTCTCTATAAATTTAGAGCTTGGATCTGTTTATAGATGAGTCTCCTAAATAATCCCTTATAAGATATTTTTCTCAACTTTATTTCTTATTTTACTAGTACTTTACCATAATGGTAGCAAAGTCTAGATGACTACCTCAAACTCCAGTATATTTAAGTCACCTTAGCAGGAATTCTTCTTGGAGTCATGTATAAAGAATTTATTAGTGATTTTCAACTCATTGACAAACAAATTAGGTAAGAATACTTGTTGTTCATTAGATATAAGAGATTTATAAAAACATTTTCAACGTATGATGGAAAGATATTATTTGCTTAATGGTTTTAATAATGTTAATCTCTGTTATACATTCATCTTGTCTCTCCCAGAGGCATTACAACTTGAACTTCAAAGGACTATAGTAACTTTATGAAGAGATATGAGAGAAATATCGCTTAGAGAAATATATTAGCTTACTTTAGCTTCTCTTTTCAGAAACACGATCAAAGGAGGGCCTTTACTCAAAATGGCTTGTAAAAAGCCTTACTTGAAGATCAAATACAAAGAGAAAAAGGATCGTGAATGTCACAAAAAATTCTCCTACTGAAAGTCTCACAAATCACAAATCTTAAATGAATGTTATCATAAGCCACTTAGAAGACAAAAATGACGTCGATTTGTCCAATTCTTTAAAATACAAGCTTAATAAGAAAAAAAGGCATATTGATGTTTTATTTGTGACAAATTTGGACATTCTGATCGTCAATGTCCTAATAATACCAAAAGAGATTTGAAACTGTTAGACTCCATTGAAGCTATAATGCCTATCCATGACAGTGGCAATATTAAAGACTTCATTAAAAAATAATCCAGTGAAGATAACGAAATAAATTTATTGTTCCAATCAACTCTTCTGATGATGAGTTTGAATCCTCTGATGACCTAATTAGTGAGGATACTGAGGATGATTACTTATACATGTTATAGCAAAAATGTCTAAAGGTGGATTCAAAATATATCACTGTTCCTTGTCCTAATGTTCATATCCAGTTATTACAACAAGATAAATATGATGAGTCAATCAACGTTATTGGATATATGGATGCTGGATCCTGTCGAAGTATTATGAAGCCCAAAGTCTTACCTCTTAAAGCCGAGATATCATATGATGAATATTTCACTACTGCTGATCATAATTCATTCAAAATTGGGCTTATCACTAAAAGGAAAATATGGAAAAGATTTTTGCCTGATTGTGTTGTATGGAGTAAAGTTCTTGGCAGTCATTTACCTAATCCAGATATCCTAATTGGTATGGATTTTTATTGTAAAGCCTCTCCATTGCAAATCCTAACCAAAGGTATTAAATGTCGAACCAATTTCAGTGCTTACACAAACATAAACAAGTGTGTGAAATTACCCAAGTACCTCCTCCCTATGATGCAATAAGGGATCAATTTTTAGAGCATTATTTTGAGACTCATGCACAGTTCTCATACCCCAATCCTCTTAGGAAAAAACCACAATTCTTTATTTGTCTACCATTCAAGAAGAATGAAAATATCATTCCTACCAAAGTTACTCACCCTGGTATAAATCCTGATGATTTAAAGTTAGCACAAGAGGAGTATGCTATCTTACTCCAACAAGGATTAATAGAACCCACATAATCAGATTGGGCGTGCCAAGCTTTCTATGTAAACAAACTAGCAGAACAAAAGAGAGGAAAAAAGAGGTTGGTAATTAATTATAAACTTTTAAATGCATTCCTTTAAGATGATAAATTCCCACAACCAAAAAGCAACACTCAAGTCCTGTTCCTCAAAGAATCAACAATCTTTTCAAATTTTGAGTTGAAAGCAAGATTTTGGCAATTAGGTATAGATCCACAAGAAAGATATGAGATAGCCATCTTCTTTCCCAATGCTTAATACCCATGGACCGTAATGTCATTTGGACTCGAGGTTGATCCATCCCTATTCCAAAAGTTCATGACAAAAATTTATGAGCCCATTCTTTCCAGCACCTTATTCAACATTAATGACATCCTCTTATACTCCAAGACCTATGAAGATCATAAGACTCTACTCCGATCATTGTTGGATCTTACAAAACAATATGGAATCATGCTCTCAGCCAAGAAAAGTCATATTGGGACAACTTAAACAGAATTTTTAGGTATGAATTTTCATAATGGATTTTATCAACCTGGTACACATATAGCTAATGAACTATTACATTTTTTTTATGAAAATCTCAACACAAAATAGATTGAATAATTCCTTGAAATTGTAAATTACGTCAGAGATTTCATCCCCCGCATGGCTAATTCCACCACTCTCTTTTCCAAATTGTTAAGGAAGATTCCACCACTATGGAGTAAAGAATAAACCAGAGTTGTTCAGCACTTAAAACAAGCATGTTAGAATCCCTTTAAAGATACTTATAAAGGCCAATGAATTCTCCAGAGCGATGTTAGTGACCATTATTGAGGCGCTATCTTGATTGAAGAGATTTATGGGCAAAGATATTATTTATGTCCATGCTAATGGTTAGTTCAAGGAGTTAGAAAAATACTACCACACCATCTATAAGGAAATCTTGGCGGTAAAAAAAAAAGACATCGAAAAATTCAATTTCCATTTAAGCCCTTTTCATTTTCTAACTGAGATGAACAACATATCTTTTACAAAGATCCTTGAGCCTACTTGGAAGATATTACCTAATAGCCAGTTACTTCATTAGCAAGATTGTTTTTCCCATTATAAATTCACCATCCTCCATATAAAAGGTCACCACAATATCCTTGTAGATTTTCTAATGCTCTCTTCCATACTTAAAAATCCAATTCCATTCATTCTTCCCATCATGGAATTTCCATAGTATGCTAGAATTCAAAAATCTTTCCCTCCAATCAGTAAAACTCTTCCAATCACACTAGATGACAATGTTGTTCTCCTTCAAAAATGTTTGTTTTACTACCTCCATTTGACTCTCATAACTCTGAACATTTACCACAACCCCACCAGTTTGACCCGGTAATACATTACCATATCCTTTTACCATCTTTATGATTCCTTTTCTGAGCCAACAATAAGGCACCTATGGGCTTTATTTGTCATGTATGCATACCCAATTTTCCTCTCTCCTTTGCATGTTTATAAACATCTTTCTCGTATGGACATTCCTCGAATGGTTTCATCCTCTACCTAAATGATGTATCCAACTTGCAAACATTCTAAAAAAATATCAGCTATGAGACATTTCTTTATCTGATTAAAAAGCCCCAATCTATTCATTATACATCGCCTATATAGCTTGACTACGAATGGTTATATCTACACCATTAATCATTTTCAACTTTGGCGCACTCCTATTGACTGGCAAAAACAACAGAAAGACTTGATATGTGATATATATCATTTTTATATCACTTAAATCATCATCGTAAAACCATCGAACCAATTACTTATACATCTCTTGGTCCATACCCAAGCAACTTTTCTCTTCTGGAGCCCATTTCTGCAATTACTAGATATTAGTCTTCTATTGACCAATTTGCTTATATATGATTTAGCATTATGTAGGAGAACTATCGTGTCCTCCTGGCGTTGAGCCCAAACAATGTTTTGAAATTGGACAAAACTCCACAGCTTAAAAACCCAAACTAGTTGAGCCTATACTCCCTAATTATTTTCAAAGATGCCTAAGATCCCTGGTGGCGTTGAGCCCAAACAATGTTTTGAAATTGGACAAAACTCCACAGCTTAAAAACCCAAACTAGTTGAGCCTAAACTCCCTAATTATTTTCAAAGATGCCTAAGATCCCTGGCCTCCAGTTTGGATCGAAATAGAAATAGCCTATTTCCTCAAAGAGCGAGAAAAAATAGATGATGACATGTCTAATTCTGATGATAGTGGTGGACCCTGATCTCTTTCTGCACCTCCCTATTGATATATTCCTTCTTATCTTTTAAGAATACTATTAGGACCCAGTGTTTCCAAAAATTCTTACTTTTATTATCTACTTTTATTCTCTAGTTTCAATTATTGTACTTTATGATAATTTCTCAAAGTTGTTTGCCCACATTTCCCTGGCTTAGTCTATAAAAGCAAGGTTTATTTTCAATTGTAGATCATTGGAAAAAATCAATAAAAATGATGTGTGTTTTATATCTTATGGCTTCTTTTTATGTTCTCCCTCTCCTCAAAACTTGATTCTTGAATAATGTAGCTATAGTCATAAAGAAAGACAAGTATACTCTACACTTGCTTCTTCATGAGGATCCTGTATATCAGAAAGTCTTATAATATAGATCATATTTGAGGTCTGAAGCTAAACGGGGAAAGATTAGTTAATTTAAATTTCTGAAAGGTAGGCCTTGAGAATTGATGCATAAACAGAGAAGAAGAAAGTCTTAGACTATAGATCATATTTAAGGTCTAAAGCTAACCGGAGAAAGATTAGTTAATTTAGATTTCTAAAAAGTAGGCCTTGAGAATTGATGCCCAAATAGAGAAGAAGGGCTTGTGTCTCGACTAGCATATCTAAAATTTAAACTACAACCAATCTTTGTTTATCGCTGATCTCTTATAGAAATATGTTATATCAATCACTTAACTGGTATATAGGCTACAAACTCATGATGCACTCCCTTGAGGCTTATTTGTGAAATATTTCACGAGCCTAGGAGTCATAGTAAGAAAAGTCGTTCTCGAATTATGCGGTCTAACAACACCACATACCTTGGTATCTGCTACCCCTGTATGCTTTCTGACCAAGGGTATATACTGACCAAGGGTTTATATATATATATAAACAACATTTCTACCTAGTAGGGATAAAGCTGTGTATTATTGGACCTCCCCAATTTTTACTTATTAACCAAACTCACACTAGGAATTATTGTTGTTGTTATATTTACCACGGTAAGTAAAGATAGTGTTGAGAGATGATTTGACTATTTTTAGAAAATTAATCAGCGTCAAGGATGATATGGAAAATTATATCAGTGATAACAAATGGGCTATTATTGATTCAACACTGTCGTTAAAAGTAATTGAGGAAGGCATAATAATAATAAATATCAATTTAATAATTTTTTAGCTTGAGAGCTCAATTTAATAATAAATTTCTCTATTTAAGAAAACCCTTCTACATAAGTTATTTTAATATAATTTTCTATTAAAGTTAATAAAAAACAACTATATAAACTCTATTATATATTCAACAAATAGGCAACTCTATAATATATTAATAAAAATATTTTTATAATATAAAATATTTTTAAAGAATAAAGTAATTTTAAAAATAAGAAAAGTACACATCTTTTACCGTTTAATTTACTTAATTAAAGCGATTAATGTGTTACAGCGAAAAGAAACAGAGTAGTTTGAAGACAAAGGAAAAGGAGAAAGGGAAAGGGGTACAAGGATAAGCATGGCCTAAAAAAGAAATTAAGAATATGGAGCTATGGAGGGTTTAAAATCATAGTTGTCGAGGACAAGCACATGCAAGAACCATGACAAAGGTAAGGATCTTAGCAAAAGTGGAGCCTTTCACTTATATATGGATGGCCACCATTCAATTCCTTACAGCTATACATAAAGTCGACAACCAATACCCATTTGTACGTGCTTTTAGCCTGGCATTGATAGCAACTTTCTTTTGGTATTTCCTAGCTAAAAATTCATTTTCCAACTTTGGTAGACTTATATATTGTTGCTCTGGTCTGGGCAATTACTTGCTAAACACATAAGCGTAACCTTCCACGTTTTTCCATATTGGGGATAGTTAAAAGTGGATACAAGACAACCGAGCATGCCTTATAAGTCAAAAGCTTAGGGGGTGTTTGTTTCCGTTTTTAATTTTGATTTTCTGTTTTTGTTTTTAAATTCGGTAAAAAATCTTGTTTGTTTGAGTTTTTAGTTTTTGTTTTTGGTTT
>JANZLH020000124.1:5100601-5111734 GCA_026770325.2 Erythroxylum fimbriatum | reverse complement strand
TTAAGCTTCCCCTAAATAACGTAATTGGACATATAAATATTGAATCTACAATGCTCCCCCTCAATTTAAGATTCAATGGGCAACACAAGCACAAGTCAAACATAAACAAAAAATCACAGAAGATTAAATACAACTTTAGTCAACGGGGTACTCTTTCAAGCCTGAAAAATATTTGCAAATTTTGGATGAGTTTTGCGAACTCAATGAGTGACCATCATCGATGGCTCACCCAGTTACATAACACATAATTCACATCATTTATCTAATAATCACATTGGATCACATAAACTCAATCAATCATTTCACGTTTTACATTCAACACATTATAATCATTCATATCATACATACGTAGTGCACATGAGACCCACTTTTCATTTATTACTTTGTTATAACTGAATGCCTAAATTGTCCCGTATCTATTGTAGATACTGGACTCATTAAATGTTGAGCCTGAGGCTTTTTTGTGCATAACTGAGCTTAAAGCTCTTTTCACGTTGGCTACTCTGGTCAAAACTGCCTTTATCTTTCATGCATTCAAGTAGTGAAATGCATCAATCACATATGATCACTTATTCACTTTCACTTATCATCGGACCTTAGTCCAGTATTTAACATTTATGTTGAGAAACACTTTGTGATCATGCATTCATGTCATGAAGCATTTAATTCGTCACATTCACATACAATTAGCACTTCAATATTACATTTAAACATCAGAAACCTCGGACCTTAACCGTCTGAAATCACACAATCAATTCACATAACATTTATAATCACTCAAGTCATAACATAAACAAAACAAACAATAAGGTAAGACCATCTAGGTCTACTCACAATACACCCCAGATTAGCATTTGATTCTAAGTTCTGGAAACGTCTGAATGCGGACGTTTATCCTGCACATCCAAATTATGCAATATACATATTGGACACACACATTAATAACTTTGCACAATTATAGTATTCGTTTATGCACAAATATGGAATATGTACAATGTATGCTCAATGACAATCCTGAGTATATTATCAAATGTCACATCATATCCCAATTCTCATTTTATAACTCAATTAATTGTCATTTCATTGTTAGCATTCTTTGCTCTTATTATCAATTTCTCATTCACTATAATTTGATACACTTTATTCCTCTTCTTTGAATCACAACCTCATTCATGTAAATATCTTTATTCCCAAACAAACTCATACCTTTGGTACTTTGATATCAACACTTCATTCACTAATGTTATTCCAACATTACAAGATTACACATTCAAAACTCTCCTTTCTTCTTATAAATTTCTCTAAATTTTCAGACCCTCAAGTCTATTTTCCATGATGAATTTTACATTGCAAACAAAGTCATTTGGTAACACTTTCTTCTAGAAAAATGTTTCCCATTGTCTTAAGTTTCTAATGACATTAAAATCATTCAATTTGGTTCAGAAATCTGAAAGTTATACCTCAAAGATTTCCAGACTGTTCTTATACTGAAATAGTACACTAAACTCAACTTCCATCCATAAATTGAAAGTTCTAGAGACTGTATAAAAACTCGACTTCTTCATGTAATTTGTATAACTATTTACTAGTTTACTCCAAATCAAAAATCATCTCATTTGGATGATAAAGATCAAGATATAACCAAAATACCCTAGCATGTTCAGTGGAATCATACCAGTTTATACTATTCCAATAGATTCCCTCACTTTCCTTCAATAAAACATTTCAAATCAATTAATAACGCTACCATTTTTATTTAGAGATAGAAAAATGTGTTAGGAATCTATTTCTTTAAGAATCACTTCATTCGGAGGTCGGGTTATGAAGTTATGGCCAAAAGAATTAAACATGCTCATGTCCTCAATCATGTTGTACCTATCTGGGGAAAATTGGCATAAATTTTACTAGGGATATCATATTAAGTTTTTCTTTGGACGTTTTCGAAGAGGACTTCTATACCTACAACTTTTATGAAGATCTTGAAGGGAGATTTTGTCATTTGGAGGGTCAAAATACAAGCCGTGTGAAACCATACGGGTAGACCGTGTAACCCACAGGTCTGGCAATTTTTTTGCATCAGGAATACACGGGCAGTGTGAATATATACGGCCTGACCGTGTAACCTTCAGGTTTAACTAACATTTTCACTCTCCAAGACCCCTTTAATGGATCCTAAATCTATTCTAACATCCCTTTCACACATAATCTTCCCAAATTCACCTATTCTAATGCAATATCACTTCAAAACAATTCATACACCAATTAGATTTCATTAACTTTCAAATCTCAACTCTAAACTCATCTGATTCATCATCTCAAATGGATAACTTCTTCAAATATACCTAATTTCAACTCAACATCATCCATACACAATTCACATTCCCTACTTGATCATAAACACTCAAAATATAACATATTCTTGTACACTCAAAACAGAACACAACATATACATTCATCCACCAATGTACTACACCCAGTTCTCAACTTCATGACAAATTTTGAGACTGTTAAAGATAGAATTTAAATTCGACGTCTTCATGAAAAATGTAGCCATATGTCTCTAGTTTAATCCAAACTAAGAATCATCTCATTTAGATAACAAGAGAAAACGTTATGGCTAAAACACAGGAGCATATTCAGAGATCATGTTACTGCTAAATTTTCCAGATCAACTACCAATTTTGTTTCCAAATCTTACCCTAACACAACTCATACAAAGATCACATTTTCTACTCCCTCTACTCCTCATTCTCAACTCCATTTCAACTCATCTCTACACTCATTCATTAACACAAACAGGTCATAAACACATTTCTATACTCATCAACTTCCAATTCTCATTAAAACATCCTTTTCACAACCAATCCATCTTAAAAACATATGTAGCATAACTCATAGTTTCTTACTCATCATATACAATATCAATAATCTTTAAAACAACTCCTAACCCATTATTTAGCATTTATATGAAACAAAACATCAATATATGCATATATATATGTTCATTTCTTCACCAACATTCTAACATATACAAAACTCCTTGTCATGATCGTTCAACCTCTAAAACACCTCTATAAATCATTAATCATCAATAAAAGCAAGAAATTTACATGCTCTTTATCATTCACGACACATACATACACAAACCACCATTTCATGAAATTAACCTCCAACTATCATCATAAATGCTTCATTTTAACAAAACCCACAATGATTAAAGCCCTACTTACTTGATTTAGCTCCAAAATCTCCAAAATCTTCAAGAATACCAAAAATCCCTAGCTTCACCAACAACCCGCTATCATCATCATCTTGAGGGTTGGAAGGTTTGGGTTTTTGGTGAGAATGGAAGAGAGAGCAAGGTGAAAGAGGAGCAAGTAAGAGATAAGAGAGCTAAGTTTAGTGTGGGTGGAGATTGGTAAAAAAATGACATGAAGAAGAAGAAAACCAACGAAGAAGAAGAAGGAGAGAAGCTACGAAAATGAGGAAAAGAACAAAAATCAACACTTACTTGGTCTTCTGATATGAAAGCATCGTGAAACAAAACCAAAAAGGGGTGGTCTTTAAAAATTTAAGGGTTAGTGGACTTAAGACATTATTTGGCAAGTGATATTAGTCACTTGCCTCATGTCCAATTCCTAAAGTATTAGACTAGGTTCTTTCATTTACCTAGTCCAATAAATTTCAATTTCTACTCTAATTGTCTTCCAAATTTTCAATGGCATTTTTTAATAAATCCTAAAGTCTTTTATCAAAATTTCCATAGCCATTGGACAATAATTTCTACTACCATTTAATAATTGTTTTGCCACTTGGCATTTTTTCTAGTTCAAAAATTACCCAAAAATTTAGGAATTTTCCTAAATTTCACCACAAATTTTAAATCACTAAATATGCCCTCCAAATTAATTTTCAACACATAAAAACCACAATTCTTAATAAAATCACATTTATAAACAATTATACCTAGAAATTGTCAATGAATGCATGTACAATTCTTTTTATGTGCAAAGATTCAATATTCACGTGTATGAGCATATCATGTAATGCATGAGCATGAAATGTATTTTCTATTTCCTCAGTAATCTCTTATATTGACTATTTTAGCTTTAACATGGGTAACGGGATGTTAAATTCAACAATTTCAATTAAATCATGTGGGACACAACATACACCTTCCACTCAAAAATCAAAAGACACCTTTGTGTCTTTCACGCACAAGCCAGGAGGACAAGTCTTTAGCTGTGTTTTTCCAAAATATAATTGACGCATTCCACACAATTGACACAACACCTACCAAATTCACATTAGCCATCATGTATACATACATGATCCCACCATAAAGAGCCACATTCTAACACGTAAAACCAATTCACTTAATTCCTATCCCAAAAATCCAGTAATGCGTATATCAATCACCAACGTGATAATAATAGACTTTAATTTTGTGTAGGATTCTTTCACAGCTATAAGTCACTTAATTCCTATCCCAAAAATCCAGCAGTGTGCATATTAATCACAACGTGATAATAATAGACTTTAATTTTGTGTAGCAACCTCATCTCTTTGAATCCAAGTCCAATTAATATCTTATATGTCTAATTAATAAATAAGATGCCAAAACTAAATAAATAAGATGTCAAAACTAAATAAAAAGATATATACTATATAACTTAACAATCTCCCCCCATTTTGGCATTTTTGCCACAACTCTTAAGCTTCCCCTAAATAACGTAATTGGACATATAAATATTGAATCTACAATGCTCCCCCTCAATTTAAGATTCAATAGGCAACACAAGCACAAGTCAAGCATAAACAAAAAATCACAGAAGATTAAATACAACTTTAGTCAAGTCTTATCTTCTCCCCCTTTGGGACAACATATGCCAAAAAGACTAATTTAAGGAGCATCGGGAAAGCGTAGAACTCGTTGCTTAAAGCAGAGAAGAGCATCAGTAGCCACTTGAATGATACCCCCAATCCTCTCAATTTTCGTAAAGAGAGTTGCGTGAGTATTGATAGAAGTTATCCCCGAGACATTCGAGGGGCAAAATGTGGCGTACGACAAATTCACTACTCGTGGTTGACGAAAAATCCTTGGAGAGATGTTCATCAAGGCCACCAACTAAAGTATACTCGAATCTATCCTAGGAACTTCATTGGCATATTAAAATTGAGAGATTAAGCATGGAAAGTATAGTAAAGAATGTGGCTTACTCTCAATGGCCAACATAGCTTCAATAATGAGGCTTCCAAGATTGAATTGTGCCCCAGTACCAATCGCATAAATCAATTTGGCCTGTTCCAAGTAGATAAAAACAACGTGTGTGCTCGGCATCCAGTTGGTCACAATTAATTTAAAGTGCACAAAATACTTTTGGGTAAGCATTGAGGAACGAAGTATAGAGCTAGATAGCCATGCAGTCAATTTCCCACCAATCACAACCGCATCAATTAAGTCATTTGACACATTCCAATCATCATCATAAAGCAAATCACCAATCAAATTATCAAATCCTAGAAACAAATTTAGATGAGCAGCATCAAAACGGACTACCCTACCTCGCACGTATACTGCTCTATAACTTATAGCAGTCTCATTTATAATATCATAAGAGAAATTGCAGTAAAATTCTTTTACCAGATCTGAATCATAGTGCTGTGGAAGCAATAAGGCTTGCAGTAAAAATCACTTCGATAATACAGTTTCCAGACTATGTTGTTAAAACTCCTTTAAGTTGATTGGGCGATTGAGATCAAACTCGATAGTGTTGAGAGTCGTCCATTTTTGTTTAATCGCGGAAGAGTAGAACTTGAAAGAAATCGCATTATCCACTGTCAGGAGAACATAAAAGTTACGTCGAGTGGTAAGATTGTTTTCTGACCCACACCTTTGTACATTTCTCAGGAGCCGCAGGAGGCACAGTTGGTAGAGTAGGTATTGCGGGAGTCTTATCAGAATCTGAAGCAGAGTCTTCAACCATGGATAATATGACCTGAGTAACATCATCACCTAGATCTGGTACTTTTTCCCGAACAGAAGTAGGGTTGGGAATATCAATAGGAACTGCAGAAGATGACCCAACCCCGGTGAATCTCCTGTCGGTTGTCGGATTGAGCATTAATCGATTAGAATGACATATTGGAGCTATTGTCTCCTTTTCTGACACTGAAGGGAACATTTTCTCTTTATTCTTGCCCATATTTTCCAGAAAACATCAAAATCCCAGCCAAAATCAACAAATTGAATCAACCTTGAAGTGAAACGAAGCAACACCGCAAAGAGAAGATATGGGTCTTCAATGGAGATTCACAAATTTCACATATATACTGAGTCCACAGTGGAGAAAACTTCAACCTAATGTCGTGTGTACCTTGAGAGCTTGGAGCCAACACAAATGAGAAATAGATGAAGCTTCAGTGGTAATGTCCCTTTAAATCCAACATAAATCCAATGCCCATGATGAAAATGTCTTCAATGTAGCTACGAGAGTGATTTGAAGCTTAGAAGTGGACGGATAGAGAGATGTAAGAGGAGCGTTGGTGAGTAGAGAAAGACATTTAGGGATTTTTAATCCCTTGGATGAAAAACTTTTTTTATATAAAACTTTTCTATTTTCCTTTTTTTAAAAATTAATAATACATCAATAATGTAGAGCACAAAGTCCTAAAGCCCTTCTAAGAAGTTCAAACCTTATTGCATCAAGAGATTTCATAAAGATATCTGCCAACTGCTTTTCCTTAGATACATGTGACAAGGTAACTATTTTGCTTTCCACAAGCTCTCGAATAAAGTGGTACCTAAGATCAATATGTTTCGTTCTTGAATGCTGAACCGGATTCTTAGAGATGTCTATGGCACTCATGTCATTGCATAAGATAGTCAACCCATTCTGGTCAATCCCATAATCTTCTAACATCTGTTCCATCCAAAAAAGTTGTGAACAACAACTACCTGTAGCGATATATTCTACCTCAGCGGTCGATAGTGAAATTGAATTCTGCTTCTTGCTATACCAAGAGACTAAATTGTTTCTTAAGATGAAACAACCTCCTGAAGTGCTTTTCCGATCGTCTAAGTTTCCAGCCTAATCCTCATCACTATATCTTGCTAGATCAGATGTCGAGTCAGATGTATACCATATCCTAAAATCAGATGTTCCGCTTACATACCTGATAATCCTCTTGACCGCTGTCAGATGTGTTTCTTTCAGGTTGGCTTGATAGTGAGCACATACGCTAACGCTGTAATAGATATCTGGCCTACTTGCAGTCAAATATAATAAACTTCTGATCATGCTTCGATATAGACTGACATCAACGCTTTTTACCATTCTCATTTCTATTTAGTTTCATTGAGACACTCATTGGTGTTCTCACATGTCTGGCATTCTTAAAATCTAACTTCTTTATTAAACTGTTGGCTTATTTGGTTTACGATATAAAAATTCCATCATTCACTTGTTTAACTTGTAAAACCAAATAGAAATTCAACTCACCTACCATACTCATTTCAAATTTGGATGTCATTAATTTAACAAATTCATCTACCATCTTTGGATATGTAGCACCAAACACAATGTCATCAACATAGATATGAGCAATCACAAAATCAGAGTTTTGTCAACACTACCTCGTTTATATCCTTGCCAGATAAGATGTTATGTGAGCCTTTCATACCAAGCCTTTAATGCTTGTTTGAGAACATAAAAAGCTTTCTTTAGCTTAAAAACGTGATTTGCATGGGTTGAATCAATAAATCCTTTCGGTCGCTAGACATACACTTCTTCCTGTATAAATCCATTAAAAAAAGTACTCTTTACATCTATCTGATAAAGCTTAAACCCCTTCATGCATGCTATGACCAATGATAGTCTGATAGACTTAAGTCATGCCACCGCTGCAAAAGTTTCGTCGAAGTCTATTCCTTCAACCTGAGAATATCCCTGAGCTACTAACCTTGCTTTATTTCTGGTTACATTACCCTTTTCATCTGTTTTATTTCAAAACACCCGTTTTGTTCCAATCACATTAGTATCCGATGGTCTTGGCACTAATTCCCATACATCATTTTGTGTAAATTGAATTAATTCATCTTGCATAGGTGCTACCCAGAACTTATATTGTAGAGCTTCTTTAACGTTCTTTAGCTCAAATGAAGATGTGTAGCACAAGTATCCCGCAAGTTCTCGATAATCAACCCTTTTTCTTTCCCTTGTTTTTCTTCTTTCACTAACATCTCCAATGACGTTCTTTTCTGGATGATTTCTTTTGATTCGATAGAGAGGATCCCAGTTCAAATTACCTTCTCTCAAGTTTTGAACATTTAAAGGAATAATTTTCATATCCAATGTTTTGGTTGATTCATCATCTAAAGTAACTGACAGTTCTTCAATTTGCACAGTTCCTCAGCAGCAACTAACTGCAAATCTAGGCAATTTTTCAATCTTGTCTCATTGCTTGTTTGAGTTGGTTCAGAAGGTCGATTATGTAGATTGTATTTTGCCACTTTTCCATTCAACAAAGATACATCATCTATCATAACATTTGTGGACTCTAGCACTTTCTTAGTTCTTTGATTATACACTCGGTAAGCTTTACTGTGAGTTGAATAACCAATAAAGATTTCTTCATCACTTTTTCTCTCTAATTTTTTGAGTTGTTCCTGATCTCTAAGAATGTAGCACTTATTGTCGAAAACATGAAAGTAACTCACAACTGGTTTCTTTCCCTTCCAGAGTTCATAAGATGTCTTGTTCAATATGCTTCGAAGATAAACTTTGTTACATATGTAGCATGTTATATTAATTGTGTCAGCCTAAAATTACATAGACAATTTACTTCCATTCAATATAGATTTGGCCATTTCTTGAAGTGTTCTATTTTTTCTTTTGACAACTCTGTTACATATGTAGCATGTTATATTAATTGTGCCTACCCAAAAGTATTTCGTTCTCTTTAAATTAGTTGTGACCAACTGGATGCCAAGCACACACGTTGTTTCTATCTACTTGGCACATGGCAAATTGATTTATGCGATTGGTATTAGGGTATTCAATCTTGGACGCCTCATTATTGAACCTATGTTGGCCATTGAGAGTAAGCCACATTCTTTACTATACTTTCCATGCTTAATCTCTCAATTTTTATATGCCAATGAAGTTCCCAGGATATAGTCGAGTATACTTGAGTTGGTGGCCTTGATGAACATCTCTCCAAGGATTTTTTGTCAACCACAAGTAGTGACTGTACACCATAGTTGGCCGCTCGGATGTCTTGGGGGCGACTTTTGTCAATCCTCATACAACTTTCTTTACTGAAATTGAGAGGATTAAAGGTATCATTTAAGTGGCTACTGATGCTCTTCGCCACTTAAAGCAGCGAGTTCTACGCTTTCCCGGCGCTTATTGAATTAGTCTTTCTGGCATATGTTGTCCCAAAGGGGGAGAAGATAAGACTTGACTGAAGTTGTATTTAATCTTATGTGACTTATTGATTATGCTTGACTTGTGCTTATGTTGCCTATTGAATCTTAAATTTAGGGGAAGCATTGTGGATTTAATATTTATATGTCCAATTACGTTATTTAAGGGGGAGTTTAAAAGTTGTGACAAAAATGCCAAAAAGGGAGAGATTGTTAAGATATATAGTAGATATCTTTTTGTTTAGTTTTGGCATCTTATTTATTAATTGGACATATAAGATATTAACTGGATTTAGATTCAAAGAGATGTGGTTGATACACTTATAGCTGTGAAAGAATCCTACACAAAATTGAAGTCTATTATTATCACCTTGGTGATTGATATGCGCACTGCTATATTTTAGGTATAGGAATAAAGTGAATTGGTTTTGTTGGAGGTATGTGCGTAAACTACTTTTTAGGACTCCTCACGTGGGTGATCCATATTTTTTTTCTTTTTGGGTGTTGGCTGCAGTGGTCTGTGTCAAGCAAGGCTATGCTCTATTTGTTTTCGTGATTACGACTGTGAGCTTACCTATTGGTTATTTGTCAATTTGATGGAAGAATGAGAATTCCATCTTGGTGCTCCCATTCCTTTAATTAGTTGATTGATTTTTGGATGTGGGCGTGAAAACCTTTTTGTCTATGGCTTGGAGTGACTCACGGTTTGACCTTTTGATCTTTTGGAGTGACTCATGTTGTTGATCTCTTTTGGTGTGTGTCACTGCAACTGGGTTCTTGATTTTTCTGTGTACTGCACGGTTGTGTGAGAACGGTGGTAGTTCACAGGCGTGTATTGACTTTTGCCGTAAGGTAGTTCAGAGTATTGCATGATTCTACCAATTTTTGTCAACAATTTTCAGATCCATTTTAGAGGAGTGGAATTCATCGGAAAGTTGTTCTTAAGCTCTTAACTAATGAAAGTAGGGTTTGCTCAATATGAGTTTCAACAAATATCGATCTCTCTCTCGATAGAATGTTTTCACTTTATAAAGCTCAGAATTAATAAGGTATAACTTTTCGAGAATAACTTTTCGAGATTGATGATGTAATGTGGCTTGGAATGCCATTAAAGTTTGTATACATTTATCTTATGATGTAAATGAAATAAGGATTTGTGTATGGATTTGCTTATGAATTGTGTATGGATGATATGAGTTGAGTTGAAATTAGATGTATTTGAAGGAACTTTGAATGTGAACTATTGTTATATATATATGTGAAGTATGGAAAAGAAAGATAGGATTTGTGGTGAATGATGAGATGTTATTGAATACAAGGGGTCAATGAATTGAGGTTGAGAGTTGGATTAATTCCAATTGGTAGTTGAATTGTTTTGAGTAAAACTGTAATAGAGAAAGTGAAGTTATGATAAATTGTAAGTTTTGCATGAGGATAAAATGTGTATGTTGTTTGCCAAGGGAAAACTGTATTGATTGAGGTAGAAGTTGACCAAGTTGTCTTTATAGAAGTTGTAGCTTGTCCTTTTAGCTTTCCAACGATACTAAGTTTGCGATTTTTTGATATTGGAATTGTGAGTTATGTTCAGTACAAGTCAGGATGTCGTATATGATGTGTATCCCAAATAATTAGTGTTGGACCCCGATACCGGAGCCCAACTCCGGATCATGTAACATGAAACTTAGTCATTTTACCTTGTAGGGTTT
>JANZLH020000124.1:5053585-5069578 GCA_026770325.2 Erythroxylum fimbriatum | reverse complement strand
GACAGAACCAAACGTATAGTTGTCGGTTTGACCACTGGACTGAAGGTAGAGTGATAGTCAATGCTAGGGCGTTGAGTAAACCCTTTCGTAACCAGCCTGGCCTTGTATCTGTCAATGGAGCCATCCGGTTTTCGTTTTATCCTGAAAAGCCATTTACATGCCACAACATTTTTGGTTGGGTCGCGAGGAACCAGAACCCAAGTATTAGTTTTTATTAAAGCATCATACTCAGCCTTCATGGCATCACGCCATTCTTGGTATTGCATGGCCTGCTTAACCGTGGAGGTTATAACAGAGGGTGCAGTAGTGGCCAGGTAGTTGTGTTTGATTTTTGGCTTGTATATGTTGTTTTGTGAGCGTGTTACTGGTCGACGATGAGCATCTTGGACTGGTATTGTAGATGGGATAGGCTCTGTAATAGTTGGTTGTGGGATAGGCTGTGAGGGTTGTGAGAGATGTGTCGTTGGGCTTTCAGGGGCTGTCGGGTTGGGGGTTGGTCGGTCGGGTGAAGGGTTGAGAGGTGTACCTGATACCGTGCTCGGAGTCGATGCTGCAGTGTTGGAGTTGATGGTCTGTACGGAGGGTTGTGGCTGAGGGAAGGAGGTCTGTATTGGATGCGGTAAGTCAAGAGTAGGTGGTGGCTGACTTGGTGGTAGCAGACGTGGGGGGTTGATTGGGAGCATATCCCACTCGAGTGTGCGAGTTAGGGGCTGCAAGTGTTGGAACTTGGACTGGTAAGGGAATTCATTTTCGAAAAAAGTAACATCACGGGAGAGATATATTTTATGTTATATCGGGTCATAGCATTGATGACAATGATGGGTGAGTGACAAACCAAGATAGACACAAGGCTGGGATTTCGGTTCAAGTTTATTGGAGGCATAAGGTTTAAGCCACGGATAGCACAGGCACCCAAAGATTTTCAAGGTGGCTAAGGTCGGGGATTTGGTGAATAGCATCTCATATGGGGACTTGTTATCAAGTAAGGCGGTAGGCATTCGGTTAATCAGGTAAACGGCATGGTGACAGGCAAAGGACCAAAGACTCGGTGGTAAACTTGCAGCATGAAGGAGTGTTTTAGCCGTCTCAACAATGTGCCGATGACGACGTTCGACGGTGGCTACTCGTTGAGGTGTGTATGGTGGGGTAATTAGGTGTTCAATTCCATTTAGTTTAAGGTAAGTGTCAAGTGTTTTGAATTCTGTCCCACCATCAGTGTAAAAAGAGAGAATTTTGTGACCAAAGTGTTTTTCCAATAATGGGTGAAGATATTGGAAAATTTGGTGAACTTCATTTTTGTGTTTGAGTGTGTATATCCACTTGTACTTGGTCAATTGATCAACAAAGACACAGTAATAGAGTTTTTGGTCCATGGAAACAATGGGTGAAGGTCCCCATAAGTCACTGAAAATCGTTTTCAATGGTTTGGTACTCGACAAATTGAATTCATGAAATGGTAAACGATGAGCTTTATTGCATTGACAAGAATTACAGGATGTAAATTTGTCACCATGACAGACTGGTAAGGAATATTTGCTGCAAATTAAATTTAGAACTCTAGAGTGGGGATGTCCTAAGCGGTGATGCCATGTAGAGAGGGAGGTTGTTTTGTTGACGGAATATGCTGACGGGTGGGTCGGTTTCGGTTTCGGCCATTCATACAAACCATCCTTACTCCAACCTTGCACCAACGGCGTCCTCGTGCGGATATCCTTCACACAAAACAGAGATGGAAAAAATTCAATAGAAGTTTGATTATCTCGACATAATTGAGATACAGAAATAAGGTTTCGTTTAATGGCAGAAGCACAAAGTGTATCAGACAGTTTGAAAGAAGTGTCGGATGCATGTAAATGAGTAGTACCAGAATGTGTAATCGGGATTTTCATACCATTACCCACTGTTATACCGTCAGATCCAATATATTCAGGCATGTTGTGTGGCTCAGATGTGATGTGATGCGAAGCACCGGAATCAACAATCCATTGATTGGTAGCAGTTGGATTGCCCATCGCATAATTGGCTTTTACGTCAAAGTGATTGTGGGAACGAGACCGGCAGACATTAGCTTCATGTCCTGATTTTCGACAGAGTTGACACGTGACAGGATCACGCTGATTGCTGCCTTCTCGCCGAGTATTGCTCCGATGGTTACCGCGCCATGTTGATTTGAATTGTCAGCACGATCATTGGAGCGCCAAGGCTGATTAGCTCGACGATTGGATCTGAAATTGGAGGTGTGTGGGGCCTGATTTCGGGTGGCAACAGCAGCCATGATAGGAGGTGCCGCCTTCTTTGCTTCTTCATGCTGAATGAAGACTTCGTGATCAAGGAGTTTGTCGTACAAATCCTCATAGGAGATTGCTGTGTCTCGGGCACGAATAGCAGTAGATATCTCACGATATTCAGTTCCAAGTCCTCTCAGAATTTGGACAACCAATTCTTCGTCTGCTAGCGGAGCGCCTGCTTGAGCAAGCTCATTGGCCAAGGCTTTGATTCGATGGAGATAGTCAGTCATAGGTTGGGTGTCTTTGTTTAGGCGGGCAAGTTGATCACGGAGGCTGAATATCCGTGACTGAGATTTGTTGGCAAAAGTGGTATGGAGAGATTGCCAGGCTCGGGATGCCGATCTGGCATTGGCGATGGTTGGGGCAATAGTAGGGTCTACGGAAGCCATGAGAGCATTCTGAATGAGCTGATCTTGGCGGAACCAGAGATTGTAGGCCGTGTTTGGCTGAGGTGGTGTGCCGGTGGTGGCGGGAGGAGTCGTTTTTGAGCCATCAAGGTGGCCGAACAGATCATGGCCGTGCATAAGCATCGACACTTGAGCTTTCCAAGTGGAGAAATTGTTGCTGCCAAGCAATTTGATGGGTAATTGGGATGCTGGGTTAAATTGCACAATTGATGTGGTGGTGGTGGTGTTGTCGGAATTGACAGTATTGGCGATGGTGGAGCCGGCCATGGTGAGAAGGGGCGGAGAGGAAAAAAGTTTGGAACAAACTCGTTTGAGTGTGATGGCTCTGATACCATATGAAGTAGTTGAATGGCAAAAGAATTGTATATCAGTTTGCAAAATACAAGAGTTAATATACAAATGTACACGAAATCTAACTCTATCTTACAGCTAAGAATATTAAAATTAAACTTCCTATTTTGTAGCTAATAAATGCCAAGAATCAATCCTTAATCAGAGCAACCATATTGGCAAGGTCAATATGGTTGAGCAATACACGTGCATGTGTATCACCTACAATAAGCTAAAATAATTTTATATAGTGATTCCAAAGTTCCCATAAGTTCAATTATTGAATGCAATTTAGAACTTGCTAAAATGCAAGGATAAGTCATTTGACATTTTAATTATTAACTGATAAATTATATTTTTAATTTACTAGATCTTATCATTATTAATACTCATAATTAATTCTTAGTATGTTTAAATTTTAGTATATCATTTTTTTTGACAATATAAATTTGTTTATTTGAAAATTCAACAATAGGGTCAAATTCATTTAAATAGACTATTAAAATTAAGCGAAAAAATCAACGCATTCATACACAAAATTTCCCGCTTTGTGAAAGTTTGGGGAGGGTCGTGATGTACGCGGCTCCCTTTCTATTTTTATAAAAAAGTTTGTTTTTGTAACTTAAACACAAACTAGCAACTTCCAAGACTAATCCTCGTTAACAATAAGAGAGATACTTTATAAATATCAAAACGTTTCATATTTATTTATTTAAAATATCGCAAGCAAAATTAATTTTTTTCTCATATTTTATAATTAATCAGTTGCATCTTCCAGATTGTTAAGCGAACCATCCTGTTTAATTTATTCTTCAATATTAAAATAGCAAATAGTTTGAAAGAAAGATAGGTGTAAACGTAAGCTGTAAACTAATTATAATATATAACTAAACGAGTGCAGGACAGCTGCTGATTACAAATTTATACTCAGTAAGCAACTACAAGCTGAAAATGAGAGGCAGACAAATAAATCATAACTAAGAGTAATATTCCCTCGTACTATTCTATTCTATGCTTCCTTTACCATTTAAGATTTTGAAATTTTGGTTTATAACTAAAAAGAACTTGACTGCAACAAGTTGCCTTCAGAGAATAATAGTACGTCGATCTTAAGGTTAATTTTTTGGAAATGTCCACATTTCTCTTTTATGAAGCTCAGCACTAATGCTTCTTTGGCTGCCTCTACGGAGATTGCTACAGGTGGAGGTTTGATTCGTGATCATAATAATCGCTAGAAACATGGGTTTATTTTCAAAATTTTTACCCAAAAAAAAAAAAAAACCTGAAGCACGTTTCTATAATATGTCAAGTATTTAAGACTAAGCTCATCCATACGGTGGATTAGCCGCATTCTTTTGCTGCTATGATGAAAACTGGCAAGCACAAGACACATTTTATGCATGATCCTGTCCACTGCTGTTCGTCCTGTCAATTTGTATAAATAAAGTGACCAGCTCATCTCAAATCCTATCCACCTGCTCTAATATAACAAATATAAAAAAATTAGATACGTTCATCTTTAAAGAAGACGGTCAAAAAGATGCATGACTAGCTTGTTCGTGAACTCCTTGTTGCTAAGGCTTGTGCATTTTATAAAATTGAGGTATCTAGTTCCTCTTTCCTTAATTAAATCATCGAATCAAAGATATACAGAATAAACTAAGATATAATCTAAATAACATGTTTTGATCCATTAGAAACAATCACTTGAATTTACATAAAAAGATTACGCACGTTCTTTTCATTTTTTAACCGTACACTACAAGAAAACTACGGTTTACCGACGGATAATTACCGACGGAAAGAATACGGTTGATAAGGTATTAATCATATTAATTTTTGCATGGGGTAAACATAAATAGGTTTCTGATTATCAAACATGTCGAGGTTTAAGGTGGCATCTTTGAATCTTAATCAAATTTACTTAGGAAGAGAGAGTTCGGCGTTCATTATACTTTGTGCAAGTAACTTTTATTCTTTCTTTCTCCGCTTTAAGTTGTTAATCCTGGATTTGTAGATGATGCCTTCTTGCTGTAAGCAACCGAAGCTAACAGCTAACTCATCATGAGTAAAAAGGTTGATATGTTGTTCTTCGACTCCAAAAGCCATTGGTCTTTGAGGAATCATGATCGTCCAAGCGGGCCTTATCGGGTCCTTTTTGATGATTAGGTTCACACAAAAAAAAAAGAAGGTAAAGTAATCCACAAGAGAGTTGGGCAAACTTAGGCGCGATTGCGATTTGTTGCGTTGGTGCTTAAAAGTTAGAAAGCATATTGAGAGTTGAGAACTTATATTATACACTCAACAAATTAATTAAATAAAAAGCATGTTTCTAGAACCTTTCGTTTATCATGTGAGAAATAAAATACTTAATTTCATTGTTATGCAATTTTGGTGTAGTATTTGTGTAAATTTGTCTTAGAAAATCTTTTGAATGATATTGTTCTAAAAAAGAAGTGATTTTGGTTCGGCCGGATTTGGCTGATCCGGAATATCCCTGTTCTGCTCCATAATTTTGGGGATTCTGAACTGCGTGATACCTGCGAAACAAACAAAAAAAGGTTCCCGGAGGTTGTTTCCCGGGGAGCCCCTCCGACGCTCAAGTCAGTATTTGGAGAGAAATTAGCTTTGGTGAACCCAAAGGCAGCTAGGGTTATGATTCCTTACCTTTATCGCAGTTGATTCATACCTTATATACGCGGTAAGTTGCCGTTAGGTTTTTTCTACGTAACTTGTTACGTTTGCATGGGAGCCGACCTCTTACCACCGGGCCGCCAAAGCATGGGCTTGAGGTGGGGCCCTTCTAGGCCGGGCCTCTTATGGCCGTCCCGACCAGATTTCTTTTTCAAAGAATACCAAATCTTTGCATAAAAAGTACAAAAATATTATGTTTTTCAATTTAAAGGTTCTAATCTTGCTTCAAATTATTCAGAAAATATTTTAAGAGATTAAAATAATCAATTTATTTTAATAAATTTTATTTGTTAGATCAAGCACGTAACCTCTATCGAAAATTTACGAATCAATTATATTAATTTGATACAAAATAAAAATATTTTAAAAATATTTTTAGTATTAGAGAAATTTAGAATAATAATTATATTTAAAAATAATTAAACTATAAAATGAGACATTCGATAAGATAAATATAAAAATATAATCTTATAGTATTCATAAAATTTTCAAATAATAGATTCCTAAGTTTTTTTATATTCACATGAAAATTTTAATGTTGACATTACATTATGTTTAGATAAGGCATATCAATAAACACTTAGAAATAAAAAGGAATAATTTATAAAATAAAAGAAAAGAAATTAATTAATTTGAAAATTTTATAGATGGATTGATAACTTTGTCCATTTATATTGAAGTGACTTGTGATTAGTTGTGACAATAACACAAGGCATTTGAGTTACTAACGTCAGCATGTTTGTTTCTCTTGCATTAATGTTTGTTGATTGAGTTACTATTGGCCGCAATTTTTTTATCCTTATATCTCCTCATCCTATTATACTAGCTGTTACAAAGCTCTTTCAAGCACTAACCTTATAACATAAGTTGTCCCAACCAGGGACGGAGCCATGTTATAGTTGTAACAGCTAGTATAATAGGATAAGGAGATATAAGGATAAAAAAATTCCCCCCTTTTAAATATTTTTTTTAAATTACTTATATAATTAAAATTTTTAAAATTACAAATATAAGTGCCCCCTTTATAAAAAAAAATCCTTATCTTCTCTTCTTTTCATTTAGATGTTGGCCCCCGGCCCTCCTTTAGAGTTGAGTCTGGCTCCGTCCCTAGTCCTAACTCTTTTGCAGTGTAATCTTAGTTAGACATGTTTAAGCAAGACTTAGCCTTTCTAAGTGATTGTCAACCAACTAACTTGAATGTCTCACGACACTTGCAACGTTTAACTCTCACACTTTTGCAAGACTACTGAGAAAACACTAAACTATCAAAGGCAATAATAGAAGCATGAAAGAGATAACAAATGTTAATCTTTATTACTTCCCTCAAAGTATACAAAGGAATGCTCTCTATATCTTTATCTATTGATGATGAGTCATCCAGGCCCAAAACCTTTCATAGCACACTTATCTAGTCCAATGCTTACTCATGTCAAGTCTATTGGTTATATTCCATTAATTTAAGCATACAATAAGTTCTTAATCCATCAAGAACTTAGCTTAGTCAGTCTATACAAGGTTTGAAACTCTAACAAAACTTGCACTATGCTTGATCTAACTTGCTAAGTTACCTTAGAGCTCTCACATGCCACCATCATGCATGTGATCTAGTTAACCTTTAACCCAAGGCCTATCTTCAACTAGTTGTAAAGTGCCTTCACATGCTAAGAGCTAACAAACTACCCCCCACCAGATAAATTTGACGCTCTCGTCAAACTAGTTTGAAGGTAGGCATTCACTTGATCCTTGAATTGCCACAAGGTAGTATCTTTCTCCTACGTAGCATTCGTGATTGGCTTTCCCTTCCATTGGATTAAGAATTTGATCCTCATATTCTTCTTATATTGCCCTAACTTTCGATGATCCGAGATATTCTCCATTTTATCCTTGAATAGTTTTCTCATAACTGGTGGAGCTCTCTTCACCTAACTCTTATTCAAATCTAATGCATCCTCATATTAAAGTTTGAGAAAAATAACATGAAAAGTAAGAGGGTGCACCTTTAATCTCTCGAGAAACTTTAGTATGTATGCCAAATTCCCTACTTTACTTAACACTTCAAATGGTCAATCATAGTTAGGCCCCAATCCTCGATATAATTGTTTACTCAAGATCTTCTTTCAAATCTATAGGATAAGTTTCAACGCTAACTTATCTCCTATGCGAACTCTAGTAATCTCCTTTGTAAGTTTGTTTGCTTCTTCATCCATCATGAAGCTTTTCAAAGATTATCCCTCACTTCATCCAATAACTCTTGCTTCTCCATTGCAAAATTATACGCTATAAGATACTTGCCATTTGTCCTTTGTTGTGCAATCTCGAGTGAAGAGAGCGGTTGCTATCCCAAGACTATCTCAAAGGGATTCTTCTTCATAGAAAAAGATTTATGCAAGTTATTGGAAAATTGTGTAGTATTAAGTAAACTCAACCAACTACACTGACTTGCATTTACATAATGCCTTAAGTATTCCTTCAATAAACTGTTGGTCCTCTCAGTTTGACCATTTGTTTATAGGGTGATTTGTAGTTGAAAGCTTTAAATTTCAACCCATCATCTTGAAAAAGGACATCTAGAATTGCCTCGTAAATATGGTATCTTGGTCACTCGCAACGTCTGTAAGGATTTTGAAGTATTTTACCACATTTTTATAAAACAACTCTACTGCAATATCCAAGGAACAAGATGTTGGTGCTGAAACAAAGATTGCATATTTAGAGAATCAATCTACAATCGCCATGATTGTCACCATATTGTCCACATTTGGAAATTCACCAATGAAATCTATCAAAATTGACATTCACGGTCTTTCGGGGATGAATAGGGGTTGTAACAAACTAGCTTCTTTTTTCCTCTTGGGCTTATCCAACTGACACACAAGGTATGTATTGACATATAACTTAATGTCATTCTCCATCTTCGACCAATAATAAAAATGAGCTAAGAGTATCATCATCCTTTGAACTTCGGGGTGACTAGCCCACTGTGAGTCATACATCTCCTACAAAAATTATTTCCATAAGCCACCAAAACTTGACATTTACACTTAATTACTTTTAGTCATCAAAATCTCATCATCATCGAGTTAAAACTTGCGTACAACACCTTCCTTAACTTGTGAGATTAACTTACAATATGTGTTGTCCAATGAAGCTGCAACTCTTACTTGATCCAACAGGTTAAACTTTACTTTAGTAATGACATATAGGGTTGTGAACACCTCGTTTCGACTCAAGGCATTCATCACATTGTTGTGTGTCCCTGATTTATACTCTTATATGAAGACATTGTTGTGTGTCCCTGATTTATATTCTTATATGAAGTCATATTCATCAAGAAACTCCTGCCACTAGGATTTCTTCACGGATAACTTCTTCTGGGTTCTAAAAAATGTGTTGGCAACATTGTCGATACAAATGATGAAACAGATCCCATAAAAAATATACTTGTCATGCCTTAAGGCAATGCATCATTACAAGCATCTCTTTCTCATGTGTCGAGTACCTTTGCTCCGCACTATTGAGTTAGGACTCCACCAATGGCTTTGTCAGATGCATTTGTATATACCTCAATTGGAAGATCAAACTCAAGTTGCTTCAATACAGGTTCAGTTGAGATAGTGGCTTTAAGTTTCTCGAATGCCTCTTGACATGCATCCGACCATCATATTGTTTTTTCTTCTACAAGTTTGTCAATGGCGTTGCTTTCTTTGAGTACTCCACTAATAAATCACCTATAATAGTTAGCCAATATAAGAAAACTCTACAATTCTTGTACTATCGTGAGAATCTGCCGCCTAACTATCGCTTTTGCTTTCTTCAAATCCATCCTAATCTATCTCTTGCTTACTAAGTGACCTAAGAATTTGATCTTCGACTATGCAAACTCACACTTCTCCATCTTGATGTAAATCTTATGTTGCCTCAGCCGCTCGAACACTTTCCTCAAGTGCTCCATATGTTTAGCTATATCAACGTTGTATACCACGATGTCATGTAGATACATCATAACAAACTCATCAATGAAACCATACAACACATCGTCATATAGATACATCATAACAAACTCATCAATGAAACCATACAACACATCGTTCATTAGGTTACAAAATTTCGCATAGGCAATTTTCAATTTGAACGACATGACTAGATTTTGTATAACCTATACTGAGTCACACATATTATCTTTTACCCATTACCCTCAGCTATTGACACTTGCCAATAATCACTCCAAAGATTAAGTTTCATGAAAACTGCAACGCTTGACAATCTAACTACCAAATCTTGAACTAAAGGAATAATATACTTTTTTTAATTATTACTTTGTTCATAGCTCGATAGTCCACAAACATCCGAAGTGTCCCATTTGATTCTTTTGTAATAGTATTGGGGCATCGTATGGGACTTTAGAAGGTTGGACAAATCCTGCCTTAAACAATTCATCACGATGTTTTTTAAGCTCCCTTGATTCCAACGAGGACATCCTATATGGAGCGCAAGCTGGGACAACTCCAGGAACCATTTCAATCCTCTGATTAATCTCTCGACGAGTGGAAAGAATCTTTGACAATTTTTTCAGCATCACATCCTGAAACTCCCTCAATAAGCTTGCAATTGCATTAAGGATTTCCATTATGTAGTCCTCATCAATTCTCTCACATAACAATGAGATAGGTCTTTATACCTTTCTTCAACACTTTCTAGATGCTCATAACTGACACATATGTTACCTTCGTTATATCATCCATTGTTTCCACCACTGAATCTACAACGATTAACATATAAATAATTTTGTTCAAGTATGACCATTATACTTTCCAAACTTGGATATAGCACCGCCTTTACTGCCTTTAGGAAGTCGATCCCCAGTATCAATTTGAGATCTTTAAGTGGTATAATCATGCAGTTGAACTTGGCACACCAACTCCTTATGCTCACTGAGATGTTGTAAGTAGTTCCTACCATCACTTATGCCTTACCTGTAGGGGTCTTCATCTTTTTTAGGGTCTTTGACACCATAAGCCTCAACTTATGCACCATCTTTTTCGCCATGAAAGAGTGTGTCATGCTCGTATCTAGCATTGTTGTTACTTCCTTCTCGTTGACTTGTATCCTTACATACATCAGCTTGTTAAAAGGAATAGATTCACTTTTAAAAACATTTAATAATGTGATCGGATTCATTGTCGCTTCCAAATCTTCTTTCTCTTGTTCGATAATTAGTATGTTTAGCTTCTCCTTCCTTGGACATTCTCTTGCAAAATGTAGATCGCTGCATAGGTAACAAGTAAATTGGCCTTTCTTAAAGGATATATCCCTACTCTTAAAGTCATCGTTTTACTTGTCTTTCCCTTTAAAATCTCCCTTCTTAGAATCTTTCTTCTTTTTCCCCTTACTCTTCTCCTATTGGGCTAGGTCTTTGTCCTTAGAAGAAGTAGAGGAGTCTGTCTTAGTTTTTTTTCCCCTAAAAAATCCACTAAGGTATCAACAGTTGCGATTACACCAACCACATCCTGCAATTTTTGCCTCTGCAACTCCATTTTGCACTTGTGGTTGTAACATGGACAAAAAGTTGAAGAGTTTGTCCTCATTTGATTAAATGAGGACAAACTCTTCAACGTTTTGTACGTCTTGCTTCAACTTCTTCAAGGCATCCCTTATGAGCCAAGAAGCGTTTATCGAAAGGAATTGATCCTTTAAATCCTTCTTCATTTTCACCCACATGTAGATAGGAGCTCTACCTACACTAATTTTGATAGAGTTCCTCGTTCTCCACCAAAGCTTGGCATCTCCATCCAAGTACATAATCATCACATTGACCTTTTCAGCATTGAGTACCTTAGCAACCTCAAAGTACTGCTCCATATCTTATAGAAAGTTCTCGAGCTCCTTTGCATTCTGGTTGGGTTGTCGAAGCCCCTAAATAATACCGATTCTCCAAACTTTTGTAATAATCGTAGAACCAAGTTAAATCCCTAGAGAACTGAACATCAGTTTCTTAATTTCAAGTACTAAAAGTAAGTGGGGGTTTGATTAAATGATTGATTAGGTGAAATTAATACGAAATTAAATTAAATCAACTGAATTTAAAATTGAGAAAGTCAAGGTTACCAAACTCCGATTCAAGGGAAAGATCTCATCAAATTGTAACATTAATCATTTGTTTAAAAAGAATATTTTCACGATTCATACAGTTAGTCCAAAACATATTAGGATAGCCGTAATAAGTCTCAAATTTTTCCAAAATTAATTGGTTCAAACCCAGCATCCAAATCAAAACTTACCATCTATTGATTAAGGGTGCTAGCATTCCATATCAAATAAATGATAGCAATATGCTCCGTGAAAAAGACTAAACCTTAAATTAAATAATCAAGATAGCTACAACTATTCAATTTAGTTTTCTTGTTTATCATAAGTTAAATATGGAAATTCCTAAATAACCTATTTGCTACTTGTACCAATCCTTCATGATAATTACGGATTGTTGAATTCCTAGATAGCGATAGAATAATCAATATTAAATTAAATTGTTAGATTAATCGAATATCAATTATTCATGAAATATGAGAACTCAAAAAAAGAAATACTTGAATTAAAACGTGAATAAAGGTTTGAAACACAAAAACTCACAAAGTTAGAATCAAAGTATTGAATCCCTTAAATCAGAACGATGAGTTTAGCCACACCTGGCTTTTGCTCCTATAACAAAAATAGAAGAAATACTAAAGAATTGCTAAAAAGTAAGAAGAGAGAACCTTATTCTGTTGTAAGAAATGTCCCTTTTATAGGGTTTTCTAATATAATCCTAATCTAACTCTAATTTGTAAAGATGTCTATTTAAAATGAATTCATAATCAAACTCCTTCATGATAAGGATAAGGCGAAGTCCTCCAGTCGAATTCTAACTCTTTAAATGATCAGCCTTATCTACTACATCAATCTCTTCACTTGATCAAAAAATTGTCATTATCATCAATAGAGTCCCAATTTGATGCAATCTTTACTTTTTTATCTCCTAAAACAAAACAAACATTAATTTTAACATTTAAGTACAAAAATAAATTCAAAACAAAGGAGATAATATCAAGTAATTAGTCAAGATGAGATCTTATCAAATTCCCCCATACCGGACTCATGTTTTTCCTCAAGCATATATCAATTCAATACATTAATCATCTTCACAACAACCCCTCATCTCCTTTCATGTCATCCAAAAATATCCAAAAGCTAATTCACATTTAAAGGGTTAAGATAAAATAACAATCAAGAGAATGAGCACTCATAGGACACATTGGTAAAACATAGTATGTCATTAATTCCATCAAAATCAAATGAGCAAGACTTGACACCCTCACAAGTATTTCACTCTATACGCTCAAAGTGTTTAGGGTTTATTAAGCTCTCAAATCAAACATAGCGAGTTATTTCCATAAGTTAGCTCTCCACCACTAAACAAAATGAACCTAATATATAAATCAAAGGGACTTAATAAGGGTTATAACGTGGCTTAGGTAAGATATGAAAAAAGGAACTTTTTGGCTAAATAAATTGAAGGGAATCATATAAACTTATCCACACAAGTGTCAACTTAAATCAAAACTCACTTGATTCAAATAATATCTCTTTCAATCACTTTTTCTTTTCTTTTCTTTTCTTTTTTTTGTCTTTTTGTCTTTTCTCCTTTTTTAAAACAAAAATATCAAAGAGGAGTTTTTTTTAACTTCTCCTCCATTCTATAAAAAATCAAAACAATGCAACTTGAACCATCTAATTTACTTTTCATGGAAATAGTCAAAATCCTATGCAAATAAGCTCGATATAATTCCTTCAATTTAAGGGTTCAAAATTATTAAGGATATCACCAACAAAAAGGGTAAATTCAACTTGTAAGAAGGTTATTACGCAAGAAAGAAAGGTTAAGGCTCATATTGTTTTTCTAGGGATAAAAATTAAGGTAGGCTTGTTTAGGTCAAAAAATGATTATCCTAAATGCCCTCATCATCTTTATACACAAATTCATAAAAAATGTGGTCTCAACACGTATTCAATAGCAAGTTTTAGCATAGACAAGCTATGTATGATAACACAAATAAAAGATACATATGAGCACATATGTGATGAATGCTCTTAGGCTCAAAGCTCACGTAGGTGTCAAAAATTGCATCAAGTCTTGCATACTTTTCATTTAACAAAATCAACGAGATACTTGAAATAATTTAATGAAAACACTAATCATGCTTGTCTCTCTCATGCATTTAATCTTAAACTGAAAATGCATCATAACTTAAAAATTATTCATGAACAACAATTAGAAAATTATGAAGCTATCATGAGGAATAATTAATATATGAATCACCATATCATGAGTCCAAGCAAACTCACAAAGTTCATCATAATATAAACATTCGCTCTCCCACACCTACATCATACATTGTCCTTAATGTATGCATAAGATACACACAACTTAGTAAAGATAATCAAAAAAATAAAACACAAAATAGAGGACTCCCCTGAATTGTGAGTATCTGAAAATTATCCACGCATGCTTCTTTTTATTACTGATTTCAAAACTTGCTGCAGATTTAGCATTCATCGGTGAGTTACCTTTTGTTTCAGTCTTGGTTATAGCCTTAGAGCGCCTCCATTACACTAAACAAGATAAACAAAAATTACTTGGAAAATATTAACAACAACTTAATAATAATTGAAATTAAACAAAAAGAAAGATTAACTGAAAGTAATTAATAAGAATGAAAATAAAATTAAATAATTAAATAATTAAAAACAGTAAAAAAAACTTTAAAAAATGGGGCATGGTTGGTTGGTTTTTGTTGCTGCTGGCGTGATTAAAGGGGGTTGTTGGTGAAGGAGTGGTACTACGTGAGGGCTGCTGGGTTGTGGCGTGAGTGTGTGAGGCTTGTGTGGGAGACTGTTGCGTGAGTGTTGTACAATGAAGAGGGCTGCGTGTGTGGAAGACTGCTAGTGGGTGTGCAGCATTAGGAGGCTGTTGCGTGTGTGCTGGTCTCATGGGAGTGTGAGTGAAAGAGAGTTGCATGGGTGAGTGTGTGGGTTGGAAGGTTGTGTTTGGTGTATGAGGTATTGCTGCTGGTGTTGGAAGGGACTAGATGACCTGCCTGCGTTCGAGACAGATAAGTGTTGCAGCATTGAGTATTAGATGGAGACAAATGAGCATATTAGTTTTTTTGTTTTTTATTTAAATAAATACTAATAAAGTGAAAAGGGAAAAAGAAAAATAATTACGAGGTTTTTTAATTTTTTAAAAAATAAATAATTTTAAAACAAAAAAAGTAATAATGGAAACAATAAAGGAAAAAGTTTTTATTTTTATTTTTTATTTGGAAATATTATAGTATCAAACCAGATCTCGCCTTATGAGACTTAGTAATCTGGAATTCTTATGAGATTTAGTAATCTGGAATTCTAGAATACTAAATTGAATAAGGCAAGGTATCGCCTTATGAGATTTAATAGTCTGAAATTTTAAAATCCTCATTCCAAAACACTAAATCACATAAGGTGAGATCTCAACTTATGAGATTTAGTAGTCTGGATTTTTTGTGTGTAAATAATCTATGTTTCAAATACAAACAAATGCATCATAGAAAGAACTTAAAACAACATAAAATAAAACTATCATATTTTATGTTGCCTCCTTAAAAGTGCAATTGTTTAACGTCATTACGCTTGACGGGGCTAGTTCTTCTCAAACTTCTTCATATGATGGAAGTCCCAAATCAATGTTCACTGCACTGAAAACTGTCATCTTCTAATAAAATGGTTTCAGTCCATGTCCATTAACTTTAAAAATCTTTCCAGTCTCTAAACTTTTTATTTCCACTGCACCATGAGAAAAGATATTAGCAATAACAAATGGACCAAGCCATCTAGAACGTAACTTACCTGGCACGAGCTTTAATCGAGAATTATACAATAACACTTTCTGTCCCACTTGAAATTGTTTCCTCAAGATCATATTATCGTGCAACAACTTGGTTTTCTCTTTGCAAATTTTTGAATTTTCATAAGCATCAAACCTTATTTCCTCTAGCTCTTGTAGTTGCAACTTCCTTTTCTCTCTAGCTTTCACCAAATCTATTAGACCCCGAGTCTTTTTGCAAGTTGGGATTATTTATCGAGGAACTATTGGCAATTAGCTATGTGTAAATAAGAAAAGAAATGGTGAGATTGAAATGAAATGGAAAGAGATTTATTGAACCAAAAGTCATAGGATTGGTTAAAGTGTTTAAGTTGGAAAA
>JANZLH020000124.1:5027079-5038951 GCA_026770325.2 Erythroxylum fimbriatum | reverse complement strand
GAAATAAAATCAGGTTCTATCCAGTTCATTTAACATCAAATTAAAACAAGGAATTTCAGAAAATATACCTGGAGGCGTAGAAAAAAAAATTCATTTGTTGATGAGACGCAATATGACAGGATAGGAGATCGTAAGGAATTGAGAGGTGATAAGGAAGTAAAGAGGATGATAGGGCAAAGGTTGAGAATAAAAGAGTAAAAAATAAACGTGATAAAAACTTAGATTGGAATGAAAACTCAGTACCCACCCTCCTTGGTGGGTTTAATAGATTCCCAAATTTAATGGAATAAATCCATTCCCTTATAATTGAAAATCCCAAAGCAAACACTGTTTTTTACAATTATTTCATTCCTTCGTTTCCAAACCCTCATACTAAACGCCCCCTTAAACTTTAATTTAAGTTTTAAGTTATAACTCAAGCTTTAAAAATTAGCAATAAAATATTTAAATTTTAAAATTTTTTAATTCTAGTCTAAACTTTAAATAATGGTAATAAAATGATCAAGTTTTTAGTTTTTTTCCAATTCTAATTTGATGTTATCTGTTTTTTTTATGCTTTCAGCCCTTTATTTCGACCCCTTAAAACTATTTTTCTACATAACAACGTAATGTATTAGTTTTTTTTAATTCGCTTTCTTGATGTTCTTAGTGTGAGGACATTAGAGTTGTGTAATCTAAAAATTGAAATGTGAAAATGTCGAGAAAATAAACTGAAAATGAAGAAAAAATTGAAATCAAAGAGTAAGATTATCGAAACTACGTAATCTAATTTAGGTCATTTTAAAAAAATGTCATTTTAATTATGTGATTAAACTATGACATTTTATTAATTTTTATTTGTTGTGTTAATTTTAGCTGAGAAACATGTGACGTCACGTTAGCAAACTTAAAAGAAACGTTAACATCAAGTTAAAATAGGAAACCATTGGAATTTTGAAAATTTTATTTCTACTTTTTGAAAAAAATTAAAATTTTGAACTATTTTATCACTACTTTTAAAGTTTCGACTACAATTAAAAAATTAACAAAAATTTGAAATTTTTTTAATATTAACCTTCTTATTATTATGCCTTGCCGACCTCACTCACTCAAAACTTTAATAACTCTTCTGAATTTATTCCATGTATTGCGACTATTAGAGATACCAATGGCCGTGAGTGTGGCTCACAAGCACAGTAAGTACTTGCATGATTCTGCTCAACTAAATACTATGTGACATAGAAGTACCTATTTACTTACAGCTGAAATGTTCATGTCCATAAATACTACAGCCATTAGACATACCCAAGTATTGAAACAACCAACCACAACACATTAATAGAACGAACGCCGTGTTGTAATAAAGGTGCTAATTATACAGCCTCGGCAAATCCTATCTGCAGATTGCCATAATCAAAGATGGTGTGATACACTCCCATGAAAACATCACCAAGGATCCTACATCCACCAATTTTGCAATTCAAGTAAAACCGAAAAACATAAAAAGAAAATGAAAAAGAACCCTTCTTGAAAGTCTGAAGGACACAATGACAAGATTCAAGATGCATACCAAAGAGGACCCCTTGGAGGAGGAACATCCAATGCCATAAACCCACTGATACAAACTGAAGCAATGCCTTCTCCTGTTTTGAGGATATACTGAAAGTAGGACAAGAGAAATGCTCTCAGACGTATATGTTTCTAGTTAATGATACAACCAGCCTTCGCAATGGACCACTTGGCATATGTAGCTTGTCAGGTTGACGTGTAAGGCGTGGAACTCCATTGCGAAGGCTGGTTGTATCACTTAACATTTCACCATGAGTTGCAAAAACACTCTTGTTTTCACTGGCATCTTAATTACGAATATTAACGAAATATACTTCACATGCAGCATCACAGGCATAGGTTAAATAATTGATGAGGTTGGCTAACATGACATGCATGGCATTAGCATTGAGATTTTGACAGGATCCTTTATGGTCCGCGAAGAAGACTAGAAGATTCCGTCCATCAAGTCACTGGTAAGCAAGTTCTAGGAAGTAATTGATCTTAAAAGGACATGAAATTGTATAATAGAAGTTCATCACCATGACCATATATTTAATAGAACCACACAAAGGTAACTTATTCGCTCAATTCCTGAATTCTGGCACCTCGCCACGTTAAAATAAAATATCACATGAAAGAAGCCATACTGAAATGAGAAGAACACAAATCATTTCAAAGAAAAGCTAACCTGCTCTGGGGTGAGATTGAAAGGTTTATCTCCTATGGTAAACGTAATGTTTGGCATGCTTGAAATGCTGTTGCAATCGATGATCGACTCTCCCATAGGACTTGGAATTCTATCACAAAGCTGTTTAGGACAAACATAACGAGATTTTTTAAGTGCAACACACAAGATTTACTTAGCTATAGTTTATCTAGTAAGTCACCTCATTCACATAGTTGAGTATTGAGTCCTTGGCTTCCTTTTGCTTAAGTTGATTTTGGACCCAGATAACAAGCATCTCACAGGAAGTGCATAGAAGATCATCCTGAACTGGTGATTTTTCCATGTTATTCTTATCAACTACTGATTTGATCCCGGTGCTGCACATAATCAGAAAAATCAGTTGCAAATGCTTCAAGCATCCTGGAATAAAGATAGCTTCGTAACTTTTCTGTGGCTAAATATCTTCTCAGGAGACTGACAAAAACTTAAAAGCCTTCTGTTTAAATCTAATAATCTTTTCTGAAGCAGCTTGTAGACAAGGTGGAAGCACAAACTGGATATATCACATGAACTTCCTCACCTCACAAACTGGCCACCACTGAAAATGCATAAACCAAGCTGGGAGCATACTTTGTCAGGTTGAACCTGAAAACCAAAACGCATTTAAAGCTATATGCAAAAGTAGTGCTATTCAAATAGATCTAAATGAAAAGATAGGTTAATTTTAAAAAGAAGCGTACCCCAGATATTAGAAGATCCCATATCATGTCTCCATATTGAGAAACTATTAACTTACACTCGGCACTCACAACCCCTTGGGCTCCAATGGCATGGTTGATTTCAGTCACAATAGGCTAAAAGCATTACCAAATTAATTAGTACCTTTGCAGCCATATAATAGGAAAGGAAAAACTAAAAGATGATCAATAAGAGTGAGATTTTTTTAAATGGAACCGTTAGAAACTGTCAAGCACATGGAAGAACATACTGTTGGACCAGCAAGCAAGGATGTCCCTGAGTCCACAATTGCTGCACAGCCTCCTCCACAAACACCTGAATTAATCACGACTTTCAGTTTCCAATAGATGCTAGTCAAATGTTAAATGAACATGGACTTTTCTGCATAATTTGTTGTATTGGAAAAAATTAGGAACAAAGAGTTTTCAATTGCAAAAGGTCGAACTATCAGGAGAAAAAACTAACATAATCTTCACTATTATAATAAATGTTCTTCAGAGTGTACCTAAGTCAAAGTAGTATCTAGTCAGCATCTATGATTACAAGGTGTTTTAGTAAGAATGAAGCCTTTAAACTCTAAATTAGCATAGCATGTAAATTCTTCTAAAGCTATATGAAGATTACCAGTTGATTGGTTCGCAATGAGAAAATCTCCCATGTCGAACTGAAAATGGAACACACAATTGGAAGTCAGGTTTTTCACCCTTCTTTAAATAGACACAAGAAAGTAATAGAGATTGTTCACAAGATTTATGTTTACCTGCCAATATCCTTTTCTTGAAACTGGAACATAGGTATGTTTCCCTTTGTAATGGTCTTCATCGACACCGCCAAAAACAATCTCACCACCATCTCTGGACTCTTCATTCCTGTTGAGCCAGAAAGAAAAGATCTGCTCTTCCACAAGGCCTTGTTGCATCATATTGTACCTGTATTCTTATCAAATTCAGTATTCTAGGACTCCAAGAACTGCTGATGTAAAGATCTAAACGGATCTTTCACCAAGAGGAAAATTTTTGGACAACTTTTCTGATTATATGATTAATATCATACCACACAGGAACAGCATCTCCAACAGAGATTTCCTGGAAACCAAGACCGAGTATACCATCGAACTTTGCCAACACAAATGTAAGACTTCCTTCTCGTGTAGCCTCGATGAAAGTCTGGATGGCAACAAATCCAGAAACTTGTTACTGAAAACTGAAACACAAATTATTCTCATGGTAAAAATAAAAATGGAATGAGAACCCACTTGATTCTTGACGACAAGATTCCCAACTTCAACATTGTCTTGACTGAAGAAACCAGATATCGATCCTGATCCATAATTTATTTCACAAGAGTTTCCTGATTACAATTAGCAAGAAACAACAGCAGTTACAACTCTGTTACCGAACATTTACATATATCCATGATAACTCGAGTGGATTTTAAATCAAACAGACAAGAGACTGCAAGAATAAGAAGCGCTTGATTACCTATCTTCTCGTAGGTACTGGACCGCTTTGACTGGTACCTAGAATGAAAATAACATGCAATCTGCAAATACTTGAATTAATAGCTGATTCTGTTTTGTAGGATGACTTAAAAAGAAGTAAAGCAAGTAGAGCTTACTGAAAAGTAGCATTTTGAAGAGGGGACCCAAAGATTGGAACTGCCAGTGTCAAAAATGACAGTAAATGTTTGAGGGGGTGAGCCAATAGCAATTTCTCCATAATATTGAGCATCCAAATAGTTTTTAAGTGGTACTATATCAACATCTGAACTCCTGGACCTGGAATCATTAGGCTTGACGTCTGGACCTAATCCATATCTTCCCTCATGTATTGTGATTCTAGCACTCTTAATCAGTTGAAGATCCAGAGGACGTTTCTTCAGACCTATTCTCACCAAACCATTAGAACTGGTGAAAATAAGCAAACATGTCAAAACCCATAAACAGAAAGTCTCCTGCGGAATCCTGATTGCCATGCTGGAATGAGTTCCTGCCACAAGGACATGAAACAAGGTATTATATGGATAGCTAAAACTGTCATGCGGCGGAATCAGAAACCAAAGTTCTACTTATAATTGAACTAGAACATGTGAACGATCTTAGAGGAACTAGATTCACATGTAGTCAGTAACATAGAACTACTATCTTCCAGCTGTAAAAGCACTAGTATCGAGCAACAACAATAGTATGCGCTTAACTTGAGGACTGTTTCTATACGAAATTTCTGCGAACTGTCGTAAAGAAGCTGCTAAACAACTAAAATGGGTAGACTGGGACATGAGGCATAACGTAGTCTCAGACTGTTTCTTAAACTATAATTACCACAAAAGATCATAAAAAGACAGGACATATTAGCACAAAAGACATCTGAGAACATAAAGAAGTAGCTCAAATCTGTGGTTGATTGCGTCGAAGTGAGAAGGTTGTTCTTCTACATGATGATGATGATGGATTTGGGAAGTAGTAAAAACCTGTGCTCAAGTGACTGGAAGGAAATAGAACAGCGAAGAAGGCGTTATTCTTGATAATTATACCAAAAGGAAAACTCTAAACTCCAGTCCTGTGTTGTTTGTCTGCATCCATATGAATACATAAAAGGTCAAAAATATCTCCTTTGTTTTGCTGCAATGATCACATGTGGACCAAAGGAAATTTCGAGGCTGCTAAATTGTCCGAATAGTAAGATGCAAGTACCAACAAAGAGTTAAATGTCTTGATGGTGAGATGAGAGTTGTTCCTAATCTATTCGAATTGACAGGCAGGCAATGAGATAAAAAGGGGTTCCTGCGAAATTTCCAGGAAATTACGCTAATGTCATGGTTGCTAACCTCAATCTTTATCCACTCTTCTCTTTCCAAGATTAAAGCTTTCTTTCTCTCATACTTATCTTTTTCTTTCCACAAAAGAATGACGAAGAACAAGATTGAATCTTTTGAAGAAATTTCTCATCTTGAGTCCAAAAATAAGTTGTTTCTCTAGGTATGTAATTCGAAAATTCTTATGTTTTGGTTGCGTGGCTTTTCTTGGGCCTATGTTTTATATTTCACATTTGACAGATTAAACTCACATGTTTGGATGCAATTTGCATCTCGTTCTGTATATGGTCTGCACCATGGAAGAATCTTATATGAGCATTTATGTAGTTCAACTACATCACGAGATAGATATGAGAATAAAAGGGGCACAAACAAGTGTAGTATGAACTATGAAGAGAGACTATTTGAGAAGAAAAAGAGAAGGATACCATATGTTACCGTGTTTTATATTTTGTATTTTACAAATTGAACTCCATGTGTTCTAGTCTATCAATTCTGAGAAGATGCGAGGCCGATGTTTCTATTTGAATAGCTAGTTCCATTTCTGTTGGTTACTTTGACTTTGTTGAGAACTAACGTCTGCTCTTATAGAACATGTCCTTGTATTATGATCATATTGCCAACACCTTTCACACAAAATATGAATCCTTTACGAGTTGCTCTGTAAAGGTTTTGTTCTCCAATAAACATGTTTGCAAGGAGTTTCACTCAAATCTCATTTCTTACACTTGTAATTCTTGTAGCCTAAATTAATAAAATGCTGAAAATTCATATTCTTCGTATAGTCTCCCACCACTAAAGTATGGAATCTAATTTATTAGCAAGTTGTTTATACTTCAAGTTTTATTGGATCCTAGGAAAAATGACCTATTATGTTTCTCCATCCCCTTTATTTTCTTATTAAATCTCTTTGTTATTGCTCTTACAGTCATCCTAAGCGTTGTGATAATTTACTTTTTTCTATCCTGCTTTATGTATACATCAAAGCTTTCATTATGGTTGTTCAATGATGTGTCACATTTTGGTCCAACACTATAAATGTGTTTACACCATCTGTTCATTAGTTTTTTGTCCTATAAGTCATTGACCATCTTTTTAGTACCTGCTAATTTTTTCATGTTCTTGTTTAAGTAAAAAAGTTTAAATTTAGCATGCCTTGAGCTATCATTTGGTCCATTAGTCAAATTTATATAGTAAAATAAAATGATCACATACCTATCAAAATCATTGAAGCTATATGATCTTGTTACATTCCATAATATATCATTTATATCTTTTATTGTCTTAAATTTGCTTTAATGTTTAACATAGATAAGTCTAACAAAATACATTTGTTCAACATCATACAAAGAAATCATATTGAGGTTGTTTATACACTTAGGAATGCCTTTAAAAGAATGTATGGAAGTTAACAGGAGAAGATATAAAATGAAACATCATAGAAGAAACTTTTTTAATGTTTTTTTAATAAAAAATGAAGCCTAGTTATGATCCTTATAGTTTTTGATGTCTTGTTGTAAACATTAGAGAAACCATTTCCATGACACTTGATTCTTAATTATAACTAAAACCTACACAATTCGAAACATATTGTTATTTACATATAGATCAATGACTGATAGCAATTGTGTTTGTGCTTTCAAGTGATAACCATCTACACATATGGCAGGTCTTACATAGCAAAGTAATTGATATGTTTTATCACAAACATACAATGTAGCTATAGCTAGCATTGTCGAGTATGAGTTTGATCCCACCGTCTTTCTATTATCTAATCTAACAAATTATGGTGATGATAATTAATCAAATTCAAAATTAAAATAATAAACTAAAAGAAATCAACGCAATTGACTAATTAGAATAAAGATTACATTAAGAAATAATCAAAGCAAATAATGGTACATAGACTTTAAATCCCTTTAGGACTTCTCATGCAATCAACATTTCATTAGTCAATTTTACTCTATAGTTTATTAGACCATAAAATTCCTACCTTTTGTTAATATCTTTGGTTTAAAGTATTAACACCTAACCCTCAGTTGATTAATTGAAATCTCTTTCTAGTTAAAACCCCTAAGCTTGTATTAACCAATTCATGAATTTTATTATTAGGTTTGACCCTAATCCAGAGGATTTATGTCAACATATCTTTGGATTTGCATATAACAACTTTCAGTTATGGTAGGCCTTTTCATACAAAAATTTCTCGATCTCAACTGCATGAAATTATGATTGAAATTATATGCTAGCAATATTAATTCAAGAATTAATAACACATAATTAAATCTTAAAGAAACTAATGAATAAATTAAATTAATATAAAATCACAACAAGGCCTATCCCAGGGTTCATCTAATCCAAATATCAACAAAAGTTTAATTCATAATCATAGTATCAAGATTAAAGGAAAAACAAACAATTAAAAGAACTATGATGAGATCCTTTTTTATGTTTATGAAATCTACTTTATATTGATGGAAATTCATTTAAAATATGTTTTCTTATTTGTTCTTCATTCTCTCTATCATTTTAGGCTGCAATTTATGTTTCCCAAGCCTCCCTTAAGCCTCATATGAACCTCTTACAATTCACACTGGACCTTCCTTCATTTTTTTCTCTTTCTATAACTCAAAAATTAAGGTTTTTAGAATGGACATAGTTTCCTATACAACCATATGCGTGATGGTAATTTTATAAACATATCTTTGACCCTAATCCAATCAAGAGGATTTATGTCAACATATCTTTGGATTTGCATATAACACCTTTCAATTATGGTAGGCCTTTTCATACAAAAAATTTCTCGATCTCAATTGCATGAAATTATGATTGAAATTATATGCTAGCAATATTAATTCAAGAATAATTAATAACACATAATTAAATCTTAATGAAACTAATGAATAAATTAAATTAATATAAAATCACAACTAGGCCTATCCCAGGGTTCATCTAATCCAAATATCAACAAAAGTTTAATTCATAATCATAGTATCAATATTAAAGGAAAAACAAACAATTAAAAGAACTATGATGAGATCCCTTTTATTAAAGGAAAAACCTCTTACAATTCACACTGGACCTTCCTTCATTTTTTCCCTTTCTATAACTCAAAAATTAGGGTTTTTAGAACGGACATAGTTTCCTATACAACCATTTGCGTGATGGTAATTTTATAAAAATTGTGAAAAATATGATCCTAGAAAGGTACATGGTCATGGAAACAACATTGTCCACTCCACATGGTGGTATCCCTTTGACCTATGAAGGTAATTAAGACCTTAAAACATAATAGGAATGAATTAAGTATCAAAACCATTGAAAAAACTCGCAAACAAACAACTGAAATGCACTAAACATGGGATTAGAAAAAAATTCTATTAAGCTTTTATCAAAATCCCCCACAGTTAAGCATTTGGTTGTTCTCAAGCAAATCAATTTTATTACTTTCAACTTAATAAGAAACAACTTCTGAAAAGCACTAAACAAATCAAAGATGTCTATCAAGATTCTCCATTATTTATTCAATTGCAAAGTTTATTAAATTATTAAGCATAGTTATTTGCATCAAATTATAAATCAATCCAATTCATTATACAATTATTTAAATTTCAACTAAATTCACACCATTTCATTTAATAAATAAAGTGAACATACATAAGAAAGATGCTAAAATCTTTAAATATTTTCGTATCCCTTACTAAAAACAAAACATTAAATTTTAACAACATAGGAGCATTTATAAGCTTATTTGAAGAGTCACCTAGCCTTTTAGAAAAAGAGTTAACACCTTATCATAAATACCTTCGGTTACTCAATTAAGTCACTATCTCAAATGATTACTAACACTACTCTTTAACTTTGACCTTTTTATTGATACAAAGTTAGTAGAGTGAAATTATTTATGCTTGTTTATTTACATACTACTATTTTTTTATACAGAATAATGAAAAAGCTAAAAAAGAATTCACATTTAACTTAGTGTATGTACAAATTATCCGTAAATTATCATAACACAAATCAAGTATCTATTCTCAAAATTATTGAACTAAATTGAAATCAACTTAATTATCAAAACTCATAACTATTTGCTAAACAAATTAAAACATAACAACCACCAAACTCATAATGAATAATCTTAATAAAAATCCTCTGTTTAAAACAAATTTCTCAAATTATTCATTATTAAGTTAATTATATTAAAATTGACAAGCTTGAACTCAATGTACCAAAAATGTAAGAATATAAATAAATAAGGGGTGAGGATAACTATTACTTCCTTGATAGTAAAAGATTTCCATCCTTATCAAATGTTTTTAAATTCCATCCAATGCTTGTAAAATCTTTTCTACTCTAAAGAAAAGGTTGATGTTGTCTTTATAACTTGTGGAACTCCATTAAATTTAAAGTACAAAATTAGACCATCAAACTAAAACCTTGAAAATGACTAAACTACTAATAAAAATCATATAAACTATTTAATCAAAACAAAAACACCTAATTGTTAGGTTGCCTCCCAATTAATGCTTCTTTATGAGTCTTGTAGTTGGACTTGTCAGCAAGACCTTGTTTAACCTGGATCTATAATCAGTAACTTGTTTCCACCTATTTTCCCATATAAAGATCCATTAGCCTATAAATAAGCCACATGCTATAAGATAATAAAGACATAAGATAGCAAATTAATAAAACCAAATAACTCCACTAATGCCCTTTTAGTAACAAACTATCAATATAACAAGGAATAATAAAACTTCCCAAATCTTTAATTAATTCTGATTGTTGTCTTGTGGGAAGTATAAGCCCTTTGTACTTAAGGCGACTATTGATAATTCCTCAATAGCCTCCTTATTTGACTCCTCCTATTTGTCTTCCTATATCTCTTCTTCTTTCTTCCTTATCTATACGATCCCTCAAATTTAACTCACTGTATCTGAATAAAGGATCTAGATCTTTGGTTATATGGAGGGCAACCTCACTTGAAGCAACGCGTCTCATAAGGACATCAAAACGTTGATTCTCCTCTTGTTACTATTGTTTTAGAAATCCAAATGAAGTGTAATCATTCCATGTAAAGTTGCAATAATTGCTCCTTTCTAGATTATAAATATTCTCATATAGGATGTTTTAAGTCCACTACTATATGCAAATTAAGTTTTCCCATATACAATTTGTTGCTTGAAATTTATGATTAGGACGATCACCCCCTATAAATGTTACAAAGCCAATGCTACATGAAAATTGGGAGCTCCCATATGTTTGGTTCCTGACATTCAAAAATAGTGGGATCATCCTACAAATGACATAATTTGTTATGAATATTGATTGAGTTTCTACGTATGTTTCACTATGCCTCTCATTCCAAGCATCTAAAGCTCCCGTAAGTGATGGCATACCATATTCCCATCAAGAATAATATCCTCTTCATCCTTCCATTATGTTTGATGGATGTAACAATGCCTACCCAAATCCTGAAGATAAACGATAAGCATAAAATCAAGAAAAGAGAGTTATAAGGAAAATTAAATAAACATAAAAACTGACTAAAAGATGACTAAATTAATAAAAATAAGGTCCTAATATTATAGCCTTATAACAGTGCTAAAAACTTGGTCGATATGTTTTATGGCAAGCATACAGTGTAGCTGTAGCGCCCCCTTACTGTAGGGTACACATGGAACGCCCGCAAGTCATTCCGGTATATAACCTACGACAAGAAAGAACTACGAACAAACATTACTATACTCCACATGGCATCACAATCAAAACAAGCCTTAATATTAAATTGCAACTTTTTAAAATCAAACTGTTTCTATTTCATTTCATCAAACTCAGTAATTTACATGACTGTCAGTCTTATCTGTCTGTACATCCCTCTGAAAACTTAACACAACTACTATATACAAGCAAGACAAAATAGCAGTCCTAACTAGGTCATCCAAAAAGAATCCTAGCTGACCGACTTGTGAGCCATAGCCTCTCTCGCCAACGTGATCTACACGGCTCAAACAGTCTCTCTGGAGCTAGGGGTCTACTCTCGATCCTAAAAAATATGTTGCAATTTTGGGTGAGTTTGCGAACTCAGTGAGGAACCATCATCGATGGTTCACCCAATTCATGCAG
>JANZLH020000124.1:5011932-5026979 GCA_026770325.2 Erythroxylum fimbriatum | reverse complement strand
TTTTATTTATTTAAGAGTTTGGAATATGAACATAGAAAGGAATAAGGATTTTAAGATACTTGAGGAAGAGGATACATCATTAAAAATTGATAAAGAAATTATTGAAATACAGAAAACCATAATATATTATGGACAAAAAATATTACAATATTGTGAACAAATAACTTTAGATTTAGAATCATTGATAAGTCATAAAGCAAGTAATAAAGATAAAGAAAAGCAAATAAGTATTAAAGAACAAAGTGATTCAGATCTCATAAAAGATCCCTTTAAGATACATTTGGAAAAATTAAAAAATGTCTAGTTCAGACAGTGATATAGAAATTTCACCAGAATTAGATAATTTAGTAACCCAATTTGGAAATTTAGATCTTCAGGAAAATTTTATTAATATTAAACCTTCAGGTATAAAAACCGAAAATCCAAATATAACAGATATACCTAGTTCAAGTAGGAACCCATATATAAGACAACGAACAGAACATAGTTTTAATAAACCCGCTACAGGATATGCAGGATTAATGCATAGCGGAATAAGTTCAGATAAATATACACCATATGAAAAAATGAAAGCTGATACAATAAATCCCTTTGGAATTTATTTAGATTTAGATTGTATTGCAAATATTGAAGAAGCAATAGATAAATGGGAAACAGCTTTAAGAATAGCAGTTGTAGTAAATAAAATGGATTTTGAAACCATGAAAGGATTTATGGAAAAAACATTGTTAAATAGTGCACAAAGATTTTGGCAAAATCTTAATGAAGATACTAAACAGTCCACTTATGCTGATCCAGATAATTTTATAACAAAAGTAGTTGAAATATTTAGATTGGTATTCCATGGAGAAGGTAAATATGTTAAAGATCCAAATATACAATAACTAGATATACTACTGCTTTGATGCGACTACAATTATGTGATATTTGTTAAATAGAGAAATATATTTGTGTCTTTCAAGATTATTATTATCATATTTATAATCAAGTTTCTGATACAAGTAATTATTTACCATTATTTTTTGCTAATATTCCAGACCCTTGGCGATCAAAACTAATAGATACATATAATCCAGGAAATATAGATACCCTAGGAAAAAGGATAGAACATGTGAGAGATAAATTAAGTAATTGGTGTGCTGATGTTATTTTGGCTAGAGATAGTAAAGGATTAAAGAATAGAATTTCTTTATGTTGTGATAAGCCTAAAATGCCAATAATGATAGGATGTGATAGTTCATGTTATTATGGAAAGATAAAACGAAAATATAAAAAGAAAAAACAATATAGATATAGAAAGCCATATTTTAAGAAAAGAAAAGTGAGATATTATAAACGAAAAGGATATAAGAAAACATATAAACCTATATATAGAAGAAAGAAAACTAATCCAAAATAATGTAGATGTTATTACTGTAAGGAGATAGGTCATTATGCTAATAGTTGTCCTAGAAGAAATGAAAAGAATAAAAAGAAAATTGAAATAGATGAAGATATTGAAGATATGATAAGAGCAGGAGAATTTATACAAATTGATAATTTTAATATTGATTCAGATGAAAGCATATTTATTCTCACCGATACCGAAAATATAGAAGATACCTCTGAAGAAGAAAATTCAGAATAAATGGAAATTACTAATCCAAATAATAGTGAACCAACTATAGATAATCAAATAGAACAAACTGGAGAATATAGACAAGAAATTTTAATCGATAAGAAGAAATTAAAAAAGATACAAAATGAAAATTTCTCGTTATCAAATTATTCAGGGTTTAAGGTGAATACTCTACAAAGATTAGGCATAAAACCTAGAAAGCATAATTTATTTTATGGCTTAAATATACAGGAAAGAGCATTAGAAGTATCAATAGCATCTAATAAAGTCATGATACCTTTATTAGCCAAAAAAGATATTCAGGACAAATTACAAAAAAATCAAACCTGAAATAAGAAATACACTTGGATGGATACATATTGGAGCAATACAGATTATAATAAAATCAACATTTAAAGAAGGATTAGATACACCTATTGAATTAGCCATATTGGATAATCGAATAATAAATCGAGAAGAAGCCTGCTTAGGAATCCTTAAAGGAAATTTATAGTATGGTAAATTGAAATTCAATATATACCCTCGAATTTCTTACCATATACTGGATAAAGATTTTGATAAAACATTAAGTTTAATCCAAGATTTTAAAAGAAAAGATTTCTTTAAACAACAAAATAGACCTTATTCTATAACTTATATAATCTCATATGCTATATCAAACACACATTATTCAGAATGTTTTATAGTTAAAGATACAATAGATTTTCCTTACTTATTTAATGAAGTTTGTCAGATACAAATGCCAAGTCTACCAAAGATAGAAGAAATTGAGTCAAGACCATTAGAACTAGATCTGCAAGATAAACCATTAATGATAACAAATAATATACCTCCTAGATTATCTTTTACAAATACAGGGGTAATTAGTCACCCTCTTACTAGACAATTAAGTTCTAGATATACTAATAATTTAATTCTAGCCAAAAATGATAATTTTAGAAATTATAAGATAAAAGGAGAATATTATAATGGAACCAGTTTTGTGCCAATCAATATATTAATAGATACAAGAGCTAATAGAAATTATATTAGTTATACACTTTGCAATAATTTACAAAAATATCAATTAGATGAACCTCACCAATATACAAATTTTAATGGTGAATTACATACGATAGATGAAGCCATAGAGACTCTCATAAAATTTGGACAAGATATATTACCAATCAGATTATTAATTGAAAAAGAAGGATTTAATGATACTTTAGAAATAATGTTAGGAATAACATTCCTTGAAACTGTTAAGCCATATCAGATAAATTCTTATGGAATAAAGATAACTTATAATGGAAAATTAATATATATTCCTAAATGACAAGTCCAAATAGTATATATATTCCTATAGGAATAACCTATAAGGAATATAAAGCAGAATATTTTGTTGCATTTATAGATAGTGGTTCAGGAGCATGTCTATGTAAAACAGATTGTTTTCCAAAACATTATCATAAAGAGTTACCCTTAATAAAAGGAAAAGATATATCAAATCATACGATAGAAATAAATAGAGGAGTTGAACAACCTATAATTTTATTAGGATCCTTTTTAATAAAATGTCCACCTTTCTATTTTCATAATACTGGTACTGATATATTATTAGGAAATAATTTCCTACAACTATTTCATAAAATCACCTTTGATATAGTAGCTAATCAGATATTGTTTAAAACCCCATGTCATCATTTGATAATAGTTAAACGACTTAAAAAAGCATATGCAAAACCATTCCCTATCACTTTTATCCCTCGCACAGCCCAGCGTGGTGATATAGGATATACAACCAAACCAATTTTTCCAAAAACCAAACCTTTGTTACAATACCAGATAGGATTAAGACAACTTGACACAAAATAGATAAAATTATAACTAAATTAGAACAATGTTATACTAAAAATCCTTTAAAATTTTGGGAAAAAAACTAGATATATGCTAAGCCAGAAATGATAGATAAAAATAAAGTAATAAGAGTAAACCCATGAGATATAATGAAGAAGATCAGAAAGAATTTGGAATACAGATAAAAGAATTATTAGATCTTGGATTTATTAGAACAAGTCAGTCACCTCATAGCTCACCTGCATTTATAGTAAGAGGACATGCAAAATAGGTAAGAGGTAAGGCAAGAATGGTGATAAATTATAAAAAGCTAAATGATAATACAGTATTTGATGGATATTTTCTTCCACAGAAAGAAAGTCTAATCAATAGAACAAGAAATAAAAAGATCTTTTCAAAATTTGACTTTAAAAGTGGACTTTGGTAAATAAAAATGCATCCAGATAGTATTCCATATACAACATTTTCTACTCCATAAGGACATTATGAATGGTTAGTAATGCCTTTTGGATTAAAAAATGCACCACAAATATTTCAAAGAAAAATGGATAATATCTTTAAAGATTATTCTTATATCTTTGTATATGTTGATGATATTTTGATAGCATCAGAGGATATCCCAACTCCATTTAAAACATTTAGACAATTTTATTGATATATGTACTACACATGGATTAGGATTATCTACAAAGAAATAAAAAATACTACAAAACAGAGTAGAGTTTTTAGGAATGCAAGTAGACGGAGAAGGGATAGAATTGCAAAATCATATCTTAGAAAAAATTTCTAAGTTTCCCGATAAATTAATTGATAAAAAGCAAGTACAAAGCTTTTAGGAATTTTAACATATGCTTCTGATTTTATTCAAAATTTAGCTCAATTACGAAAACCATTTCAAGATTTACTTAAAAAAGATAAGATATTTAGTTTCACCCCCGAATTAGAGACTCAGGTAAAATATATAAAAGGATTGTGTACTAATCTACCAAAACTATATTTACCAAACGACGAAGATAATTAATACTAGAAACTGATGCTTCAGAAAATTATTGGAGTGGTATTTTAAAGAAAATAGATTATGATAATAATGAAAAAATAGGAGAAAGTTTATATAGGTATTGCTTAGGAACTTTTTCCAATACTGAAAGTAGATATCATATAAATGAAAAGGAATTATTAACCGTGGTAAAAAGCTGTAAAAAATTTTATTACTTTTTACTTCCAAAAAGATTTCTACTCAGAACAGATAATACCTAGGTAAAAGCATTCATCCATAATAATTTGCCAAGTAGACCTGAGTATAAAAGATTGATTAGATGGAAGATATTACTTTCTGATTATAGTTTTGATATTGAAATTGTGAAATCTGACAAAAATCTTCTAGCAGATTTTCTCATAAGAGATGGAAGACCATCGACATTAGATACTTAAGGAAATTCAAACAATGGATATGGAGATAAAATCAATCAAAGATACAGTTTCAGATTTTCTCGATATTGCTAATCTCCCAAGACTAACAAAAGAAGTATCTAGTTTGATAAAGCGAGGCAGTAATCTCATCCAAATGAGCATCGATAACTATGAAAATTCGAGCCTCAAGATAGTAGAATATATAGCTCAATCAACACACAATCCAGATATACCCACACATGCAAAAACAGAGGCTCTCAAACAGCTTTCCCTCGAAAAAATGAACATCGATTTAAGACCTCACAAAGATTCATCTACTAGTCCTTCAACCAATTTACCTACCACTTCACAGATAATGAGAGAACTATCAATGATTTCTCTTGAAGTAGAACAACAGCAAAAGATGATGAGAGAGTTATACCACCTTTCAAATAGTGAAACCTGATATGTTGATTTGTCAGGTATATACCCCAGGATCAATTATTTGCAAGATTCAGATCCACAAGAGGTAAGATATTTGTATGATTTTAGAGCCTTAAATGCAATATATTTATCATTGCCAAATTTTCCAGATATAAGTTATCTACCACAATGAATAAGAGATGGAGTTTGAGATTTGAGATTGTTATCTCAACAATCCTACAATAATTCCCAAAGATATTCTCGTATTAAAATTTCTATCTGCAGGACCAGATTTCGATAAGGATGGTAGTAATCCAGCTTGCCATCTAATACAACTTGGAAAAACAGATACATTTTCGATATCTATAAATCAAGAAAAAGTTAAAGATTATTTTAAATATGAAGAAAAAGATATTCATTATCGAAGAGCAATCGGAATTCGAATAGTCCTTCAAAGACTAGAAGCCAGCTTCAAGAAAGGATTTCGGACATATGGAGGACAAAGGATACATTCATCAGTTATGATATCACCGACCAAAACCACACCAATAGCGGCTCATAACTTCCTACTAACAAAGATGAAGTTACTGGAAACGGGAGTAATAAAATCAAGCTCTCAAGCTCAAATCAAGATTTGTCAGTTTCGACGACATCCCAAAAATACGTGTTCCGCATGCACTCAGAAGATGCCAAATCAACAACAACCAGTACAAAAGGAAGAAGATATTGATTAAAACTCATCAGAAAAGTAATCAAGAAGTTTGTAGAATATATTACTTGTACTCATCAGCTATGTAGCATAGGTGGCATGTCTGTTACAACTATCATCAATAAGTTATACGTGTCTCATAAAGGGGTCCCTTGTACAAATATCTTTTGTCTTCTAAGTAGATGTGTCCAATGTAAATAGTAGTACTACTGCTATAAATATGAAAGATAGCAGAACAAAGGGGATCATCGAAAACATCATGGAAAACACTCTCTCTTACATGTACAACTTCACTATGTGTCATCAATAAAACTCCCTCTTTCTTATATTCATTCTATGCCTTATAGCAAAATTTTGAATAAAAGACTCCACCTACTTCCTTAACTATTTTCTCACGCCTTGAGGTAGGAAACGAAACAAGGCTGTGCTAAGTATTGTTGAAGGAACTACAGAAGAGTTACCTTGGTTCTAAGTTCAAGAATTAAGGTTGGGGCTGAAACACTCGGTAAAAGCTTCGTAGTACGACCCAGCGACATTTCGGTCAAACAGAACTAGGTAAGGAAGCGTGTTGGACCCTTCATTCTAAATTTTTCTACGATCTGCATAAAATGGATATAGGAAATTTCCTAAATCCACCCATGAATGCTGAGGCCTATAGTGAACATCTAGTTCAATAAATTTAGGATCAAAAGATAGTATCAACCATTTGATAAATGAAATACGATTACAATATGCTGCGGAACTGGAAAATAACAAAGATCTCCAAACAAGAAGAGCAGATTATAAACCAATCATGTATTTCATGTCCAAGCAAATCCAGATACTGGAGTTCATTAGGAATTCTCAATATGAGACCAAAACTCTCATAAATTTTACTCTCCTTGAACTGGAACAAAATGGAGAAGCATTTGAACCATCAGCAACACCCCCTGGATTTGAATAATAGTAAGCAGATTAAGCCGATGCACCATCATACACTGTACACCGTAGTGGACCGTACACCATAGTTTTTTTTTCAGTATGCATTAATCCTGCATATCCTATGACTGGTCTATTAAAACTCTGTTCTAATTTTTGACGTATATGTGGGTTTCTACTAGTACTAGGGATATCTGTAATATTTGGGTTTTTAGTTTCTATTCCTGAGGGCTTAATATTAATTAAATTATCATGGAAATCTAGATTTCCAATTTGTGTTAAGGTGTATATTTATCTGAATTTATTCCAGTATGCATTAATCTTGCATATCCTATGGCTGGTCTATTAAAACTCTGTTCTGATTTTTGACGTATATGTGGGTTTCTACTAGTACTAGGGATATCTGTAATATTTGGGTTTTCAGTTTTTATTCCTGAGGGTTTAATATTAATAAAATTATCATGTAAATCTAGATTTCCAATTTGTGTTACTAAATTATCTAGTTATGGTGAAATATCTAATTCACTATCTGAACTATTACTGGTTGACATTTCTTAATTTTTCTAGATGTATCTTAAAGGGATCTTTTATCATATCAGTATCACTTTGTTCTTTGATACTTATTTGCTTTTCTTTATCTCATTTACTACTTATTTTTTGATTTATCAAGATTCTAAATCTAAAGTCATCTGTTCACAGTATTGTAAAATTCTTTGCCATAATACAATATGGTTTTTTGTAGTTCAATTATTTCTTTATCTATTTTTAAAGAATTATCTTCTTCCGCAAGTATCTTAAACTCTTTATTCATTTCTTGCTATTATACAAGCAGCAATATAAATACGAAATAGTATAAAACATAACTCAAAGATAACTTAAAGACAATATATGGACAAACAGTAAAAGTCTAGGCTCTGATACCACTACGGTGTACGGTGGTGCATCGACTATATATATATATATATATATATATATATAAATAAAAGTAAATAGATAATGAAGGTGAAAATGGTCTAAATAAACCATATTTTAAAGTTAGGATAATATAATAAATATCAATCAATTAAAGGTTTTGCTTATTACAAGTAGAATAGTAATTTGTTCTTAAGACTAAATAATAACATTAAATTTCTAAAAGTAAAGCTAAATATAATCATAATATTAGAGCTTCTTGAGAACTGAAGATAGAAATATTTAAAGACATTCAAATCAAATCTTGAACTGTACATGCTAATAATTGACATTTCAACCATATATCAATTTTCACCATATTTCTTTGAGACAATCATGTCAATCTAATGGCAATTAGGAGCATAAGCTATAATATCAACCAAAGCATTATTCATGTCAAGTATAAGTAAACTTTTTAATAAATATAGTAAATCGAACCTTTAGTAATTTTACTTGTAAGTTCAAAACAACCTTTTTCTCAAAGCATAAGTCCCTTTCAATAGGCATAATTATTCCCTCTAGATTTTTTACTTTACCATCTATATGGGCATTCTTCATCTGCTTTCATCTTCTCTTTTTCCTCTCCTCTAGTGTTTCTAGAAATCTCAAATTAGCATTGCCTAGTTTTCTTCTTCTTTTTTTCCTCTCTAAATGTGTATCAGTTTCTAAAGATGTATTACTAAATATGGATTGACCCTTTATAACTTTGGTTCTAAGTTCACATTGACATTTTTCATTAGGAAAAAAATCCCCTTTGATGCAGCTAATTCTTTCTCTTGCGTTATTCCCTTCAACATCTATATAAGCATTAATCACTCTTTATCAACTTCTCTCCTTCCTCCTTTATTATGTTTCTGACTACCAATTTAACATTGCTTTTTGACCTTTCAAGATTTGCCTTTGAACTATAATTATTTCCAACTTATGATTGTGTTTTATTTCCTAAAAGGTACATTGTTAACATAAGGATTCATTACTATAAAGTCTAAAGAAACAAAATCTACTCAAGTTACACAATTACACCTTTTTCGTATTATTTCCTTTTTATTATTAAGGCCTACTTCTCAGTGAAGTAAGAAAAAGATAAATATTTATCTAATAGAATTAGTAATATAAACAATAAAAGTATAAAAAAGGAAAAAGAAATGGTACTTGAAAAAGTAAAAGGAAGTGAAAGAAGACATATGATATTGTTTTTTTAAAGTTGAAATTCTATTGAAATAAATTAATGAGATAAATACAAGTTCAAAGCTTCTCTTGCATCAAGGAAAAGCTAAAGACACAACAACATAAATTCCAAATAGAAAACCAAAAAATGTTGTGAAACACATAACTATCCTATTCATTAATATGTCAATGCCACATATAAGTATAATAATACAATGATGCTATACAAATGATACAATGACTTTATACAAACAATACTACAACTCTATATAAATAATACCATCAAAATAAATAAATGAGCGACAACTTTACTTTAATATATCAATACTAAATTTGAGTATAAATAATATTATGACTCCAAAAAAATTATATCATGACTCCACACAAAGAATAACATGACTTTATGCAAATAATATCATTAGAAAAAATAAATAAGCAACACCTTTAATGTTTCAATACCATATTTAGGTACAAACAATACTATGACTCCATGCAAACTATACCATGACTCTATACAAATAATGCCTAGATTGTATAGAAATAATACCACCAAAATAAATAAATAACACCTTTATCAAGATTTGTTAATACATCTAGTATGAATAATATCATAATTCCATATAAACAATACCATAACTTCATATAAATAATACCACGACTCTATCCAAAAAATATCGTCATACTATACAAATAAGTAACTCCATTACCATAATATGTCTATACCATATCTAAGTACAAACAATACCAAGATTGCATATAAACTATACCATGACTCTAAATAAACAATACCATAATTCTATACCATCATATTATACAAGTACCACAACTTGTTACAAAACATACCTTCAATACATAAAAATAATACCATAATTTCATACAAAAATATCATTTCTATAAATTCTATGCCAGTTATGAAGATCTTAAATTATATATTTATAAAGATTATATGTTTTCTTTCCAATTTTTAAATTAGATAAAAATAAAATTTATTAATTCATTACTAAACATGGTTAATCTCTTATTAATATAGTGGTTTCCATAAATTTAATTAGTACTGGGTAGTAGTAACTAAATGAAAATATATATTATTAGATGTTAAGTGCCAAGATTAGTATATCAATGACAATTAAATGTCCTATCTCCATTTGAGTAAGGAACTTTAGAATGTCATAAGACATGAATAAGGCCATAACAATTTAGGCACAAATTGTAATTATAAAATATCTTCATTGCTAAATGCCTACTTAAGCATAATTAGTTTATCATTAAGTTGTAAATTCTACAAATTTCATCTTTAAATGGCTTCATTCATCATTCCTATCTGGTGATGCACTCTTATCATCATCATTAATGATAATAACTTCGACCTTTTTTTAGAATTCCCGCTCTCCTAAATTAAAATACATCTTTTGTTCTTTCTTAATGAACTTGTGATGCACATATCATTGATGCTTAAGTGAGCACCAAGTACCTGAAATCATACAGTGACGCTAAATCATTATATACAAAATATTAGTCATCAAAAAGAAAAAATATTGTATCAAAGTAATAACCTAATAAATTTATCTCTAAATTTAATTGCTTTTCAAAGTCTCATATGTTTGTCGCCCAACTAAAATTTAGATCCTTAACATATTTTTTAATAATAAAATTATACACATTTATACACAATCATATATTTCTATCGATCATGTGCTAAAATTAAAACAAGAAATAATATATCATAGTATTGTACCTAATATACTATGATATATCCATGCAATATAATTGAGAGGATTTAATGTAATGAGAGGCGGGACTTTTCAATCACATAAGAGCCATGTTGTTGTCATGTTCTTTTACTAAATAGTGAACTTACCATATCATTTTGTAAGGATCAATAAAGATGATGGGCAACATGGAGATATAAAGTTATGTCACCACCATTTATTTGATCTTTTCAATTAGAGTATGGATGCATCTTGTTTTACAATTGTAATAAATTGAGTTAGACAAGAAATTCGATACCCCAACCATCAATACAATTTATAACTAAGTTAATCTCATAGAAAGGAATAAAAAATGATTTTTTGAAATTAAGTTAATCTATATACCAAATGTAACAAGATTCAATAACTAATTCTATTAAAGGATAAACATTGTATACATTTATGCATGTTTGATAGAAAAGTCACAAATAGTTAATATGTTCCATAATTAAGAAAAAATGTTGTGAGCTTACAATAACTTAATTAAACCTTTAATTTCAAAATAAAGTCCCTAAGTAGGTTTTTATAAGGATTAATTATAGAAAAATCCAAACTTTACTCAATTTTGCAAATATATCCCTAACTTTGAAAAGTGGCAATTAAATACTCATATCTTCAACTTTTTTCAAATCTTGCCCGACGTTAGTGTCTCTGTTATTATTATTAACGTGGCAAGCCACGTCAAACATAAATTTAAACACATTTAATAATATCTGGATTAAATTTTACATATTAGACTTCATTAAAGTAATTAAGTGAAATTAAAAAAATGTAAAACAAAGGATAAATTCCCTAAATTAATTTGGGATTTAGACTATATATATATACCGCTCTAGCTACCAAATCCCTAGAAATCTTCAAACTTTCCAAGCTTTCACTTGCATATAACCCAAATAACAAACCAATAGACAAATATAGATTAGAAAAGGGTTGTTGTGGAAAAAGATAGAAAAACAAGTGGTGAGTGAGTGAAAGACAAGTAGCATTTCCCAAACATTAGAAAGTAACCTGACAGGTTCTCTTAGATCCAGAATGAAGAAACAAGAACAACCATGAAAAGCCTACCATCTAGATTGTAGGTCAAGGAAGGTGGATTAGTTAAAGAAGATTTCATTTGTACTTGAAGTTAAAGTAGTTCTAGATTTTAGGGGAAGGAATACTAAATTTGGTGCTTGTAATTGTTTGTTTGGTTTCTGAGAGATTAAGATAAAAAGTAAGCAATGAAGCGAGACATGAAAATTGAAAGCAAAAGTAGAAAAATCCCTTTTATGGTGAAACAGGGATGTTCTTTTCTTATGTTTTTCACTTCTACTTCACGTGATTGCTTAAAAGGAATTCTTCAAATAGAAATTAATAAAAACAGAAAGTTTAAATCTCAAATTAATTTAGAGTTTTTGCCCTTTCTATTTCAATTTTTAAAATTTCCTTAATTACTTTAAGTAATCTAACACGTATTATTTAATCCATCTATTATCAAACGTGTTTAAATTTATGTTTGATGTGGCTTACCATGTCAACAACATTAACAGAGATACTAAAGTCAAGCTAGATTTGAAAAAAAAATTGAAAGTTTGGGTATTTAATTGTCATTTTTAAAAGTCTAAGCTATAATTGTAAAATTAAGTAAAGTTTGAGATTTTTTATAATAAACCCTTTTTATCAAATAAATAATTGTATTCATTCACAAATTTGATTAAATGCATTAACCTAAAATTTTTATCCTCGTGTAAATTTGAACCTAATAAGAAGAAACTGAAATTTTACAAATATTAAAACAACTTTCAGTTGAATCAAACAAACATCATCGTTATCAAAATTTCTAAAATTTTATATCATCTTAGGATTTTCTCAACTCATAAAACTTTTAAAAAAAGACATTTTTCATTTTAAATTAGGATAATATTTTTCTTTTTTTTCAATATTGTTAGGTGATATGTAAATTTTAATGATTTATGCAACATTCTATATCAAATTTGCATAAAGAAAATGGAGTATTTATCCATAAGGTTTGAAACTTTAAGTGAAAAGTTTAAGACTACAATTATGAAAGAACTAAAAAGAATCTATAAATTCATAATAAATAGGTTAACTTTATCAACAAAAATAGTAGTGAAACTTGCAAACCCATTCCTAAATTCCACAAAATGCAATAACCAAATATTTTTAATAGAACCTTGGATCGCTAACATCGAACGACATTGAAGGTTATGAAACCTTAAATACACTCATAGTTGCATTATTTAATTATTATCTTTCAAAAATTATGAAAAATTACAACAATGTCTAAAGCCCCCAATTTAATGCAAATTTAAGTATAATAATTTAGATAGTAAATTTAAACAATAATATCCCTATAATTAGGTAAATTATAACATAAAATTTATGAAATTGAACCTTTATTTTATAAAGTATTATATGCTTGCACTTCATTTTGTAACTAATATCATTGACAATTTTTAACATCTGCAAATTTGTCATTATACAAAAAGTTAAAAGTTGTTAATATACGTATAAATTGATCAGATAGAATGAAATTGAAGGTACTAAAAACTCAAATGTATTTCTTCCTTTATTCTCTATACAGAAACATGACCAGTAACACAACAGTGTTCCTTTCAACCTAATTGGGAGTCAAACATAGGCAATAATTTTCTTATCCTAGTAATCAAAGGCCTTATAGAAATTTGATTCCAATTTTCTTATCCTACTAACACTAATATCATCACCTTCTCAAATTTTACTAGCCTTTATCTTTGTTTATAAACTAACAACATCCTTATGCCACCACTAAATAAAAAGATATTTTATAATATTTTTGTTCTTAACCTACCCACTAAAAAATTTAAAGTATATCCACACACATTTCTTTTAAATTCAATTAATATACAACTATACTTGAATAGTGATATTTAGTCACTTAATATAACTACGTGCAATCTAATAACATTGCAACCTTCACCCATCTCCTCTACCTTATACAAATTGATATTCCCTTCATTCCAACTTTTGTCATCTCTTAATACATCATACTTGTTAGTTTATCTTATACAATATGAAATAATATATTGGTGTATGCCTTCTAAAATTCTTTCTTAATATAAAATTGCTTATCCAAAGATACACTACCTCGCATGCAAGTAATCAAACTCTATTTTATGTTCTATCTTTTTCATAATTACTTCCTTGTATTACGTAACAAATTGTCTCAATATGTTGTGGACATACATATAACCATCAAAGTAAGTATAAATATTCTAACTTCTTTATGTTTACATTCTAACCTAAAAATGTTCCCTGGCTTACATTTGAGCCCACCTCTTATGGTCATCAAATAGATACTTAACCCATTAATTATTTCCCAACTAAAATTCCACAAACATTTCACTATATTTTGTCATAAATTCTTTGATGCTTTTAGCATCATACATAACTTCTGTAAATGTATCTTTCAACTTTCTATAACTCTTATAGGCACCAAATTTCTCATGGACTTTCTAAGTATATGTCATAAACATAGTATGTGCCTTACGATAGGGAATACCAACTTAATGGTATTATTTATACTCTTGCATTCGTCTACAATTATATAATCAAGAGATTAGCCATTCATACACCTTAACTATGTATAAAAAAAGAGAATAAAAATATTAATAATCTCATTGCCTAATAATCCACAACAAAGCAATACATACTAACCATGATGGTTTCATTTGATCAATAGAGGACACAACAATTTGGTATTTATTCATAAGGTAAGTGGTATCTAATATGACCACGTCATTAAATTTAACATAAGTTAAGTAACCCCCTACATATTCCTAGAAAACTTTCTTAAGCCTTCCTTCCTCACCACAGTTAAAGAAAAATATAATATTCTTTTCTTTCATTCCAATGAAAATCTTATTCTCTACTTTTGTATCTCCTTCTTCCATCCTCACTTGTCTCAACATATCTATATAATTACAACAATCATTTAGTAAACATGTTATATTTTAATACCCATCTATAGTTATAATATCAAATTGTACATTTGTGCAAGCCTAATTCTGCAAGTGTTATTTATTTCTAACATATATCTACTTGGCTATCCACAAATTAATGTTAACTTATAAACCTTTGATCGCGGCTCATCGTTCGATCCTAAAATCGATCCTTGGAAACAGGTCAAAAATAATAGCAGTATAGGATGCAACCTCGGGTCGTCTCTCTTGATCGGAACCTAATGAAATGGACCTAAGCTAGCCTATATGTCATAAAGTACAAGCGAAATTAGCAAGGAAAAAGGGGG
>JANZLH020000124.1:4979643-5000296 GCA_026770325.2 Erythroxylum fimbriatum | reverse complement strand
TTTTTATATACATTTGGTACTTGGTCTCTATTTTCTTCCTAGCAGGTGTATTATGAGGATTTATTATGCTTTTTTGTGTTATATTTGTTCACATGTTAGTAGAGTTGTTTCAAACCTATGAAATCAATAATATGAAAATCTGTAGTTCGTCTGCATTTAGTATAAGACCTATGCTTCTTGATCTTATCAGTACTGGATTGCTTCACACTATTTTGTACTTGATGAATAACATGTAGCAGTGAGATTATGGCCTATTTCTAAATTTACAACTGCAATAGGTCTTATTCTACCATGCCATGACTCTTATTGTGTTGAATCCCTGTATCGTTTCCTTCTACCTCAAATTGGTCAATTTCATATGCTTTATATGATCTTTGCTCATGTTGATTAGTTGCCTAAAATGTAATTGAAAGTAATTTAATTCTGGTTGATAATGAGGTCGAACCAAAACTCACTATAGTGGTGTAGCTATTTATTTGTGTCTAGCATTTTTTTTTCTTATTTTGTGCCATAGTTGTTAATGACTTGGATTGTTACGAGTTCTTGTCTTTTCTTTGTTCCTTCAATTGATTGATATATAAATAATTTTTTCCCTGTAATATTCTATGCAGCAAAAAGTTCTTGCAGCTCTGGATAACGCAGGTGTTTTCACTTCTGGTGGTTTGGTGAAGGATAAGGTAAATCAAAAGTTGATCATGTAGAATACAGATACACAGTCTTAGGTTGTTTTATTGAGTTCGTTGCAAGGTTATCACACTCATGTACTTATTTGAGTTTTGATCGGTGTTTACATAATGAAGTCAACTTTGCTAAAATTTTTAGTTTGTGCATTGTTTCCAAAACCTTCAGTACCCGACTCAAAAGACTTGGTTTTTAATTGTAGAACATTTCTCATTTGTTTGTATGTTCCCCTTAGGTCTATCTCTTAAGTCTGTAAATTATCTTATTTGCCTATTTTCTATAGCAACATTTTCAATTAGTTATTTTTTTCCTGTTGACCTCTTATTCAACTGTTAACTCTTCAATGTTTACGTTTTGTCACTTGATGGTTTGGGCTTATTTTCAAAACATTGGTTTTGACACTTGTACATTATTGATGTATTATATATATTGCTTTTCTGGATAGCCTGAAAAATGCTGATTGATCTAGACATTGAATGGAGCCATTTGTACTGAGTACTGGGCTGCAGAATGACTTTCATTATGTAACAGCAGATAGAATGAAATATTTTAACTACATAAATTGATCAACAACAAAAAGCTGCAAAAATAGAATATAAGTCCAGCGAGAGAGGGTGCTACTTTCACTAAGCATTTAAAGAGTGTCCCCCATTTGAACAATCGAGTAATTAAAATTTGATGAGTATTTGTGAGTATTAGATTCTTCTGTAATGTTTTCAACTGCAAGGCTAATGTAATCTGTTGTCCAGAGTTTTTGAAGCAATCTTTATATGTGTTTTCCTTTTATGTAATTTGAGTGGTAAAGTTAATTGCTTGATTGACTTCATACCTTGGAGAACTCCCATTTTTGCCACAAAAAGTATCTACATGCCAACAAGAAATTGTTGCAAATTTGCGCACACGCACACGCACACGCACACGCACACGCACATGCTCATACACACGCACAGACGGAGAGATATATATGCTGAAACAACTTCCTTATTCTTTTACATTTCCCTCTTTAACGCCATCATGTCTTAAGCCATGAAAAATGCATTTGCAGGTTCTCTTTTGTAGTACAGAGAATGGCAGATCATCTTTTGTCCGTCAACTGGAGCCAGATTGGCATATTGACAGCAATCCTGAAATCATCATGCAGTTAGCTGTATATATACCTTAAAACGCTTTTCTATTTATGTCATTTGTTTTCTTATCAAGATTTACTGATTCTATGCTGTTTATATACCTTTAAACATTTTTTCTATTTAAGTCCTCTGTTTTCTCTTGAAGCTTTACTGTTTCTGTTTGTATTTTGGTTTGTAAATGTAATGACTCAAACCTTAAGTTTTTGTTTTTTTTGTTTTTTGTTTTTTTCCTTAACAGAGGTTTATCAAATATCAGCTGCACATCTCGCACACAAAACCTGAACGGGCTGCTGCAAATGTTTTCAGCTCTCCAACATTGGAACAGTTCTTTGGATGCATGTGATGCTACAAGTGGTAAAACGTGCAAATATAATTTTGAATCTAAGGTATATCGGTTTCTCTGTTCCAACTGATTATATAGGACAGTGTTCTTTAGCCACACTCCAGTTGTTGGGTTTCTCAAGAAAAGTTGTATTCTGTTCAACATTTCTTGGTCAATGTTTCTATTAATTTGAAGCTTGTGCATTAGGTTTGTTCACATTGGAGTTTAGACTGAAAAGTTTAATTCATGTTTGTAATATATCGTTTTGTGCAATAATTTTGGAGCTCAAGACAATTTGCATGGGAATGGTCTTATCTCATGACACATGGCTTTTCTTTTGTTCTCTTTAGATCAACAAGTGCGTGAAGGCAATAGTGTTTTCCTGCTATGATAATCGAACTTCAAAAAATCAATATATAGACGAGTCTCTGGGTTAGTTCAGTAGTGAGACTAGTTTTTGGTTCTCTTGACAAATCGTTTTGGTGTAGTTTGACGTGTGTATTTACTAATTTATTATAGATGTCTTGAATTGCTTTTTTTTAGTGTTCAATTTTTTAAAGATAAAACAATGCATTAATGCTAATCAACGAGAGGACAGTAATCCAGTTTAGACAATGGTCACTTGTACTCTGAGCAGTATAATTGGTAGGTTGTCGAAGTCCTTAAAATAATTATGATTTTTCGAACTTTTGAGAGCAGTATAATTGGTCGGGTTGTCGAAGTCCTTAAAATAATTATGATGATTTGCACTTTTGGATTAATTAATTAAAATTAATACGAAAGTAAATTAAATCAACTGAATTTAAATATGGGAAAGTCAAGATCATCTTTTAAACCCTGTGTTTCACCCATTCCTTATCCTTATAGGATGAAAGAAAAAGGAAGGATGAGAACAAATTTAAGAAATTCCTATATATTTTATAGAAGTTGCACATGAACATCCTTTTTATGAAGCATGAGCCTATATGTCATCTTAAGCAAGTTTTTGGAGGAAATTATTGCCAAGAAAAATAAGCTTGAGGAGTATATTGCAATATTGCAAAACAAACTACCTCCAAAGTTGAAGCATCTAAGGAGTTTTGTTATTCCATTTTATTCTAGTGATTTTAATATTTATAAATGCTTATGCGATTTTAGAGCAAATATTGATCTTATGCCTTTTTCTCTCTTTAGGAAGCTTGAAATATGAGACCTCAAGCCTATAATAATGTTACTCTAATTTGCTAATAGGTCCATTAGCTACCTAATTAGGGTGGTGGAAGACCTACTTATTAAAGTAGGAAGTTAATTTTTATACAACTTTATTTATAATGGATAGAACTACTAAAGAGGCACTATTTGATTTGCTTAAGGGAAAGTTGACATTTAGGGTAGGTAATAACAAGATTGGAGTTTTAAGATTTTCTTGGCCTTAAAAGGATCTATCCTTGATGACACTTGTTATAGGATGGATATTATTGATAACTTACCTAAGTTATTTATATTTACCCTTTGGAAACATGTTTTGCTTTACTACTTAATGAAAAAGAGGAAGATTTTGAACTTATTGATTGCCCCTTTAAGTTGTAAGGAGAGGGCTATAGACCTTGATTATCTTATGATTTTAAGGACTTAAGAGAAGGAAAACCTAAACGGCTACCAAGTCTTCAAGAATCACCTAGGCTTAATTAGAAACAAATTCCTTCTCACTTACGTCATGTATATTTGGGAGAAAATAATACTTATCTTGTTATTATCTATTCTTTTGTAAGTTCTTTATAGGAATATAAGCTACTTAGGATTCTACAAGAGCACAAGATGGCCATTACATAAACTATCTTAAATATTCATAAGATTGATCCATAATTATGACCATCCATGTCTAGTTATAGATATTAAATTTAGCGCTTATTTGGAGGCAACTCAATATTCTAACTGCAATCTTCTTTTATTTTAATTTCTTAGTTCTTGATTTCTACTAATGTTTATTTAACCTATTTTATCAAATATTTTTTATTTTATCACATCAACCTTCCATGAAATTAGGGTAGATTTCTCTACTTTATTATCTTTTATAATTGCTTTCATTATCTGATTTATTTAACATTAAGGATAATGTCATATTTAAGTGTATGGGTGGAATTGAAATTTGTTTTATTAAAGTTTGATTTTCATAATTTCTCAAAATTTTTAATTGTATTTTTGTTTTATACTTCGAATCTTATTAGTTCCTATAGGTTAATAGAAACATTTATGAATAATTCATAGTTACATTAAATGCTAAAAAATAGGTATGTAATATGACTAAGTGATTATTATGAATGCTAGGAAATCAAATTCATTAGGTGATGATATTTTGATTTGACTTTACTTACATTGTGAGAAAATGACCTAGTGTGCAAATTTCTTGTTTTGAATGTGGATATCTTCTTTGACTTTGAACTTCTAGAACTTACATTTGCTCTATTCAAGATTACATCTAACATATGTATCAACTTTAAAATGATAAAGACAATCAGATTTTTTTTTTTGGTAAATAAAGACAATTAGAATTTATGTGAGCTAAATTTTCAACTCCTTTGTACATTAAACCACTAGTGAAACTTTTGAGTTTAGCATAAAATTTTAGCTTTTTTCTTAGTAATCTTTTCCAAAGAACCTTGACCTCAAAAGAAAAATAAGTAATTTATCCTAATTCATGATTAGTAAAACTTTTGCACATGATTTAATGTTATGGGATATGGTGTGTAAAGAAATAAGTGTGGAAGTGATTGCAATAAAGGGGAGCATAATGCCAATTCAAAATAAAATAAAATAAAATAATTAAAAATATTAAAATTTGATTGGTATTGCACTTGATAAAAATGAGAGAAAAGGGAATTTTATTAAAAGAAATGAGGAGTCTTAAAGCAAATTTATTGATCATTTTGTTGATTTACTTGTTATACTAATTTTAAATATTTTTTTCTCATATTCCTTTCCTTTGTTAACCTACTTATCCTTTTGACCTATTACAACCACATTCAAAGACCTTTTGATTTCTTTTCTTGTATGTATCTATTGGATTAGTGAAGATTAGATGACTTTCAAGCCAATAGTAAGTTTAATTTCACAAAAAGATTATGGGCGTACCTCACCTAAAAAATCAAATACTTGGGTGAATGAGTGATTCCTTATAAGGAAAATATCAATTTGCAGTATTTGAACTTAATGAAGGAAATAAAATAGTGTTTGAATTGACTTGATTGTATAGTGATTCACTTAAGAAATATTATGTGCTTAAGTTTTACAATTCAATTGGAGGTTGGGATATATATAGTTTGTGTTATTGATTAAGGCTAATTGTAGAAAATTTTCAAATTTTACTCAATTTTGCAATACTAGCCTGAACTTAAAAAAGTGACACTAACATATTCTAATTTTCAATTTTTAGCAAAAAAATAGCCTTACGTTAAGTTATAAATTAGTGTGGATGATGTGAGAAGCCATATCGTATTAACATTTTTGTCATGTGGCCGCCGAAAATTGTATTTGCGCCACATATGAATTTTATTATTTAACAAATTAAATATATCATAAACCTAAAATAAGTATACTCTTCATCATACGTTTTACTTCATAATTATTTTAGGGTAAAATATTGTAAAATAATAAAATTCATACGTGGCATGAATACACTATATGGAAGCCAATTAGCCAAAAATACTAACTTTACGTGACTCACCATATCATCCACATTAATAGAGAACTTAATGTTAGGTTATTTTTTCTAAAAAATAAAAGTTATAACATTTTAGTTCTACTTTTTAGTCTTACAAAATTGAGTAAAGTTTGAAATTTTTCATAATTAACTATATTAATAATTAGATTAACTAATGTGTATAGGCCAATGTTTGTAGGTATTCTTTTGGTAAATTATCGGGAGACTATAACTCCTCTGCTACTAGGGACACCTAGGAGTTCAAAGGTTTATGGCTTTTGTTAAATACCACCATACACTTATGAAAGTGGAGTTATTTCTTGTGCTAATTATTTTAGTCTAGTTAGTTAATTTTTCTTTTTATCAATTGATTTAAGACAACCAATGCGTCAAGTATAGAGGAATTTGACGTATATTTTGCATGTTTATAATAAGTAAATTAGCTTACAATTTAACATTTTTAGCATGTTTTATGTGAATTATATGATATTTTCTCATATGTGGTTCATTGAGTTGTGGGTGATAATTAAAGGTAAAGTTCTAGATTTAATTGTAGCATTCTCCATAGTTGTCTGATTAAGGAGAAATCAAAGTTAATTGGAAATATCATAATGTAGAACAACTTTATCAAAGACATGAGAGAACAATTCAAACTCAAAGTTGTTTAAAGAGATATCCTAGACTATTGTAATAAATAATAGATTAATTGCTTTTAATTAATTTAATTAGGTTATGCAATGAGAGGTGGTAATTGATCAGTTAGATATAGTTATGTAATCTTAAGAGAGGATATAGATATCTTAAATTATTCGGCCTTGAAAATTAATACTATTTGATCTTTGAAATTCTTCACAAATTAACCAAAACCTTAACATATTATGTATATTTATTTCCTTTTGATAGTTAATCACCTTAATTTCATTAGTTTAGTAAATTATTACTTTTATAACAATTTGGTTATTTTAGTTTCATTGCTTTGATAGGATTAATATCACTATTGGTTTAAACTTATTACATCTGATTTTGTACACTTATAGATTTGGGTGATCACTTATCATTTAACTCAAAGACTTCCTACATTATAGAATCATCAAAGTCAACAATAGTTATAGTTAAAATAAAATGAATATCATAAGGATATTTCATGGCTTTAAAAATCTTAAAAAATGAATTACTTCACCATTAAACTCCATTGTGATGGTACCATTATGCACATCTAGTTTGGTCCGAACAATGATTAGGAATGGTCTTCCTAAGAAAATAGGTATAAAGGGAAGAATCATCATCTATATTCAGAATGAAAAAAATAGTTTGAAACATTATTTCATTTCCCTATATAAGTAACATATTTAACTATCCTTTAAGGCTATAAATTAGAATAATCTTTGGCAGTCTTAAGGGGTTTGTCTACTGATGCTCCTTACTTACAATATCTACTATATTTTTCTCCACTGGCAGCAACTCTTTCATAAAATTATTGAATCAAAAGTTGGTCACTAATATGATGATTTGGGAAGCTTGCATTAATATTTTTAAATCATTCACAATACTCATAGATAGTCTCTCTTTTGTACTGCCTAATGCCATATAAATCTTTCCTTATATTTGTAGCATAGGATTTAAGTAATATTTCTCTAGAAATTTACGTTGCATCTCAGTCCATGAATTGATTAAATATGATGGAAATTAGTGCAATGAATCTTTAGCAAGTTCTCCTAAAGAAAAGAAAATTAATCTTAACTTAATGTGCTCATCAGTTATTCGTTATGTCTTAATACTTGAGTATCCTATATGGAATTCCTTCATATGTTTACTTGGACCTTCACTGATAAGATTATGAAAGTTCACAATAAATGTATTAGTCTTCATTTTAATTCAAAATCAATATTTAAAGTTAGAAATTTAATGCACAAAGGCCATTGATTTAGCTTAAGCACAGTCAACTCCTTTAAAGTTTAATATCCAACCACAAGTTTTTATCCTTCTAACTTGGAGTCACTATTAAATAAGAAATTAGGAGATCAATTGGCCTCTTGCAATTTCTTTTTAGCTTCTTTCCTTAACTAACATAAGGTTATTCCTATTTTTGAATTAAACTGCAATTCACCATGATTAGAGTATCAAATAACAAGTATACATAATTAAAGAGGAAAAGATACGTAACAAACATTAAAAAATAGAGTAAAAACATAAAATTGGATAAAAATAACTTCTCAAGAACAACTTTAATTTGGTGTGTTATTGCCTACACCAAAAAATTATACTTATTACTTTAAAGAACTTATGTACCAGTGTGAGTAATAGTCAACCCCAAGAGAACCTAACTGTATTTGTTGCATTATGAACACACAAAAAAAGGGGGGAGGGGGTTGGTTATAATGAAATAATATAAAAATATAATTAGGAAATAATGTAAGTTAAAATATAAAGAAATGAATAAAAGTAAACCTTATTCTAAGTTCACGTCCACCTTTGGAATCATAAAATGATCATTGATACAATCATAAATCAATTTATACTTTTATTGGATTTATTTCCTATCTTTTCTTAGACGTAGTTAAGTTAACAGAATGTGGTTTAGTTAACCTTAAATGTTGAACAACCATAGGTCACACGCCAAAGATTTAATTTAGTAATAACTTTAAGAATTAAAAAGAATAATGAAATTAAAAAACTCAAACACATGTCACTTTTGTGATAAAATAAAATTATGGACAGTTATCACACATATGTGTGGCTAAATATGTCCAAAACAACACCATTTCGTTAGGAACCTTACCATTGTCTGCGGCAAAACAAACATGATAAGGAACATCATACTCCCAGAGATAAACAATACAATCTAGAAAATTTTGAGGTCTCTATTCTCTGCCAGTCAAGCATCTCAAGAATATGATGAATATCGAGAATTTAAATTCAATTGAAAAATAAAAGGAAAATGAAGGATTTTCTTTAATATTTTGATTTACAAAAAAGAAGACGATAGAATATAATATGTACACCAAAAGGCCAACTTAAAGCTTCAAAATGTGACACATAAAAATGAATGAGAGCCAGTAAATACTACCTCTTTCTAGCTAATATTGATTTATATGCTTATGTAGCATTAAACTTTGCTTGATTTCTTTCCACATCAAGCGAGAGATCTCTCTTGACATCCATTAATTGTTGAACAATGTCGAAAGATATCTTCAAGTACAATTTGTGCAAACCTAATAAATGATTTTCCTATCAACAAATATGAAATAATTAGAATATAAGCTTGATTATCGAAAATAAAGTTATGAACAGTGTAAAAAAAATAGGTTGAGGAATCCTTAGCCCCAACCTCAAATTTGAGGCTCCTAATAGGTTTAATTATTGGTTGTTCAAGAGGTTGCTCATCCTCATCCATTACCAATGCCTCAACATCTTCACCATTAACCTCTTCTGCAGTTGGATGGTACTTCTTGTCCTCAGCAAGGATTATTTGATTATCAGCAAGGACTATTTTATTATCTATTTCAACATCGTTTGAGGCAGTTATCCAACCATTAGAAACATGCATTGCGCCCTCATCATCAACCATAACCTCCTCATTATGGGCTTGTCAGACAAGTCTTCACCTTCTTCCTCCTCTGCAAGTATCAATTCAAAATAAACAATCATATATCTCCCCTTTAGGACAAACCAATGCCAAAATGAAGAATGTCTTTAATGCGATCAATCTCAGCGAATAAAGAGGCATAAAAATTAGCAGTAGATGCAGCGGAAGAATCATAAGTATATAGTGTAGTAACATAAGGTCAAGATGAAAATTTACCACCAGTCAAAACACTAGCCAACATATTGTTACTCATATCAAAGCCATCCGCATACGACTGGTTAAATTCATAAACCTAAAAAATGCATTCAACGAATTATAATCAAACTTAATCAATCTTCTCCTCACATAAACCATATGAAATTATAAAGTTGTATCATCCATCACTCCCTTATCCAAATCATAATAAAATTCTCACTCCAACTCAACATCAAAATGTCGTGGCAATAAGGAAGCATGCAACAATTCCTCTTAGTCAACAAAGCATCCAAATTAAATTGTTTATACTCAGCTAAATTTATAGGATGATCAAAAACAAACTCGGTTGAAGCCAGAGTATTCCATCGTTGTTAGGCTGAGCTGCTAGACCATTAATAAATACATTCTTCACCTAGGTCGTGATTGCATCACCATTGTCAACGAGGGACTCTACAAAAGAAACCTTTGTAGGTCTCTCAACTTCAAATAAAACATCCCTCTTCTGAAGATGATACATAAGAGTTGTAGTAGCACATTCTGTTTCCAGTGAACGCATATTGCCCAAACTTATACAGCCCACAATATAGAGAGAAACTAAGATAAAATTAAAAAACCCAAGTCATTGAAAACCTGAATTTTCCTACAAATCTCGAATCAAGTATCAACATTTTCTCGACATAACTCAGTAAATCAAAATCCATAAACAAAACTCTCAAATCATCAAGTAGAGGCTCATTTACACATCAAATATGCTATTCAATAAGTAAGGAACGGCCAGACACACACCAAACACCTAAACCTTAGAAAACCCATAAATAGAAAACTCAAAAAGTCTAGATGTTAATTCCTTCAAGCCCCCTTTTCTTTTAAATAAACAACATCAATATACTTCAAAAGTGTAAAGCACATAGTCCCTGTATCCCTCGAAGAAATTCAAATCTGGCCTTATTCCTTGTCATATTGTGTTTGTCATCAATTATCTGGTTAGTTTCTTCCTTTGTCATATTGTGTTTGTCATCCATACAAAGGGTCCCTCTTTCAATAACTGTGGCCTTCTTTCCATCTTCAAAAGTAACGTGGCCATCCATACAACTTTGAAAATCTATCAAGTAGTTTCTTTCACCCTTTCTAACCCAAGTATTCTTTGGTAACGTTGGTTGCTACTGAAAGTTCATCAAAGAATGTCTAGATTTTTGGTTTTGAGCCTTTTAAATTATTGTTTGTAACAACTTGTAACAATTCAGTCTTACGTGTCTATTTACCTCACAAAAGTGACATGTAGGTATAAAATTTCAGTTCCTCTTTGAAGTTTCTCCTTTAACAAATTTAGCTTCACCATTTTGCCCATTATTCAACTTAGAACATTCACCTTTATAACCAACACCTTGAACATCTCCTTTGATCTTACCGATTCCTAGCAACTTTTTAGCTTTTCGTTACGTCCATTTAACATCCTTATTCCTTTTTAAGTACTAACTAACTTCAATTTTGTTTCATCAAGTTCATCTTTTGTAGGCAACAATTTCTTCTCTAGACCATAAATGATATTATTCATGCTATAATTTTCCTTCTTTAAATTCTCATTCTTCTTACATATTTACACTCATTTTGCATACATTAGTTCATGGACCTTGTAGATGCCTTTTTTTTAAATTATGAGTCGTCATTGCTGTCACAATCTGAATTTGAGTTTATAACTGAAACTATGTATTTTTGTCCTCAGTTTCTTCACTGGTTGCTACTAAGGAAGCAACTGGACTTTTGTTGTTTAAAGCAACCAACACAGCATGATTACTCACAATTTTTTTTTGGTTGTTGTACTCCCTTTCATATTCGTTTTCACACCAAGTATTAGTGTAAAACTTCCCTTTTTCTCCTTTTAAAAGTGTTAGCATATTCTGCTTGTATATGTCTGAAACCTTGACATTCATGATATTATGTCTTATTTGCCTTTGTTTGTTGTTTAAAGTTATTGTTAGAAGAACTCCCACCATTCTGTTTGAACTCAAGTCTATCTTTCTTCACCTTCCTTAGCCACTTGTTGAAATTTCTTATCAATAACATCATATCTTCATCCTCATCAAATCTATCTCCTAAATCATTCACAGTTTTACCAACCTCGACTTGTAATGCCAATCCTTGGTTCTTCTCATCCTTATCTCTTAACAAATTCATCTCAAAGTCTGTAAGAATGACAATTACCTTATACAAAGATAATTCATTGATATCATGGGCTTCTTCGATGGCTGCAATTTTTGATATGATTCTCGGAGGTAGTGATCTCAAAGTTTTCTTGACAAGTTTCATATTCGAATACTTCTTCCCAAGTTGATGTGCTTAGTTAGCAATATCATGCAACCTCTCATGGAAGTCTCCAATAGTATCGCTTTCATCCATCTTAACCTCTTCAAATCTAGCGGCCAATATCTGAAGTTACAAAGCTATCATTAATTTTGATCCCTCAAGTATTGTTTGTAATGTTTCTAATGCTTCTTTTGTTGATTCATATGCAGAAATCATACTAAAGCGTCCTTCATCGACAACATTGAAGATTGCATGCAATGCATGAGAATTGCCAAGCACTCCCTCTTCTTTAGCTCTTGTTCATTCAGATGGATCTTTAAGTACTGCTTCATTCTTTTCATCAATCATCATTGGATGTGTCCAACCTTTCAACACCGAATTCCATACCATAGTTCCTAGTGCTTGAATGAATACTTTCATTCTTGATTTCTAAGTAGAGTAATTTGAACCATATAGTAACAGAGGCCTAATGATTGATGTCCCTTCTCTTACAACCATATTTACGAAACACGAATCTACACTAACTTGACGTACAAAGTTTTGATTCAGTGAAATTCGCTCGGATACTAATTGAAAATCTGAAAGGAAGTAGTTTCACAAAATTCTATTTTAGCTGCAGTTACTATGAATTGTATTTGTGGTTGTTTGATATAAAGCAACTATGTTAACAACTGTAAATTTTCTAACACAAACAAAAATAGAAAAATAAAAACAAATTAAGAAAATCAATACTCGAGATTGGCAACGCGGTTCAGCACACCTTACCTGCATATTTGGGGCCCTGAGCCAGCTCACCCTAACCTTGATGTTGTCCCTCGTCCTTACCACCCATGAAAGTAAACCTCACCTAATAACATAACCAACTCTTGCTAACCTCAACAGAAGATTTTCTCAACAATGTTTGATAATAAAAAGGAGAAAATAAAACAACTCAAGTGATTAAAGCAATAAGGACATAAATAAAGACACTTGAGGAAAAAAAAAAACAACTCCCCTAACAATGTGACTTTTCAACGAATGATTAGGAAGTTGTCCTTCAAGAAATCTGTTGTACACATTCAATATCGTCACTGGAATATCCAATGTATAATAGACAGAAAACGCCTCAAATCAAAAAATGTTTCATCACGAAACATCATAAACACAAGAGTTGCAACTACACAAAAATTGTTGGAGCTATTCGCCACATAAACAACAATGAAGATAGCCTAGAAAAGTCACATAGCCCTTAGAGAAAAACACTCGACAAATAGGGACATAATCACACAAATATCAACTCACAAAAAATAGTTTTTGATCAATGAAATTCCAGCTATCAAGTCACCATGTTGTGTACGTTTGTCCATCACAAATCAACCTTGAAAATTCAGGCTCTAGGTAGATAAAATCAGTTGTCTAGTATAGATGAAATCACAAAAAATCAGCTACCTTAGATAGTCATTATCCCCAAAATAGACTGTCAAGATGAGTCCTAAAATCACCAAAACTCTACATCTTATCTTAGTCAAGATATGGTGATTTGATTTCAATTAAATCCTATCATGACTAGGATTTTTATCCCAAATAAATATCATCTTCAAAGAATCCCACATAAGATAAAATATTCAGCATAATAATATTCCTCAAATAATCAAAGATGTCCAATGACAAATGATGCCCAAAATGTCATAACCCATATCTTAGGACTTTCAAAAATTACAGTTATTAATGATATTGATGATATGACCATATTTACTTTGCATTATGAACTACAATATAAAAGATATTGATAATTTATGCGTCAATATGTAAATTGTGACTTTGTGATATTATTTAAATTTGTTTTTCCTATGGATGAAAATTTTGTTTCTTTTTTTCTTAAACTATTATACTTTCTCAAGTTCTTTATAGTCGCCTATATGTCATAATTATAACATCTTTTTCGGTTAGTTGCACTGTATTACTTCCTCTTCATTTATTTAGCACTTTGTGAGCCAAATCTAGCCATATGCACTTATTTAGTTTTAAAAATATAAGAGTTTGTACTTTTGAAAATAGATGTCTCTATGACTAGGGGTGAGCATTATTCGGGCTCCCGAATTAATTCGGGTAAAGAAATTCTAAAGTTCGAGTAATTCGGGCCGGCCCGGGTGTTACCCTAATTATTTTCGGGCTGAGACGGTTAAGGGAAAAAAATCAGGCCGGCCTGATTACCCGAATTAGGTTTAAAAAAATTGTGAAATAGGATAATTAGGGTAATTCGGGTAAATCGGGTCGGGATAATTCGGGTAAATCGGGTAAGTTCGGGCCAGGTAAATAGGTAATTCGGATAAATCAGGCCGGGTAAGTTTGGGTAATTGAAAATTCGGGTTCGGGTCGGGTAAAGGAAAAAAAATTAGGTAATTCGGGCCGGGCCCGAACAGTAAAAATCCGGCCTGAATTACCCGAATGCTCACCCCTAGCTAAGGTTTAATTTATAAGCGTTAAAAAATTTAAAAATAGTTTCATATTTTAGCCCAATTATAGAGCCTTTATTAAGATAAAAATGAGGAGAAGGTCCATTTGACCATCATTTTCAAGGAAAACCTAAAGATAAACGGAAAATAAACACCCTAGGATGGTCTGGTATGTATTTAATATAATAGAATTTCAGTATTCATAGTAAGTTGGCAGTAGTTTGAAAAAGAGCATGCAAATGTCAAATAGGTACGTACGAAGGGAAGAGCAAGAGAGATTGAGGAATGAATCAATGTTAAATCTATATAACAATTATATTCAAAAAAAAATTATATTCAACTAAAACAAAACCATACTCCATACCGACACAAGTTCTTGTCTTCTATATCCCTTAAAACCCTAGAATTCCAAATTGTCACACATGAACCCCAGTCCCAAACCTAATTCAGCCATTTCCACCATAACGGCCACAGATCAGACTACCATGGTCGGATGTGGGAACTGCAACGCCAAAGACGTGACCATAATCCACCACGTGCGGCTACGCGGCATCTACCGGCGGCTGTGCACGTCTTGTGTCCTCCGGCTTCATCCCACCTTGTTTTGCCCTTACTGCTTCTCGTTCTACGAGACAACGCCGCCTCCTCACTCCAAACGCATCACGTGCTCCAATTGCCAATCTTTCAGTCACTCCCACTGTTCTCCTCCTCCTCCCTCTTCGACGCCTTTTCTCTGCCCTCCATGTTCGTCCCCAAATTTCTCCTTCTTCACGCACAGTGCCCAGAAGGTGATCGACCAGAAGATGGCGGTGACCCTCCTCTGCGTAGCCAGAATCGCGTCGGCTTCCATGGGGAAAGCTGTCGTTGTGGCGAGAGCAGAAGCAGAGAAGCGAGCTCGGGAGGCTGCGCTCTGTCGGAAGAGAGCTAAAGAGGCGTTGGAACACCTCACCTTCCTCTTCAACAATAATAATCATAATAATACCAACAACAAATTCAAGAAGAAGGATTCGGTTGCCCAAGTTTCCCCTTTGACTAATGGGGGAGTGGTCAACGACAATGTTTCCGACAATCTTAAACATGATGCCTCGGTAACAAAGTGGTATGCATATTACCTTTGTTTTTCTTGGAATTTAGTTAATGTTGTTGATACAATGTCTCTGAATTTGTTTGCTTGAATTTGGAAAACTATACAACATTGTGCAGATTAGATTGGACCTGACTTGGGGGGCTATGCACTATTGTTTCTGCCCAGGCTGATTCTAATTTCTCTCCGCCCATAATTCATATCATTTTGTTCTCAATTTTACAATTCTCAACATTCATTATAGTGTTTGTTCTCTGCCCGGTCAAGACCGACCACCCTTCTTGTACCTTTGTATCTAGTAGTAGTAGACTCTGGTTTTCATTGTAATCTGAGTTTCTTTACCCTATGTTTTCGCCTTCTGCTGAGGATCCTGTTTTGTATCTATCAAAGAAAATGCATTTCTAGATTATGTGTTTTCAGATTTATGAATGTGGGTTAACTGACTATAGAAATGCGACCTGACCACCTTCCTCATTGAAGGTTATCTCTAATTGGGGAGAATTTTCTTTCTAGTATACAGCTCTTGTTACAATTTGGTCAAGGTTTTACGTTAGTTTTTATCATTTTAGGCTTTATGTCTTGTATAGAGTTGGGATTTTGAAACAATGGTACAGAATAGCATTTTTTATTTTTTTTTGTCTCAGATTGCGAGAGCTTATCACACCCCTGTTGAGTCAGCCATTTAAACCAATTATCTGTTATATAAACCGAACTTTTACTTATTCGAAGTTTTCATCATCAAAAGATTACTTATGAGAAAATAATGCATAGCTAGTTTATCACTAGCCGTATCATTTTACATTAGCCATATTAGGCTCTCAGTCAGTATGTCTGCACTTTAATAAACGTTAAACTGATTCAGTCAGTAACATGTCCGGTGGCTCTTAATACGACAGTATAGTAATAAAAGATTGTCTAGCGTAAGTTGCTGTAACGGTGCATCATGTGCTTGCAGCCTTGGTGGTCAGTTACTGACCATTTGCATAGTTCATATTTCTATGCCACAAACTGCACTTAGAAACACTTGAATAGAAGTGATATCAAAGCCAGGACGGTGATGGTCTGGACTGCAGTTCTGGTAGTCAAATGATTGTTGCTTGTTAGGAGCATTTGGAGCTTTTCTTTTCTTTTCTTTTTAATATTTGGTGGTAACAAGGATTTAGTAATGAAGATGAGGCAGCTGAAGACGTCGGGATGAACATTGTGAGTAGTAGCTTCTCATGTGGACCTTATTGCTCTCGATGATAATTCGAAAGAACTAAAGTCCTTCATTGAATGAATTAAAATGATTAATCAAATCAGAAATATCCTGATGTATGTCGTGAACAGTTTTAACGAGGTATATAGTATGGCAAAAATGATTTAACTAACCCAGCATGCCTTAATTGATTCTGGGAAACTAAGTTTTGTATCAGAATGCAGTATGCTTTGGCATCATGATTGCATCCTCAATGTTGAGACAGGAATGCCAATAGATCTTTTCCCCTGTTAGATGTGGTCGGGCTAACCATACTATTGAACCTAATAATTTGAAATAATCTTCCAAGATTTTGATAGCATCACAAAGCCCATTTACAAGATCCATGGAAATAGTGCTAGCCAATGTTATAAATACTATAATATCATATACTATTTTGGGTGTTTTAAAAAACTATAAAATATTTTTTGATTTTTTTAAATTGCAAAATAGATTTTGAATATATATACAATTTATAATTTTACATCAATCATGTCTTAAAAATTTATAACAATATAAATTTAAAATATATACTTCTATTAATATCATTTTTTTACATATAAACAATAACCATAATTATAATATAAAAATCATTTAATTATCAAACAAATATAAATTAAGAATAATACAAATTACTTAACATTTTAAATTTTTATCATATAATAAATAATAATTACATCAAATAAAAATAATAATAAAATTTTATGACTCTTTAAGTATTATAATAAGAATTTGTGTTGAGGAAATTAGTTATTAAAAGTGAAACTTAAAACAAAAATATTTATAGTTATATTTGTATTGCATATATAGAATTCAACATATGCATTAAATACAAGTGAAGTTAAAAGAAAAGAAGAGTAAAAAAACTTGAAATTTTATTTAATCAAATATTCACTCATATTGTGTTAACTTCAATTCTTATTTAGTATAAAATCTCAATTATTAAGAGAAGTCTTATCATCACCATCATTCAAATTAATTGCATCAAATGGCATGTCAATATTTTTCTATTTAATATTATCTTCCAAGTAACTCTCATTTATTAAACTCGGTTTCTCAAAAATTCAATCTACTAAAAGATCTATATGGTCAATTCAAAGTGGATCTATAAAACTACTTATTATATTAAGAGTGTTAGTAAACATATTAAATTAAACTAAGAAAAAATTATATAAAATAATTTTCAACTTAATAATGATAATAACATGTCTTTTTCGAAGCTTTAAATTATATCGAACAAAGACTAAGTCGTTCAATCTTTTACATTGCAATCTATTCCTTTTTCTTAGAATGGATAAATTCAAATGTGCTCCAATTCTTTTTACACCCCGTCACACTCACACATTGACTTAAAATATGAATTTCAAACTTTTGTAATTCTGGAATACCACTTTCAAATTGGTCCCACCAAGCAATTGTAAGACAATAAAAGTAACATTATAAACAAAATAAAGTGATAATTAATTTTCAACATGTAATAAAAGTGAAAAAAAATACTTGGATTACATTTGTCTCTTTGATGAATAATAATGGGCATCCAAATATCAACATAACATCTTTATAAATCTCCATTTATGAGCTTAGGAGATCTTACTTCATCTCATGAGCTACAATTGTTGTAATAATTAATATCATTCCCCTATTAACTTTAATTTTATTTGTAAAACTTGGTATGGAATAGACTAAGATTTAAAAATGCCCCAGTTGTAAACAATAAAGAGTAAAGTTGCATTTATCATCTTTCATTGATAATTACAAAAAAAAAAGGTGTGTACAAAGAAGGCCTAATTTTCATATTTTCCTTTATTGCTTTGCTCGCCTTCTCTATGACATCATAAAAAAACTTATTGTTGTCTTCTCAGCACTATCATCTATACGAAGTAACCTCATCAAAGGCTCAATCTCAGATAACAAATTGACATTGGGACCAAAATTAATAATCTTTAAGTATAATTCTATAAACCTCCAATCTAGTATTAGACCTAGCATGCTGAAATGCAACTCAATTATCACTTGAAAGCATTTGGCCAAACTCCTTCTTTATTAGAACAAAACATTGAAATGATAAGAAATTAGTTGCAAATCTTATAATATTAGGACAACACAAATTCCTACTATTGGTGTAATACTTTCTCATTAAAATCAGGACCGTGCACGCAGTGACGGAGCCAGGAATTTAAGATAGGGGCCCAAGAATTAATTTTTTAAATTTTAAGGGGCCCAGTACACCACTGACCCTTAAATAACTCTATTTATATATATATATATATATATATTAAAAATAATATTTAAAAAAAACTTGGGGGGCCCAGTGACCCCCCAAGTGTCTATGTAGCTCCGTCCCTGGTATGAGGCATTAATGGCTTAACATTTTCAGCCATTGTCATTCGCATCAAGTTTAGACTTAACCTATTAGATTTTTCTCAAGCCTCAAAATAGGTCCTTTCAACTTGGGTACTAGTCTAGCTTCTTTGCAACTAATGTCAGGTCCTTATCTATAATATTCATATGAAATTGGATTTGTTCAGACCAATCGACATAGTTTATCCCGTTGAACTTGATCAAACAGTCGCCCATAGCTAACAAATTACTAGAAACTGCAAACTGCTTATGTTACTCTACATCTTGCTAATAATGGCAATCAACTTATGTGTTCTTCAGGAGAGAGATTTTCACGCCAATGTTCTTCTTCTTGGCTTGTAAGCCACTCCCTCAGAACCAGTGACCATAGTTTGCTTATGTTACTCTACAATAAAGGTGTGGTTGAAGTTATTTTCACAGTTTGCTTATTTTACTCTTATTAGAGGAGCCTACTATTTTAATAAATTTTTAATTGTTTCTTTTTGGAATTCTATTAACTATTATATTTTTTCCTTTTTTCACTTCCAGATAAATACTTTTTAGACAACATAATATAAACTAATTATAACACTATTGGATTAGAAAAAGAACAAAAGCACTTGTATGGAGTTGGAAGAAGTATGCAAGAACAATAGAACACCAATAGGTTGACAATATATCACAACGTTATATCAACGATATTATATTTTTTAATGACAGAGAAACATTAATTTTTAAAAATACAAGAAATTAACATACTTAGGAATAAATTGTATTATAATTTATTAACTATTATAACTTTTAACTATTCTAAGCTTGTGAAGCCAAATATTATCCTATTTTGCAAGTTGTAGAAATGATTAAATTTTATTTTGTCAAGTAATTAGATAAAGTTCTAAATTATTAATATTTTTTATTAAATTTTAAGTAATAAAAATTTTTCTTTTCTGTTAATTAACATATGGTAAATGTGGTATATCATATCAACTATTTACGGTATTATTTAATTATCAAATAAATTTTATTATATTTTATTAAATTTTTAGTAATAAAAATTTTCTTTTATGGGAATTAGCATAATAGTAAATGTAGTGTTATCCACTATTTATAGTATTATTTACTTTTCAAATAAAAAAGCTTTTAAATTATGTCACTGTCAAAAATAAATATTAACATATTATATCTGGCCATCGAAAGGTGATGCTCTTTTTATTCCATTATTGAAAATGATCAGTAGGGTTACAATTTTAACTTACAAAAGGAAACAAGCATAGATAACGTGAAAACATTTATAAAAAAGAAATTCCTAAATCACGATCTTAAAAATCTTGAATGGATTGGATGAAATAGGCCCAGGTGACATTAAGAATCAGGAACAGCGACCCCATCGCCCCACGTCTTATCCTATTAGTTAATCGAATAAAATATCTTATCCCAAAATTGATTCACTAATTTCTTCTCTGCAACCATTAAGTAGCATTTAACGTTGAACGTGACATGAATGGGGTTTATAAATAAATGCACGACTAAACTTATCCTAGTTGACTTTGATTTTGTCAATTAAGTAGTGTCACACTTGAAAGGTGTTATTCCATTATTGAAAATGATCAGTAGGGTTACAATTTTAACTTACAAAAGGAAACAAGCATAGATAACGTGAAAA
>JANZLH020000124.1:4936660-4961102 GCA_026770325.2 Erythroxylum fimbriatum | reverse complement strand
TCACAACAAATCATGATATATATATTTTAGATCATTAACCAAAACAGGACATGTTCATGCACCTACTCATCAACCATCAACTACATCTCACCATTCATCAATTCTTAATCTCACAACATCTCTATAACCCATTAATCATCAATCATCATATATGAAAAAGGGGGAAACAATTATTTACTCATTCCATCATAGATAAGCACCATTTTAAGATCAATTAACCCATCATCAAACACATCTTATTCAACAACAAATCAGAAAGAACAATATGCTACTTACTTGAGTTAGCTTCAATGTCTTCAATCACCATGAAACCCTAACACTCCAACATACACCATCATCACAACTTGAGGTGGAGTAGGTTAGGTTTCTTTAGAAACAAGAAGAAGCTAGCAAGATATGTATGTGAATAAGATGGACAAGGTGCAACTTTAAAGCTTTGGAGAAGAGGGTGTCGAAGATGGAGAGAGAGATGAAGAAAAAGTGAAGAAGAAGAGGGAATGAAGCATATATCGTGGATGAGGAAATGAAAGACCCAAATATGGTCTTTCATTAACAATTTCGTGGCTCATATATATGGTGGGGCAAGTGATTGTCACTTGCCACATGGCAATTTCCAATGGCTCCAAATGTTCACTTTAATAACTAGTCCATTTTGTCTCCAATTTCTACTCCAATTGTCTCCAAAATTTCAATGACACAAGTCATTACATCCCAAAATCATTTAAAAAAATTTCCATTGCTATTTGACTCTAAAATTCTACTACTATTCACCGATTGTTCTGCCACTTGGCATTTTTTTCCTGGTCCAAAATACCATAAAGTTAAAAAAATTCCCAAATTTTCTCCAAAAATTCTAATTCACTTCTTATCTATTCCCACTCAATTTTTAAGGCACAAAGCTATAATGCGCATCATATTCACATTAAAACGACCATTTATACCCGAAAAATGTCAATTGAGTGCATGGACAATTAATTTGATGTGTGCAATAATCAAATTCATAAATGTGTATGCCGATATAATGCATGAGCATGAAATGCAATTTTCTTAATCTCGCTTGAGCTCACATGTACCAAAGTTTAGGGTTCTAACCCTTAGTAGGGGAGCGTGATGTTACAATTCCAAACTTCACCTGTAAAAGGACACTTAAAGAATAAATGGTCAACATTTTCTGGTTCAGCATTACAAAATTTGTAGGTTCAGTCTATCTCTAAGAATAGCAAGTTATCCTTTGTTGGCAATCTATTTCGCAGACTAAGCCATGCAATGAAGGAGTATTTTGGTGGTATGTATTATTTCCAGATAAATGACATCTATGGTCGTCTAGTGTACTTGACTCATAGTAGCTCATAGACTTTCTGTGAAGATAGGGTTCCATTGATACATAATTTATGCATCCCACATACTACCTCCCTACGGCCGCCCAACTTATCCACCAAAGTATTTCAGATCAGTACCAATCTTTTCAGTAGGGATGAGTCTCAGGTGTGAGGTTCCCAATCCCATATTGATGAGCCCCTCAAGTTTATTTCATAAATCCATCTTACTTGTAAAGAATCAATTTCAATATGGATATTCTACAACACTTTAGACAAAAGCGCCGAATTCCATAATTTACAATTTTTTTAATCCTAATCCACTCTCCTCTATTGGTACACAAATATTATCCCATGCCACCCTAAAATGGTTACCACCCCATAAAAACAACCTACATATGGAGGTTATCCTCTCAAGGATAGTTGTTGGAATGAGAAATGCCTGGAGCCAAAAAAATAGTACCTCTTGAATGACAGAATTAATCAATTCAATTCTACCCGCATACGAAAGAGTCTTACGATTCCATGCCTTGATATAAGCCTCTACAAATTCAATTAGTACAGAAAATTGGGCCACCAAGACCTTCATAGGTGCCAAAGGTACCCCCAAATATCGAACAGGAAACTCACTCATAGGATATTCTACCATCTGTAAAATGTTCGTCCTATCTCGTCCATAAACCCCAGCTAAGTAAATACTGGATTTTGAACAATTCACTATCAACCCTGCCAGCTCTTTTAGTTCATTCAACACATCCACTAGTATACGGATAGAAGTAAAATCACCTCTAGAGAATAACATGGGATCATCCGCAAATGTAAAATGAGTGATGCCAAGTTGTTGACATTTCGAGTGGAAGTGAAAAAGGGAGTTGGTGGTTCTTACTTTTAGCAACTTGAAAGGTACTCCAAACAAAGCAGGAAAAGTGTAGGTGACATGGGATCACCCTGTCTCAATCCCCACCGACCGTTAAACATACCATGTAGTGTGCTATTGACCGAAATCGAGAAGGATATAGTTGTTACACATTCCATAATCCATCTTACAAACTTATTAGGGAAGCCTAACCCTTTCATCATATCTTCAAGAAAGTCCGATGATACCATGTCATAAGCTTTGTGGTGTCAATTTTTATCATGCACCGTGGGGAAATATGTTTTCTAGTGTAACCCCGAATAAGTTCCTGCACTAGAAAAATATTATCTAGCATACTTCTACTTGGCACAAATGCAACTTGAGCTGGGTCTAAAATTTTTCCCACAACCAAAGTCATACACTCCGTCAATATTTTATGTGATCACCTTATACACAACATTCATATAAGCTATCGGTCTGAAATCTGTTACTCTCGGTACTGCCTTCGTCTTTAGGATGAGTGATGATGGTATGATTTAACTGTTTAAGCATCCGACCAGTAGTGAAAAATTCCTTCAAGGCTAAAGTCACATCTAATACAACCCTATCCCAATGTTTCTTGATGAAGGAAGATCTATATCCATCCGACCTCAGAACTTTGTCATTGCCTATATCAAACATAACCTGCCTGATCTTCTCATCCATAATCAGGGCAATCAGTATTTCATGTGTCTCCACATCCAAAACCAAACCATTTCTTACCACATTTAAGTTTAATATGTTTAAAGGGGTTGAAGTGCCAAGGAGCCCTTTATAATAACTTACAAGACAATCTACCACTTCTTCCAATGATGTAGTCACATATCCATCCTCCTTGAAGAGATGAGAAATAGCATTTTGCCTTCCTATCTTCCGAGCTACTGCATGAAAATACCTCGTACTTCTATCAGCCTCTATAAGATGCTTACATTTAGCCTTTTGCTGAAAGAATTGTCTCTCTACATCTAGCAAAAGTCCAACTTACTATTTACATAGATATAGAAGTAATATTTCAATTGGAATTCTCATATCTGATATTTAAGTGAACTTGTTTTCTAACAAGTACCTATGTTTATTTAAATATTTTTATACTTTAGTCTATAAAATTGGGTACTTCCTTTATAAAGAAAAAATATAATATGTGTTAGTTTTTTAATGCTTTACTAATGTCCAGTGTCAATAGAATCATGACTATTAATAATTTAGAGATAATACTTAAAAGCAATATAAATCTTATAATTATAATTTCATATAATTTTATTTACACTATACATTTATTTTATGGACGTTATCTTATTCATCAATTAATGAACATAATTAGAAAATGTCTTTAAATAATTATTTCATAAAAACTACAATCAACTAATTGGAAATTTCAAGTTTTATATCGTCATCGTCAACTTTGACATCTCTCCAGTCTTCATCATATTTTGTCATCGTCATCAACAAGGTGACAATAATCAATAACAATCACAACAACAAAAAATGGAGTTGGAGATTTCAAGTGACAACAATCATAACAAAATATGTTGTCAATTACAATCACAAGTTATGGTTCATAACAACAAAAACCTATTTGTAAGACAAAGATGGGAAGTGGAAATCCAGATCCTGCTTATTCAGTTGTTCTAGATTAAAGATAAAAACACCCATTTATGAGGCGAAATTAAAAAAAAAAAGATCAGTGAGAATGGCAATTGAGAATAGATAAGTGACTAATTAGAGTGATGGTTGAAAAAAAGGATAAAAATAAGGTTGACAAAATGACGAAGAAGAAGAGAGGATAAAGGAGCGATAGGTTATTAATAATGAAGAAGAGAGAAAAGAAGCGAAATTCTCTCCTCTCTTCTTCGTCATTTTGTCAACCTTATTTTTTTCCTTTTTTTCAACCGTCACTCTAATTAGTCACTTATCTATTCTCAGTTATCATTCTCACTGATCTAAGACTAGGTTAGGTTGTGAAACTCGAGCTTAAAGTTTTTTTTTTAATTTGAATTTGACTTGAATCAGTCAATTCTAATCAAACCCATTAATTTTAAGTTAGACTAGACCAAATCACAAAATTTTAACAATCTTATTAGGATGTAAAATTTAAATTTACTTAATTTTGTATTACTAACTCAAACTTTAAAAAGAAACGATAAAAATTCTTAACTTTTAATTTATTATAAAATAACCCGACATTAACTTTTTTGTTAACGTATCTTACCTGATTAGCCACATCAACTTGATGTTTTTGACACTTGGATGCCACATATTCTCTTTTTTCTACATAAAATTAAAAATGAAAAAGTAAAACCCTACTTTTGTTATTTAACTCTTCTCTTGATGTCTCATCTTTCATTTCACACTATACAGAAAATTCTCGATGACAAAATCTTTTAATACATTTACTGTTAGATATACATATTTTTGTGCATATGAAAAGTGCTCATTTGGGCTGATCACTTTAAGAAGTCATTTGTGTTTAAATCAATAATTAAAAAATTTAACCGGTTTAGCCGATTCAATTGTAAAATCTTGAACCATCTAACTTTTTGATTTGATTTTCAATTTTTCAATTTAATGTACTTTAATAACTCTTGTTGTTAAAAAATGATCAATTTATTAATTAATCAATCAATTTTTGTAAATTAATAAGTTCTTATAAATTAAAATAATCAATTAATTTCATTTAACAATATCTTTTTTTTAATTAAACTTCAAATGTTTTGATATATAAGGACAATATCTTTCAATCATATTTCAATTCTTTAATTTTATTTAATCTTTAGCTTGTTTTATGATGATCTAATTTCAGTTGAACCTTTTAAATCTTAAACCTTTTGTCTTATCGATTAACTTTTGGTTTGGTTTTTAAAATATTGGATTAAATAATAGTGTCAAGAATCAACATATATATATAAAGAAATCAACTGCTAACTTGCTCCCTCCATCTCTAACATTACAACCCTAAAATAAATCTAAAAAATAGTTGGTTGTACACATCCAACAAATAAAATTCATTGTTAATGACATGGAAAGGTTGTTTAGCCATCAATCATAGCTAAAGCTACAACATCATCACATTTAAATTTTGAGACCAATGTCCTTCAAGGCACAAATTTACTTGTCCCCCATTGCAGACATGACAGTCACCACAAGGTCTTTTCCTTCAGCAATCTCATTTTTAATCTGCGAAACAAGAAGAAAAGGAACATTTAAGTTTTTGGGCACCCCACTTCTACATAAAATTGTGTGTTTCTAACAGTGAGTGCATTCAAAGATTTTGTGTTTGGGAATTTTCAATGTAGTTTGGAAATGGAAGAAGAGATACGCAAAGATGAGTCTACCAACAAAATTAGGGTTTTTTATTTTCTAGTTTTATTAAATAAGAAAATGATTAGTTGAGAAAAAGTTAATATATGGTAGCTGTTAGACCCTTAAATTGCGATAGTGGAATCGTACGGGCACTGGCGAGCCTTGACCAGTGTTCTACACACGAAACAACGGAACAAGACAAACACTTGCGAGTAGGCAAGGAGGAAAAGAGGCAATGTCAAGCGTTGGCATGCATTGGTGCATATTAGCAGAAAACTTCAACAAGATGCAAGATTCGGATATAAGACCAAAAGAACGCTCGAGACGGACATCAGGTGGAAGGTTAGCTGCATCACACACATGATAAGAATATGTGAGAGTTCCAACATAACTTAGTAAGTAGATCAAGCATGGTGCAAGTTTTGGTAGATTTTCAGACCTTGTACAAGATAACTTGGCTAAGGCTAAGTTCTTGATGGACTAAGGACTTAGTGTGTGGTCAAGTAGACGGACCATGGCTAATGGAGTTGGCATGGGTAAGCATTGGATGGACCAGTGTACTTGGATGACTCATCATCAAAGGATAGAGATGAGGAGATCTTGCATGATGTGGTAGATAAGATTTACAGTAGATGAACATCAACTTTAAGAGATAAAGATCATATGGAAGGATCATTTTAAGATAGAGAAGATCTTCGTGGATATGGATAGATCATTCCTAGATAGATGTAATCTTTTATCTTGTTATTATGATGTAACTTAATCTTGCTTTAACGGAACTAAATGAGATTGTTGTGCAAAGGAGTTGTCGCATCTTGTGGGACGAGTTCGTGCTTCAAGGAAACCTTTGTAATAGTAGCCAGGGATCAAAAACATCCGACTAACATGATTAGTCAACGAAAAAATTAACATCAGACTAATTTTATAAGAAACAGAAATTACGATATTTTAATATCAACTTTTAAAATTCAACAAAATATTACAAAATTAAATAAATTTTATTTTTATAATTAGCCCTACGTTTTCTACCAAACGCTTGATCACAAATTAAAGAAGCTTATATCATGAAACAAAGTCAGGTAAGAAAAGATGTATCAACTGTATAAAATCTCATGTTAAAGTTTAATCCAGCATCGACTGGTTTGGTAAGCTATAGTTTTTTCGTGTTATCAAGTCATCACAGAACGAAAATCTTCAACAAATTTTTTAAATAAAATTTTAATTTAAGAGATCATAGTTCGAATTTTCGTAAAATCCTAAAGAAAATTAAAATATGTTAAAGTTTATAATATTGATTAATTTAAATTTTCATTTAGATCTTATCACAAAGAGGAGGATTGAGATTTGAGAGTATACTAAAAAATAAATACACTAAAATAAATAATCGCCGCATCGGTTATCAACTTATATTTCAATGAGAAGTTCATTATTATAGAACTACGTAAATAGTTGCCTTTTTGTCTTAACAAATTAAAAGTCGAAACCTTTACACGTATATATGGTACGTCCCCACAACAAGTTATCCCATGTCAAAATCAAAGACTTCCTACCTTGACATTGATTTCTTGTTTCCATTCATTCATTACATAAAAGTCATCATTCCAATGTGACATTTGAGAGATGCATGCAGCTATTGCCTTGCCTGCATCTTAAACTAGATTTTGCATGGATCTCTTCGCCACTAAGGATTTCGGCCAGGGGTAAGTCCATACTTTAGTGGTTGTTGACTGAAAATTAAATATAAGTAGACATACAACTTCGAAGGTGTTTAGTTGACGGGGTTTGAGAAGAGGCTAATAGGTATGAAATGAGAAGTAATTAGTTGATTGTTGATTATTATTATAGGTGTAATATTTTGATATCTCACTTTTGGAGAATCTTTCGTACCCTCCATTTAGTTGAGGAATGAAACTCATTCTTTAGTAGTGACTCTTTTGTTTTAAATATTTTTAATACTAATTAATTAAATACAATATAATTAATTAATTACAATATAATTAATTAAAATAATGTAATTAATTAATAACATTATAATTAATTAATTAAAATAATATAATTAATTAATTAAAATCATCATCATCATCATCACTCAGTCCGAAATTCCGTAATGAAGCAGGGTTTGGGGAGGTCCGATAGCACGCAGCCTTACCCCTACATAGTAGAGAGGCTGTTTCCGGTGGACCCACATGCAAATGAAACAATATAAGAATGATGCAAGTTACAGAAACAAATCTTTAAAATAAGAATAATAATAATAATAATAAGAAAAATCACAATAAACAAGGAGAATACCTGCAAGAAGTCAAATCTGCGAGAACCTAAATAGACTATAAAGTCCACCCCTCCTTGTCACGTGGAAAGTAAAGGGGGACCTCCCTTAAAGATCCTATCAGAATAGCCCCCTACTGACCCCCTGCACCCGTCGGGCAATCTGCACACGCGACACAGTATCTCCTAGTACTTGGTGTACTGATCTTGGATAACTGGACGGTTATTCCGTAACTCGGATCCGATCGCGCCAAACTTTTCTATTTCTAGCGACTACCTCATGAAGGGTCAACACTGTTACAATTAAAATATTGTAAGTAATTATTATAATTAATTAAAATATAATTCATTCGTTAATCAAAATAGTGTAATTAATTAATTACAATAATTTTTACAAACCAACTACTATCAATGGTAGTAATAGTAATCATTTCTTCCAATTAACCAACCATCATAATTATAACGATAATATTCATTCCCATCTCTCGCTATATTCATTCCTATTCTTATTACCATTTTCTCGTGATAACTACCCGCACCCTTAGTTAACTTATTTCTAAACCAATATTTTACGTTAATTTAAAACCGAATTTGCATACACAGTGAACACCCTCAAATCTAATTGGATTTTGATTATGATTGAGACTTTGAGATAGAGCTGCGTTACGAATATAGATGCACATACGTTTGTAAATATTAGTTATGCGGGGGGCAAATCATGTTTAATACATAATGCAGTCGGCATGTTGACATCTTTCAAATCAAAGATTAGTTGGTTCAAGCTTCATTTTCATACTTCCATGGCCAAATTAAGAAGGAGGCTAACCAACTTCCAATGATCAAACAGATACGTCTACTGTTTTAATTAGATAAACACTTATCTTGTTCTCTACTTTCTTTTCTTTTTAGTCTGTAACATCCTTGGATTTTTTTTGTTAAGAGGAAAAAACTCACAAGGAGGCCTAAGGCCTCAAAAACGCCACGAACAAAGCATCAATTCGTAGAAGTTGTCGAATACCCTCGACCGGCACCTCCCACAAATGCCAATGCTGGGAAGAACACACTACGTAATGAAAGGAGATGTGACTAGAGCTAACTGCAATGCATGCAGGCAAGTTGGGATAAGGAGTTGTTTTTAAAAAATAAAGAATTGACATTAATATAGGAAATTTTTTTTAAAAATAGCATTAAGCCTTTCGTGGTGATATCAAGTAAAGGAAAGGAAACAAAGACTTTTAAGTTCTCCTTTTTCTCTTTGATTAAACTTAAAGTGGATGCAACGCATGCATATCACAGTTATCTCTCTCTATATCCTTGAGAAATCGGCAATGGAGATGTGGAGAATGAAGCCATCTACGTCTTAGATATGCCCTAGCTAGCAACGGGTGGTTGCTGGGTCCATATACTTTCCGGATTTATCTCCTGGAGACGGGGAATGGAATTAAGTGATTGGAATTCTTATCTATTTTATAATTAATATTATTTTAAATATCTTCATATTTAAAGGTTTTACCAAAAAAAAAAAAACCATTTTAAAAGCCACTTCTACAATTCTACGTGACAGTTCCTGTTTTCATGTGTTCGAGACCATCCATCCATCCATTAAACGAGAATAAGAGAATTGATCACGTACTTCTATTTTGGCAATAACAATATTATTAACACAAGTTAAGTTTTATGTGAGACGTATTTATAATTAGAGGTTGGTTTCTATTCTTTGAAGCTAAATAGGATTAATCAAACAAATAAAATTACTTTCTCTTTTGAAAAAAATACGCAATCTTTCTTTTATATTTTTACGAAGAGGTTGTTTTTGTGAGATGTTATAATTACAAAGGAGTATATCACTAAGTAATTACAAGTTGATTCTATATCTGCCTTTTATGTGATGTGTATTCACTCTAAGGTGATTACTTTATGAAGGAAAGCAAATCCAATATGGAACAAGTTGGGTAAAAACATTGAGAAAAGACATCTTTCCATTATACAGGAAATTACAAAAAAAAAAAGTGTCTGGTCTGGGTCCTATCCAACTTATAGACGAAAGAGATATTGCCAAACTTTGGATCTAATCCTGCTTAAAGTTGCCTTCAAATTATGTACTGAAGATAATGCCTTAAATTTAGGTCTGCAATGTCCTGTCATCTGATTTAGCTTGACTTTATGGTTGGTTGGGTTTTGTAATCAGACATTTTCATATATAATACAACATGAGCCCACAAGATTTATTAAAGCAGACTAATAAGCAACTGTTCATCTACAACAATAATTGGAACGTAACAATATAAGAGATTCAATCACCACCACCGGCTCTGGCTAAGCTTAATACAAGAAATAAGTTTTCTCTGATAAACAAGGACCACTGGCGAGTACTTTGTGCTGCATATTCTGGCCTGGATGGATGAGGACTGAGCCAAATGAAAAATAAAAGTTGGCTACAATGCTTTTTTTTTTTTTTTAATGTGATAAAACTTTAGAGGGGCGCCGCGTCCGTTTCCTTTAATCAATTCCAACTCTGTTTCATCTCATCTCATTCACACATTTTTCGTCTTCTAACTCTTTCCGTTTAAAACGTAAGATACCATATTCCTTTATATCTTCGTTTTCAACAGTGCATTTAGGTGACTCACCTGTCCTTCAAATTAACTTTCGAGGGTGGGTCTTAGAACAGTCGATAAGGTTATTTTTTTGCGACTAGAAGGTTACAGATTTAAATAACAGAAACAACTTTTTTTGTATAATATAGAAGAAAAGTTGCATATAATTGATGACTTTTTGCAAAATGGGAATAGTTGTGCATAGAGTTTGCCCTTTATGGGTCCTAATATTTGAGGTCTTGGTTTGGAATTATTTAAATTTCGAGGGTAAGTCTTAGAACAACCGATAAGGTTATTCCTTTGCGACTAGAAGGTCACAAATTTAAATAATAGAGACAAATTTTTTTTGTAAAATACAAATAAAAAACTGCATACAATTGATGACTTTTCGTAAAATGGGAAGACTTGTACGTAGAATTTGCCCTTTATGAGTCCTAATATTTTAGGTCTTGGTTTGGAATTATTTAAAATTCGAGGGTAAGTCTTGGAACAACCGGTAAGGTTATTCCTTTGCTACTAGAAGGTCACATATTTGAATAATAGAAATAGTTTTTTTTTTTGTAAAATACAGAAAAAACTGAATACAATTGATGACTTTTTGCAAAATGGGAAGACTTGCGCGTAGAGTTTGCCCTTTATGAATCCTAATATTTGAAGTCTTGGTTTGGAATTATTTAAATTTCGATGGTAAGTTTTGGAACAACTGGTAAGGTTATTCCTTTGTGACTACAAAATTACAGATTTAAATAACAGAAACAATTATTATTTATAAAATACAAAAAAAAAGCTGCATACAATTGATAGCTTTTCGCAAAATGGGAAGACAACTTGCAAGTAGAGTTTGCCCTTCACAAGTCCTAATATTTGAGGTCTTGGTTTGGAATTATTTAAATTTCATGGTTAAAAACGTAACTTTGTTTAAAGTCTATGAATTTTAGTAAATTCAATGATGATACGAGTGATTAGTCTCAGAGAGGATATCACTGTCATTTCATTCCCCCGCCAATCTGTTTTGGCGTCTTGATTCGTACAATAATAACACCACCAAACCATAGTTCCATAATATACTATTAACTTACTGTTATGAACATGATAAAGAATCATTCATACCAACACGTCATGATAGTACCACCTTCATCAACGGTATGAAGGATTGTTTAATCAAACCAAGATCGATCAAAAGGTCATAGTAAAATAGTTTTTAAGGAATGGCCAGCTTGTACTAGGAATCACATTCTGGACAGTAGCTTTTGTAACCTTTTCATAGTTTAGAGAAAGTCAATGAAATTGTAAATTATCAGTACCAAAGATGGGCAGGCAATTGATCATAAAAATTGAAAGAGGCCATGTGTTTGTGATTCCAAAGAGCATTCTCTTCTTCTCTTCTGTATGGTATGTAATGTACCTAAGCTAGGCTACTATAGTCAGCAAAATTGCCATTTATGTCAGGTTACACTTGCATTCCATGCAGAAAACCTTGGCGATCAACATCATCCAACACTAGATTTCAGGAGAGGATCGTTTAGATTCCCAAGTAACTATCTCCTGCCTCTCAGACTATCTGCACTACTTGGAATTAAGGCCTTGCAAGCTCGTTTATTTCTTGATGAAGAAGGTGTTTTTGTTCAATCATTGGATTACAAATGGCTCCAAACTGTCTACTGTGGTTAGATACTATGATGTCTGTCTGCCTGGTAGACACTTTTTGTAATATTATTCCCCAGTAAATATTGTTAAGAAATTAAAATTATGATAATGTATTAAATTTGTGATGGGGTTTAATTTGACCGTTCAAACAGCTAGCAACAGATGGGTTTTCGTTTTCAGATTCGAAAATCCCACTCATCCCTTTTCTTCACCATCATCAGCCATCACTTCTCCATCTTAATTGTGATGTTTGACCAATAACTTATATTATTAAATTACACCATATAATTCCTCCTCTGAGGTCTAAACACTAACTTACAGCTGCTAATATTCTTTGATTAATGACAGAACCCAACACCAACACCCAACCCTCCAGAAGACATGGATAGACAACCAAATAGAAAGTATGGGGTAGGAGGTGAAAAAAAAAAAAAAAAAAACAGATAATTATCAATGTTCATAACAGCAAATCTAAAATCCTAAGGAGACTTACACATTTGCATTTAGCTTCTGTTTTACTGTATGTGTGTCTGTGTGTCTGTAATGTGTTGTAATGTAAGGCATCTAAAACTCATCACCTACCACTGATAACTCCATCCCTTCTTCCCTTATTATCTCTTCCCCACCACTTCACAATTTCACCCACTCCTTTCCTCCAATTTTCCATGTCCTTCTTGTTCTTCTACTCTTTGCTACAACTCACAACACCGCCAAAGACGTTTTCTTCTTGTCATTTTTGGCTTTGGGTACACAGAAAGCTCCACCCCAGCTTAGATTCCCTCTCACATTGCCTCCCTACAGAAGACCCTTAAGGGATATCTACTCTTTTGGGTCCATAAAGCTGCATCTTTTAACATCTGGGTTCATTTGCTTCTCTTGAAAATGAGTACTTTGGAAATATGTGATTCAGTTTGTTTGTTCTAAGATCTACCCTCTACGGGGTGGGAATAGTTGAGAGGTTTCAAAGATCTAGATTTTGAGGACTGCTCTTCTGAAATTCTGTTCAGAGAGGTGAGATAATATAGAATGTTGCTTTGCCTTTTCATGTGCATCTAGTCATTTTTTTGGCTATTTATTTTTTCTTGATATTTGTGAATTTACGTCTCCTATGACTGTTACTAATTCCATCGGAAATGGAGACTTTTAATTCTCTGTTTATTGGGACTTTCTTATTCCATTAACTTCATCTGATCTGATCGTTTCCCATTGAGCTACATCTGATAATGGCTTCTTGTTTCGATTTCTAATTGGTATGGTTTTTCTTCCTGTTGCAAGTTCTCTTCTGGGTTCTTAGCTTTTACTGGACATAGTAAGGGGAAGTTTGAATTTGTTGAAGGGTTACGTTGTGGTAGTAAAGTAATCCACCACATTGTTTGAGTTTTGCACTGATGTAAATGTTTTTATGTGTTTCTTTGTCTTATCTTGCAGGAATTTAGACATCGAGAAAATGGCCGGTGATCTTAACACGGAACTCTCCAAAACGACCGCCATTTTTGGTCTCAAGGTCTGGGAAGTAATTGGGATTTGTGTTGCTCTATTTATCATAATTATCCTCTCTCTACTGTCTTTTTGTTTAACTTATCGAAAGAAGTCGAAAAAAGATGGAAACAAACTTCCCCTTAGCCAAATCCCAGCAGTTTCAAAGGAAATTAAGGAAGTTCGGGTGGAACAATTATCAACAAATGAATTTGTTCCTCGTGAAGGGATTCTTCTTACCATTCATGACAAGTCCAGTGATAAAGATTCAGATAAGGTCCTGGTCCATCTAGGTATGGGAAAGGTAAAAAATGGAGGCAATAGCAGTCAATCAGGCTCTTTTCATCATTTAGAGAAAGACTGTGGATCGCAGTCAGGTGAAGAAGGGAGTTCTGGCACTGTAACTGTGTACAAACCTTCTTCTTCGTACCCCATTACTGCTCCTTCTCCGCTAAGTGGCCTGCCCGAATTTTCTCACTTGGGTTGGGGTCACTGGTTTACATTGAGGGATCTTGAGCTGGCAACAAATAGGTTTTCCAAGGAAAATGTCCTTGGAGAGGGTGGATATGGAGTTGTTTATCGGGGACATCTAATAAATGGTACACCAGTGGCAGTCAAAAAGATCCTGAACAACTTGTGAGTTTCAAATTTAACTGTCAGTTCTGTATTATGATTTTCTTGTTTCCATTCCATGGGGTCTTCAACTTGAAACGCTATATTTTAATTCAGGGGCCAAGCGGAGAAAGAGTTCAGGGTGGAAGTTGATGCTATTGGTCATGTGCGCCACAAGAATTTGGTTCGTCTTCTGGGGTATTGTATAGAAGGGACGCACAGGTATTATTATCTTGAACAGTATACTTGATAATTCAGCTTAGAATCAATTCACGACAGACAAAACTACATTCAAAATCCAGCAGAAAGATTGTGTTTTCACATGGTTCAATAATTTGAGTGCTAGATTACTTCAGCTATGCACCTAAGTGATGCAAATTTATCTAATGACCTCATTTGTGACAATCGTTTCAGGATATTGGTTTATGAGTATGTCAACAACGGAAACTTGGAACAATGGCTTCATGGAGCTTTGCGTCAGCATGGATATCTTACTTGGGAGGCCCGCATGAAGGTTCTCCTTGGCACGGCTAAGGCGTAAGTCAGCTTATCAGCATTTCCTTCTTGGACATTTTGCTTCCAACATGATTTGGTGTATCTTTTTGCAGTCTGGCATATTTGCACGAGGCAATTGAGCCAAAAGTGGTGCACCGGGACATTAAGTCGAGTAATATATTGATTGATGATGATTTTAATGCTAAGGTTTCTGATTTTGGCCTGGCAAAGCTACTGGGAGCTGGTAAAAGCCATGTTACTACTAGAGTCATGGGAACATTTGGGTAAGGTTTATCCCAAATTCATGAGTACTAACTTTATAACTCGTAGGCCTGCACTCTTTTTTCCTTTGTTGTGTATACTAACTTATAATTGTGGGGCTATAATTCACTTCTGAAAGCATCCACTTCTTTTAAAAAATTAACATTTTACAGATACGTGGCTCCTGAATATGCAAATACTGGACTTTTGAATGAAAAGAGTGATGTTTATAGCTTTGGAGTTGTGCTGTTGGAAGCAATAACTGGGAGAGATCCTGTAGACTATGGTCGTCCTGCCCAGGAGGTACTTATGGAATTACATTCCACATTTGTTAGTTTTAGACATTGCTCACTTATTAAGCAATAACTTGTTCTGCAGTTGTTTGTTCAGGATAACATAGATTATTCAGAATTTACCTGATTTTTCTATGAATTTAGCTACAGCTTTTGTAGTCTGATAAGTTTATTCCTAGACTTGAGGAATTCCCTCACGTTCCTTTTCTCCTTTCAGTTTGTTTTAGTTGTTTTCGAGATTTCTTGTTCAGCATCATTGTTCGATTCAAATCGTATACACCTTCCTGAATCATGACAGCTTCTTAATCATAAAATTGCATGTTTGCAGGTTAATCTTGTAGATTGGCTGAAAACAATGGTTGGAAACAGGCGATCTGAAGAAGTGGTTGATCCAAACATTGAGGTAAGACCATCAACAAGATCTCTGAAGCGTGCCCTATTGTCTGCTCTGAGGTGCGTTGATCCAGATTCTGAAAAAAGGCCTAAGATGAGCCAAGTCGTCCGGATGCTCGAGTCCGAGGAATATCCTATTCCTAGAGAGGTTAGTTGCTGATCTTCAAACTGGAACATGGTGGTGCATACATGCTAAAGGAATTTGTAAAGGAAGAGGAGATTTATTTAATTCTTGATTATATTATATATTTTTCTGTCATCCTTGTTCTCTCGTGGGACTGCCTTATCAATGATGCTTTAGATTTAGTTGTTCCGTACATTCTGGCTTAGTTCCTTTGAGTAGGAGTTCGTGTTTCATAATGTTCAGGATCGTAGGCATAGAAGAACTCATGGAGGTAGCATGGAGATTGAGTCTCAAAAGGATAATTCTGACACAGAGCGAAGCGAGTACCCTGGATCAAGGTCTGAGAGCAGGATGACATAACAGAAGGCGGGATTTGGTTTGGAGGGTATGAGGATGTTATGAATTCAGTGGTGGGGGTTATGTCTTTCAATTCTTTTTGTTTTTTCAGATGGTATCATCCATATCAGTTGTTTATATGTAGGTGAGGTTCAGCTGGGCCTGGTGTGATATGACGTCTCTCTCTATCATTTCTCCTTAATTTTTGTTCTTACCTTTCCTTCTTATTTCCTTTTTTGGGTCTCTGTGATAGAAGGGAAGAGTACCTAGTTTATGTAATGAAGTGATATAGTGGAACAAATGATTGCATTGGAAATGTGTACATCATTGATCAAGTACATCTCTAATTAACACCTTATGTTGCTCACTACCACAAAACTTAGACTATTGACTATCAAGAGCACCTATAGAAATAATAGTTTTCCAACTCATGAACACACTAGGCATCTAATTTTCCAATAATTCCATTATGTATTTAGGTATACACTGAACCATTGCCTTTGAAAACATGCTCTCCATCATCACCCAATATGATAACACTATTTCATTTTTCAAAAGAACATAATTAGTCCTTATTGAAAGTTATATGATAAGATATACTAGTTTTTATGGCTTGAGATCCTCTCTCCTCATTTTGGTGTACCTACCCTGTCCTATTCAATCCAAGCCATCCATTTGTGTGGGTCCCACATAAATGAATGGCTTGAACCGAGTGGGACAGAGTAGGTACACAAAAATGGATACAGAGGATCTGTGCTCAGTTTTTATTACGCACCAATTTGCAGAATCATAATTACTTACAGTCAAAACATCGTTGTCACTCCTTTTTATTACAACATTTGTTTTTTAAAATATTTTTTCTCATTTCCTTTCTCTTGTTTTGGATAGTACTTTTTAAAGTGATTTTTTTTTACGGTTCAAGCATAAACTTTTTACCCTTTGATTTAGATTGTGAATTATTCCTATTTTTAGTATCCCTTTCCTTGTTCCTATCTCTGTTAACAATCAAACTCAATTATGATCTATATACATATATGTTAGAGACCTTTTTTCTTCAATTCTTTATAACATCCTTCACATCAAGGATAGAAATAGTCTTTTTGTTATACAACATAATATGAACACAATTTTTATATGAATTAGGTAAAAAACACAAAAGGATTACGATTTGATCTTCATCCTTAATTTTAAACATAATGCCTTGCAAATTCAAGATGATTCAATTAAAATTATCAATGTGATCTTGTCATCCTCAAGATATCAAAACAAAGCTTTTGATATAAATGCTTTGTAAATGATTACTTTGATGCTTATTTTCAAGTCATTTCCATGATGAAATAATAGTTATTTCATCAACCACCTCTTATAGGACCTCATTTCGTAAACTTAATTGTGTTGTTTCCTTGTCATCCATTCGCATATATATGCTTCTTGTGGCTTATGGCCTGGTTTAAGTGTCCTACTAAAACTTGTGGTTCTGGAGTTGTCACTAAAATTTGATGGCCCTTTTATTCAAATTATGGAGCATTGATGTATAGAAATAGTTTTTAATGAAAAAGTTGGATGGCTTTGTGCTTCCAAAATATGGTTGAGAGGCTTTGATCAGTTGATCACATACCTCGCATATCTATTTTGTACAAATGTGTTTCTTAAAGGACTGGAATCATTGGAATGTCCTTTTTTTTTTTCTTTTTGGACATTGCTCGATTTTCTTTTTGTTGCCTTTTACCGAATGTTGCTTGCTATCTTATTCTCATAGCAACTAGCAAAGAAGCTATTTAAGCTGCAATTCCGGTATGATCTCTGCTTATATTTGCAAAGATATTTGAATGTACTATCAATCTTTACGTATCTATTCTTTGTAACTTATATCTCTATTATCATGCCACATATGCATGTGAGCCTACTGGAGACAGCCTCTCTATAATATAGGGGTAAAGCTACGTATTATCAGGCCCTCCAGACCCTGCTTCGGTGCGGGACTTCGGGGTATGATGATGATGATGTCGTATGCCTTTAACAAAATCTCTTCTTTCTCTAATTTCCTCAAATTTTATGGAAGTTTTTCTTCTGTTTCTAATGTTGTTTCATATCTTTGTTGAATAAGAACCGCCCTCATATTCACCTTCTATAGAGTAAAATCATTCAATGTATTAAATTTCTCAATCTCAAACTTATGAAGAGACATTTTAATAGTAAACAATAGGCTTTTGATACCAATTATTGTGATATCAATTGTTGAGATAGCAAATGCTTTTATACAAATTGTCACACAAAAGAAAAATGATGAAGTAAAAATATATAATTTATATGGTTTGATCAATATATGACCTCGTCTATGGAGATGACTTCTTTTGTTACTGTAAGAATAACGATATAAAGAGAATAGTTTGATCATAACCTTAAATTTATATAAACTTTATCAAGGTATTTTGTAGACTAGAGTTACATTTAAGAAGTCTAAGAATAATGTAACTCTATTTCCATTTACGACTACAATCAAGGGAATTCATTTTGCATCTCATTGCAAGTGGTAATGTAACTCTTACAGTCGATATCGGTTTGCCTTTAATATAAAAATCTCTTTCACTAGTACGAGATTGATGTTGATCTTATATCCATATCTGACGTTGGTTTACTTATATAATTTTACTATTCACCAAAATTCAAGGCATATCTCACATATATGTGTTAGTAGAACTTCGTCTGCATTCTAACCCTGTACAGTATGTAGTTAATGTTGGAAAATGAATTACTGGCATAGCAAAAAATATTAATTTACAATTTTTCGTTTGAGTCGATTTAATTGATAGCTTAAAAAGTACGAATCATAAATATAAGTTGAGATGTATCTGATTCAAATTCCTACAAAAATTTTCTTTTCAAACTTTTGACCACAAGTTGTTCGTATTTCAAGCCTACAACGGTATTCACAGAGCAGAGAAAAAGAGCTTAAAAATTTTGAGAGGAAAAGACAAAAGTGCTAGTTTCCTTATAGCCTTTTCATATTTATAAAAAATGCACTATTTTTCTTTCTTATATTTGATTCTTAAGGTTTTTTAAACTTTATAATTAATTCTAATTTAAATTAAGTTAATATTCTCTTTTAAATTACTCTTTATGTGTAAATCATTAGGTTCCTAATATATTAAATTAGATAAATTAAAACTCCTTTTAAATTCATCTTTAATTCTTTAATTACATAATTTATAATCATATATCAAGATTGATTTCCAACAATATGTCATGAACACTCAAATTTTAGAATATCAACATGGTCTGACTCAACCTATCCATTTATGGTTATAATATATATAATTTAATCCTTTTGTCATCTAATGTTCTAATTGGATACAGAGTATGAAATTGTATCTACTCTATTTAATTCTAGTCATATTTATTCTTGCTAATTAGTAATTGATTTAAAACTAATATTAAAAAATTCTAATCTCATTTCAATTTAGTTGGAGAATTCTTTAAATCACTACTAATAAAAACAATGAAACATTATGCCCAGTTACTTTAGAGTGGTGAATCCTTTATTGACTTACTCAATTATCCTTATATGTTTATTTCTAAGTAATACTAATTGAGCTACCTTCAATAAAACAAGTCATTAATAATATCAAAACATAGTAATTTCCATATAACATACTTTGGTATTCTCAAGTCTAAGAATCAGTTATACAATCATTATTTAATCAATGGGGTTCTAATCGATGTTTTGTTAATAAAAAAACATAAGTACTATTAATGGTCTATTGTTTTGATGAGAAGGAATATGAGAACAAGATATGATCATAAAGATGGTTTATGAAGTTGATAAAAGAAAAGATGAAGTTTGCAACTTTCAATGTTAAGAACAAAAGAAGATCAAGGCATGTTAAGGTCATTTTATATTATGTATTATTTATTGTAAGCTCACCTTGTTAGTTTGGTAATCTCAATTGCTCACTATGCATAAACATTTTATATCACTTTATTACATAAGTCTTTGCTCACTACGAGGCATTGAAGCTTTTGGTTTTAATAGAAAAGCTTTGATATTTCAAACACTTTTTAATAACTATTTTGGGAAGTGTTTAAATCATAATTACATAAAACAAATTAAGTTTAAGGATATGAAGTTATTAAGATCATGTTTTTTGGGGGATTATTTCACTTATATGGGTTAATGGATGACCAATATAGGTTAATACTAATTAGTATATTAATCGACCAAAATGCCTACTGGTCGATCAATATCTCAACAGCTAGTAAATATGTGCATTCAATGCACACTGGTCGACTAATATGTTATACTGGTTGAACAATTCACACTTTTTTCAACTGCTGAGCGGCCTCCGCGTTTAACTGCTGAGCGGCCCTGCCGTCGTCGTTTTTCTCATTGGTCTGTATGGTTTAACATCCTCCTTGTTAGCTTTTGTGTAAATTTAATCATTTGGACATGTTTCTGTACGCGGTTTACTGGTTGACAGTTGTTTTTTTCAACTTAAAGTTGTAAGTTTTATGTTGGTTAGTAGTTAGTGTTGTGTTGTCTACCCAATTTGTCAAATTCACTTAACTACTAAAATGATCGTTGGTGGAGAGACTTCAGTTACTGAATAAGCTTATTGGTTTCTGGATTTTTATGATTGCATGCTCAATTTTAAGCGTTAATGTTTACGATAGATTAAAAAGACAAGAAATTCACTGTTGTTTAATTCGTTTCTTTTCTTGCGAAATTACCTTTTGACTAATCTGCTGAGTGATTTTTGTTGGAACATCACTAATGTGATCCTGGTGGTTGGCAGTTTTTTTAGTTTTTAAGAAATGGTAGGGCTTTCTGTTGGAGAAAAACGTTTCATTCAGGGTGGAATTGATCAAAACATCCGTTCTGATGGTCGCAGGAGAGATGCTTACAGACCCATCTTTGTTGAGACAGGAGTCATCCCTCAGGTAACTGAATTCTTGTTTTGCTGCTGTCTAGTTGTGTGTGTGTGTTTTTCCCCCTTTTCTGTTCTCCATCTATTTTACTTTTATTTTGGTTATCTACTTGTGTGGCAGGCAAACGGCTCTGCACGGATCAGAATGGGTGCAACAGAGGTTATTGCCAGTGTGAAGGTGCTCTACATGCTCTTCTACTTTCTAGATACTATTTAGCTGCCCAGTTTACTTCCTTCAAGGTTTTGACAATTTTTATTATCATGTTCTATGTTTGATTGCAGGCTGAACTAGGGAAGCCAAGTGCGCTGCAGCCTGATAAGGGAAAGGTTGCCATATTCGTTGATTGTAGTCCAGTTGCAGAACCAATGTTTGAGGTAGTGTCATTCTTTCTGTTACTCTGTAGTCTGTCTATTCTGTTAATTTTGCGCAATGAGGGATTCCAGTTTCTTGATGATTGCAATGGTCAAGATTTAATGACAAATTGCTTTACAAATTAACGATTAAAATGTTAATGACATGATAAAGGGGTCAGCACTCATTTTTCTCCTTAAATAATTCATGCTTATTAGATTTCCAAATATAACTCCATGTTAACAGTTTATAATAGTAAGCTAGATTGGATGCAAGACTTAAATGTAGTTTTACCTTTTCTTTTATTTTGCTGCCTTATTCTTGTCACCAGATATTTGCTGCCTTATTCTTGTCACCAGATGTTTATCTGTTAGTGCATCTGAGGATGGTCAAGCCTAATTGAATTCTCTTAATCACTCATCATATTTTCCTCAATATTTTATCTGATTCAGGGAAGAGGGGGAGAGGAATTGTCAACAGAACTTTCAACTGCTCTAGAGTGTTGTCTCTTGGGTGGTAAAAGTGGAGCAGGTTTGTGTTGACCCTGGATTTATTTTCCTCTTTACTTCCTTTTAAGCAATCTTTTTTTATTTCCTCAATTTATTATCATTTTAGGTGTTTGCTAGGCCAGTTAGTAAAGGCATTAAAATTGCTGCAGGGGCTGGGATTGATCTATCATCTCTAGTAGTTGTTCAAGGGAAAATTTGCTGGGATCTTTATATCGACAGCCTTGTCATCAGTTCAGATGGAAATCTATTAGATACTCTTGGTGCTGCCATCAAGGTACACAGTGTAATTTGTTTGAACCTTAGTTTTTTTTTCCCATTCAGTTAAGATTTAGGCGGGAATATGCAAACATGGGATTGCTTTTCCAACGATATGAAATAAATGCCTCATCTTCCAAGTAATTAGTACCTGGGCATGCCTGGCTCAGCTATCTGCATGCTTGAATTCCTTTCTCACAAATGCAAGTGCACTATCATCATTTTGAAGATATTCTGGTTTTTCAGTAAAGTTTTGTAGGGAATATCAATCACTAATATGCTTGCTGATGTTCCCAAAGGCTGCTTTGAGCAATGTAGGCATCCCAAGAGTAAATGTTGCTAGTGGTGCAGCAGGAGATGAGCAACCTGAGATTGACATAAGTGATGAAGAATTTCTACAGTTCGATACATCTGCAGTACCTGTCATAGTTACTTTGACAAAGGTGATGACGTTGTGAGCTCTGGACAATTGCAACATCCTTCATTGTAAAATGTTGAACATGTCTACCTTGCAGGTTGGAAAGAACAACATCGTAGATGCTACTACAGAAGAGGAGTCCCAGATGAGCTCTGCTGTATCAGTATCTGTTAATAGGAAGGGACACATTTGTGGGCTGACCAAACGAGGAGGTGCAGGACTCGATCCAAGCGTAGTTCTTGACATGATTTCTGTGGCAAAACATATCAGTGAGCAGCTAATAAACAAATTGGATTCTGAAATATCCTCTGCCGAAGCTGATAAGGATTAGTCATGTCAAAAAGAGCTGTATGGTCATTGATAGTAGTGATCTTAAGTGTAAACCATTACATTACATGGTCATAGCTCGGAGCTTAAATTCCTAATGGTGAATGTGCTGAGTCTTGTTATATAAATCCAAGTATTGAGTTGTCATGGAGTCCAATTAACATAGTCTGCCCTTGGTCCAAGTAGATTTCAAGTTTATATTCTCCATTTGTAACTTAAATTGAGTCATATCAATTGAACTCTCCTCTCTGTTGTGTCTTTTTCTTGCCAGCTTGTCCTGCACCTTCTTTATTGATTTGTTTGCGAATGCACATGATAAGGATTTTTGACAAGTGTAGACCCAACTTGCCCTGTCTCCTCAATTATCAGAAAGTTTAGCTACTATGTAAACTTTGGCTACTATTTTACAACACATATCTTTGACAAATTTTATCTTAATTTGATAACTAGCAAAACATGTGACAATTAATGACAACAGTTGTTCACTAACATGTAACTTTTTATATGATTAAAGTATTGGACAAAGCAAGTTTAATCTTTATTAGTCTCCCTTAAGCTCGTTTAGATCATTCGAAGCTTCTTTTTATGCTTGTAGAACAATTAAGCTTTCAGTGGCTTTGTAAACATATCTACAACTTGATCCTACGAGTCACAAAACTTAACGAAAATGTCATTTTCTTTAGCAAATCACAAACATAATGATATTTAATATCAATATGCTTGCTACCACTATGGAAAACCAAGAGGCTGTTTGCTCGCATTTTTTTTCAAGTTTTTGGTTGTGATTTTCGTAAATTAAAAAACAAGTTTTAAAATGGTTTTGTTTTTATATATTTTGTTTTTAAAAATTAAAAAATGACATCTATTTTATGAAAACGTAAAAATAACATTTTCATGATTTTTGAAAACAGGTTTTCGTAATTGCTTTTTTCATAAAAACATATCATATTCAACTTTTTTTCTTCTCTGCACTGACTTCCTCTTCTCTTCTGCGTCTTCAACACTTTCAGGTTTATTTTTATACCTACCTGTTGTTTCTGTAATTTCTCTTATTTCTCTTATCCATAACATCAGGCTCATATCAAAATAGAAAAACTAGGTGTGATGAAAGAGAGATGAAAATCGTAAAAAAAAAAGAGATGTAGCCATACTTACTAAAAGCAACATATAGAACTTTTGCTTTGAAAATAAACTTCTGCAATTTTTTGTAACGATAAAGAAGACGATGCCATTTCCGCTCTGTTTTTGCTTCGCGTTCTCTCCTGCTAGACTTTTAATGAAGACATCATCTGATCCTTTATAAAGAGCTAAAATAGCATTTCTTGATTCTCACGTCTTTTAAATCCGATAATGGTATAGGTACTCGTACCAAGAATCCTTCATCCAAATTCTTAGGCCCTGTTTGGTTTGAGGGTTAATAATGGGATGGAATGGAACGCAACACACTTCCATCGTTTGTTTGAAGGTTTCATAATGGAATGGAATGGGATGGGATGGAAGCGGAGGGTTTCATGTTACGTTCCATTCCATCTTAAACAGTGAAAATAAGAAACCTCCGATTCGGGAGGTTTAGGATGGAACGTAACCTAATAAATACATACTACCTAATATACCCTTAATAATTCTTCTTAATATCAACTCTC
>JANZLH020000124.1:4845210-4857407 GCA_026770325.2 Erythroxylum fimbriatum | reverse complement strand
GATTCTTAGACCAATGGATTCCTAAGACATGTAGCTATCTCTCCTGAAAATTTGGTATCATTTGGAGTTGAATTGAGGAAGTTTGAATTAAAGTAAGTGAGAGGTCGGTTGAGAGAGCATGAATGGTATATGAGCACATTTTGGTATTTTGATGATATCTTGAGCTGTAGAGCTCCGTTTGAGGTGATTCTTGATCCAAAACAAACAAGAGACATAAAGCTATGATTTCTATGAATAAGTTAAACTGAAATTAAGATTTTAATTTTTCCAAATTCTGTTCACAAGTAAGAGAAAAGGGTTTCAAGCATGGTGACGGTTTTATGTAGGGCACACTTTTGAACAATTTGTGAGTGAAAATTTGGGATGTTATGAGCATGAAGATGAATTGATAACGTCTAATACGGGTTCAATGAAAAAAAATCCTTCAAGGTAATTTGCACACACGCGTTCATGTTTTCGCAAGAAGGTTGGGTTCCGGAAGCGGGATCCAACACAATTAATAACAAATATTGAAATTAAATTATTTATTCAATTTAATTAAATCAAACAAACCTAATAAAATAAAATACCCAAATAATATGCAATTAAATAGCACAAAAGGTTCTAATAAAATTGTAAAATATGTAAAACATAAGCAATTTCACAATTTAATCAATGGAAAATCAATAGATCAACTATATGGATTCAAATTCATATAGATACACCACAAAAACTCACCAAATCCCTAGAAAATTCAAATTTGATCATGCATATAGCCCATTAATGTCAACTAAGCCTCCTAAACCCTTTCAAACTTTTGATTAATCTTAAACAACCTCAAAATATGCAAAACAAGGGAATCCCACACGTATTTGCCTAAAAATTTGTAAAACAATTAAAGAAGAAATGGAAGTAAGCAACATACCTTAAATTGATGAAATCACAAAGAAAATAGGTTATGAAGGGTTTTCGCAAAGTGTATGGTAAAGGAATGTCACCTAAATGAGAGAAGTGAGAGAGAATTTGAAAAAAGCAATTTTCAGCACTGAAGGGGCAATTTTAAAGTGATTTTGTTTAATATAAGTTGTGGTTCAGCCGGATTCTGCTGAGGTTGAACGTTGTTGTTTTGATCCATGATCTGTGTGATTCTGGCTGTGGAATACCTGCAAAACAATAAAGGCGGGCCGAGAGTTGATTCCCGGGAGGCCCCTCCGACGCTCAAGTCAGTATTTTTGAGAGGTTTTGGTAGCTGAGAATACAGAACTTGTAATCTCCTACCTGAATCATGGTAGAATAGTACCTTATATATGCCGTAGATGCTAGGTTTACGTAGATCTTTGTGTTTGCATGGGAGTCTAACTCCAGATGGGCCGAACAGACCGTGGGCGTATGAAGATGGGCCTAGGCCTAGCACAGCCGACCTAACCACCATCAAATAAAGGTTAAAAGTATTACTAGAACTCTTAAAGACTTTACTAAGAAATCTCGTTTATGTCCTATTGAAAATGGAGGTATGCATTTTCCATGTTCTCCAACCTTCGGAAACATAAATTCTGTTGCTTTGCAGTTCACGGATACCGTCATCCACCTTTTGCATTGCTATGCCAAATCGGTTTCACGCGAAGGCTTCCGTTACTAAAATGTTGGGAGTGTCCTGATCAAACCCCTAGAGTCCTGTCTGACTTTTGGTATGCGTGGAGCACTACATCAATTGGTGCAATCTTTTACATATTATTATTTTTCATTATGTGAAAGGAAATTAAGTTGAGTGGATTAAAAAGATTTAATTTGTTGAAGAAGGTTACAATTAATCCTGCCAAACTTTTATTTTTCGCATCTAATACAATTGACGAGCTCTTGTTTTCATAATTGCTCTCCAGCTCTTGCTGTCCCATTGCTCTTATCATGTGAACTTATTCGAATTAAGATCATGAATTCAGTGTTTAAGCACGTTGGTTCCTCTACAACAAATGTAGGAAGGGAAGAACGAACTCAAAAGTGTAGTTCTCATCCATGGAATTTGGCTTTTAAATCCGTTTACTCTTGGTATAGCAGTGATTGATCTTACAAACTATTCTATGCCGGCCTCAATAATTGTCTGCTAATTATTTGTTATGAACATATGGTGAACAGAATAAACAATAACAAATGAACAGAAGTATGACTGATAAGAGACGAAGATTAGGAATTAAAGTGTCTAATGCACAATGTACATGTGCTAGCATTAAGATACAAAAATCTCGTTTCTTAATTTTAGACTCCAAAGCCTAAGGAAAAATATTAATCGTCTCTGTGCTTTTCGTATCTGATAACTAGAAGAGAAGTAACGTTTGTCAGAACTTAGAACCTTACAGACTTGCACTAGAACTTAATAAATAGGAGTCCAGATCTTCTGTCTAATATTACGGTGTCTTATTGTGTCCAATAAATCTCAGTCATTTATTTATGTAAGGTCTCCATAAAACTCAGGTAGGTCCCGTAAAATAAATGGTTGAGATTCAATGAGACAGAATAAGACAAAATAAAACTAAACAGAAACTTGATTTCAATAAAGAGCGGCTTCATAGGCCTACTTTCCTAACTTCTTTAGCACATTTTTGATACTTTGGATGGTAGCATCGTGTCAGAAGCATCCTCCAAAAGGAACAGGTCACTGTCGTCTGCAAGAACCGAACGTAATACAAATACACTGAATCAGTGTCTTCTCTTTCGTAGACAGAAACGGGGTATGAAATTTTTTTAAAGAAACTGCATCCATGTCTTTAAAACTAGGCATACCAGAAAGTTGGATTAAATTTAAATTAAGACTTAAAATTAGATATATAATTTTAAATAATAGAAATATAATTCAAATTTAAATTTAATAATTTTTTAGACTGATAATACCAAATCAAAATCAATAGATAAAAATAAATTTAATTAGACTTAAATTATTGGACTCAAGATTGAGTCGGACCTGAAGAGTAGAGTATAAGAAAAAGTACAGAGGATAAAATATAGTTTCATCACTTCATGGATATTGAACTTACAGAATCTGAATCATAGCTCTGTTGCGAAATGCTTGGTTTGCGACCATGGCCATTCGGGCTCTTCTTTTTCTCTTTTCTGCCCGATAAAGATACCTGGTTCGACCTGTTTTCGGGACCTTTAGGTGTTGAATTTGATTCTGATCTATTAGACGATTCATGTCGCTGATTCACTGGTTGGGAATTTATCACAGCCTTACTATGAGCTACTACCAAATTGTCGTACTTAATCTTTGCATCAATTTGAGGAACAATCTTTATCATCTGATCTTGATAGCTTGCTTCCTTCAATGTCTGCTGGGATCCATCACTGTTGGGATCTGAATAAGGCTTGCGTATATCTATGGAGAAACAGAAGTCGCTGAATTGGTAACTCGGGATTGTCAGGTCTTCAGATATCATTGTTGATGACAATTCTCCTTTTGGACCGCTCGATTTCTCTGGGAGTCCACTTGTTAGTGAATGAATGACTTGTTGGCCAAATTTTCCCTCAGTGTCGCTTGGAAATTTTCTCATTAATAATTGCATTAGCTCATTACTTTCATGCTGATTATCAATCCTTCTGCTTATCTCTGCTATTGCCGCTGGAGACGATTTCACGGAATTTCTCAAGGCATCAGACTGAGGAACAGGTTGTGCCTTCTGGTTTGAAATGGCACAGGAAATATGCGTATCAAACTCGCAGAAACGGCATCGATAAAGCCAACCTTTGTGACTAGGTTTATGGCAGACATCACAGCTGAAGTTATAGGGAGGGGTGAATTCCATTTTTAGTTTGTGAGGATGAGAAGACATGACAACAGAAAGAGGTAGGGTAGAACATAGGATGTGGTAGTAAAGGGAACATTTGCTACAACTGTAGTAGAAACCAATGATGTTCTGGTCACAAGCCTTGCACTTGAAATTGTTGTTGGCCGAAGGGTTTGAGTCTAAAAGGTCTAAATGATGGCTTGGGTGCGAAGGGTGTCGAGCTCTGCTAGGCATGCTTGAACATACCCAGTGTAGAGAAAATGAACAGGTTTTACAGGTATAGAACTCCTTACCAGGCAGGATTTTGGCGTTGCAGCCTTGGCAAGTGCCCGTAGCAGAGGGAGAGATAGCGAGCTCCAGCGTGTGCTCATGACTGAAATGTCTGATACTACGCTTTTTTGCTACTTCCATGTGGAAAGGCCTTGTTGTTTCTTCTTCAATCTTTGTCTTTGCTGGTGGAATCAAAACTTTGATGATTTACAATTGAAAGAAGCCCGAGATGGAGTGCAAAAGGCACAGCTTGTTCTTTTAGTTTAGATATCCCTGCTAGTCCACTCCACAATCCAAATATAACGTCAAAGATTGAACCCAGACCATCCACTAAACAACAACAGGGGGCCAAATTCAAAGAGAGTGGTACAAATGGAGACAGAAAGTACTAGAGGAGAGCCCACACAAACTCCAACTCTTTGCCGGCTGCCTACTTGGAAATACATCCCCATTGTTAAAGAAGGAAAACAGAAATGGAACTCCTCAATGCTCTGTTCAGCATTTCCTGTGAACACTAGTCTACAAGGGCTATTACTTTTCCGTTTTTACAACTAGAGATAAGAATCACCGCATGCTACGTGTTTGATGGCCACAGGTTTTTGGTTTGGACCATCAAATCTCTTAACAAAACATTTCAGCATCAGCTTGGTTCATGATTTTCCCTGGTAAAGGCCGCCTTTGGGAGAATGATTGGCAATCGGTCCATAGAGTTATAACATCGCCTTAGGATTACATTTCTACAAATCTTTCCTAAAACAGAAAACACAAGCTATCAGTTGACCTTTTTGAAACTTCCAACGCTAAAAACAGTCGGACATTGTGCCACAAGGCTGACGAGCCAATGGAACTATTGCACGTCTCTTCTATTAGGCATTAGCATCATTTCACCATCCTGACAACCAAAATCCTGCCAAGTGGCTCGTTTTCCAATGTTGGTAATCGTGCTTCTTATGGACTCTTACTGCCTAGAGTATATCAGATAGTATAAAAGCCATTTGTCAAAATGGCAATTCTAAACAGGATATATTATAATATTATAATCACTTTTTTCTTTTTCATCTTCTCAACAAAAATCATATGCTAAATTGTTGAAATTAATTCTTACTAGGTCCTGGAATGAGCTTGTATGGGTGTATATTGATTTGAAGTCTCCAACTCTAGTTAGAATATGATGTGCAGTTGGACTCGGTCAACAATATAATTTTTCAATTTCACAGTGAGTTGGGCAGTAAAACTAGTATAAATTGATAAATAAAATCTGAAAGCTCCTATCTTATGAATAATTTGGTCATTATCAAAATATGTGTTATTTTTATATAAAAGGGCTTCCTTTATAAGAAAAAAAAAGTTTCACATTTGGTGTTTAACAAATAAAAAGTTGCTTAGTCAAGTTAATGAACTCTTCAAAAAGCAACTCGAACAGGTCGGGATTCTAGGGTTCTCTTTCAGTCTTTTCTGTATTGGTAAGTACAAATTATGAATTTCATTTAATAGTGATGCGCATCAAACTTCATCTAGTGAGTTTTAAGGTATAATAACCATTTGAAGATAGGTTTCAAGTCCAAAAGTATGATACAAATTGAAGTATTCAACCTACAAAAAAAAATACATGTTTAGTACATAAACAAACTCATCACATGCAAGTTTATCCAAAAGGATGATACAAATTGAAGTATTCAACCTACAAAAAAATTACATGTTCAGCACATGTACAAACTCATCACATGCAAGTTTAGCATGCACATATTCAACACATGGAAGCTCAGCATGTACAGGTTCAACATAAAGCACATACAAATTTAGCAGATGCAACTTCAATATTTGCTTAGTAAAGGGAAAAATTTGCAAGCTCACACTCCTGTAAATTACTCCTGCTTGGAATTGGAATTGTTAGTAATCATTAGTTAGCCACATGAAGGTGAATTTGTTCTCAAGCCTTAACTGATACTACAATCTCTTTGACTTTCCTCTTCTTAATATGTCAGGAAGATGTTGATACCAAATGTGCACTCTCAATCTTGTATTGTCTCATTCTATCTTCCTCTTGCACCAAGTGATAAATAAGCACATTCAACGTCCATTTTTCCTTTTGACAATTATAGCTCATCTTAAACTAACTAAATTGTGGATCATGAGATATCAAATCTTAAATTAATTTGATAGCTCTAGTGTCTTTAGTTTTCCTACAAGATGAAACATTTCAAGTATATAATCCCTTATGCTCCCATTACACTTATACCTCATGGAGACATTTCCTTAAAGTTGCATTTATCTCTACCTTATCGCTTTCATCAAACCGCGTCTTAAAGGTGTCAAGGAACTTCTAAGCATCTGTTCCTCGTTCATAGTGACCAAAAACATCTAAGTGATAGGATTCTTCATTATTATAAGACTCACGAGGCTAGAGGGATCTCAGTATCTCACCTCTCAAAAACCCTTTAATCCTCAATAGAGCTTTGATCTGTAAGAGGTGCAGGATATGACTCTCTCAATGTGAGGTCTAGATATATACATCCCAAGACCATAGTCACCTTATCTGTCCAAGTCTTAATAACACTAAGCACCAAAATGCTGTTAACTTATATCAATAACATCCTATCTCAAGATAACAGGAGAGACATTGAATCTAGTCATTGGATAGAGAATCAAGTCACAATTAGTATTTTTAGTGTAGTAATCAATTACTAATGATAAGATTTAATGTATTAGTTAACTTCTTTGGACCAACTCAGCACTTAAAACGAACAACTAATAAATCACACATTCATTGCCACATGCACATGTAAGTCTCTGCTAAATAACAGTCTTCTTTTAAGCCGATATATTATTCACATAAAGAAAAACACACACCACGTCTTCAATAATTCACAATAAAAAAAGCTTCCACAATAGAGGTCACTTTGGCGACTATACTGATTCAACCAATCAAAGCGAAGAATTAAGTATACTTAATTTTAGAGTTACTTAAAATGAATCATTGACCATAAGCACACATTTATGCAACACCAAACGCATATAAGATAGGCATAATTAATCCATATAAACAAAAACATAACAAACTAAATTATGAATTTGGTCAAAATATATTATGCCCAAAATTATTATTATTATTATTATTATTATTATTATTGTTGTTGTTGTTGTTGTTGTTGTTGTTGTTGTTGTTGTTGTTGTTGTTCTCGTCGTTGTTATTGTTGTTATCGTTGTTGTTGTTGTTTTGGTCACAATAATAATTATTTCATTTAAGTAAAATGATAATAATTATTATTATTATTAATTTTGGATGTCATAATAATAATAAAAAACTATTAGTTCTTATTCGTTGATTTGAAATAGAGATAACAAAATGTAGATAATACTATCTGGTTCTAAAAATATTACAATTTTGCCAAATACTCTCGTAATAAAATACATAGATTCATTTTATGTGCATGGAAAAGTCACTCTATGATGTCCTTCACATCACCATCCTCAAAGAATGGAAGACTTTATCAACTTTAAATCATTAAAATAATTATCATAAAGTAAAAGAATGCTCTTATTGCTCTCACTTTTATTTATGAAGTCATCCATATTCATTTTAGTTCAATTTTATAACATTTTAAAGAATATTTGTTTTGATTACATTTTAATTGAATTTTTTGTTCGGTATCAATCAAGGTTTTATTGTTTTTTACAATTCTTATTCTATTTGAATATATTTTAATCTAATTTCTTGTTAAACAATAATTGAATTTATTGTTCAACAATAATTGAATTTATTGTTTGATAAATATCATTTTCCTTGAAAATTTCTATTTTAAAAGAGGAGTAGATCATACAAGTTGATGCATATATTCCCTTAAGATTTTAAGATATTAACTTATAAACTTAACTTCTTTGCTCCGATGCTAAACTTATAACAAGTATTTTAATAGAAGATCAATTAACTTTGATATGCTTACAAACATAGTTGTAATGCACCATTTTTACAAAATACTTGGAACCTATCAGTAATTTATTATAAAATAAAAGATAGATGAACTAAAATTCAGTAGTCTAATTAAAATGATAAAATTTGAAGATCGTTAATTTGTTGATTTCAAGTATGTATTTGTTTGTAGTTAAAAATAACTATCATTATGATTCCATCTTCAAAGAAAAAAATATCATTATGATTCAACAAATTCTTAAAAATGTGAGTCAACTAAATCTAAACTCGTCAAAACATACTGGATAAAAATTGTTTATATTAGATAAATTAAGAAATAGTATTCCTCAAAATATGAGTTCTTTTTTAACGGGTGCAGCATCTCTTCGAGGTAAGTGTCGGCTTTTGAAAAGTTAACTACCAAATAACTTTTTAGGAACATTTATCTTTTGAAAATAATGTTACAAATTATGTTTCAAAGTGGTTAAAATTGAAAATCTAGACAGTCTCCATTAAATTTCCAGCAGCACCCTATGGCATTGAATCACACTTGGATTAGAAAGGGTCAAGTACAAGCACAAAAATATAGTAAAGAAAAAACAAGAAATTATACAGATTCACAATTAGTTACTGCTTTTAAAGCAACTGTTCGTGAGCTGTAAGTGCACGATTGTCGAATTAAGTAATAAATCCGTAAAAACTGAGTCGTGTTCATAGGGAATATTAGAAAGTTCAATTATATGCTAGTTAACGGTGTTTGAAAGCAGGTTGAGAGAAATTTTAGGAAATTAAAAGCAATGTAGAAAATAATTAAAAACTTAAAGGAATTTCTAAACAACTTCCCAATTCAATATGACTAAAATAACTATGAATATGAAAAATTTGTGCAGTAACTAATTAAGAAAAGATTTCAATAATTGACTAATTAAAAGTATTAATTTCAATGGGGCATGACTTTCTCTTAGGGAATGATATTTTTGTCAACCTTAATATTGAATTAGTTATCCTCCATAAATGAAATATCCTAACCTTGTAGGTGAATTTTAAGAGTAATTAATCCCCTTTTCCCAAAGAAGAATTAATCTATCCACTCTAGACGTCACTTAGTAATCCCTTACTTAAGCTTTTCCTAGAGTTTCTTAAGTTCCATACTCAAACCTTCATTTTTCACCTACTGAGTTTCTTGGGTCTCCCAACTCATAAGAAAATCCTATTCGAAATCTCCTTCAATCTTCTTGGTGATGATGTCGCCTGCAACCAAATATAAAAGAAATCACTTCCTTTAAAACAAATTAATGTAGTAGCGGTAAGCGGATATCATTCCCACGAAGAATCTCTAACGGTAAAGGTTAGCTAGTTCAAACGAAAATAACGAGGGGGAGTTTTGGTCACTTACTGAAATAATAATGAAAATCAAAGACAATTGCAAATTGAAAAAATTAAGTCGACAAGAAAATTAATTAAGCATAATTAAATTGAAATCAAAAGAAACAATAAAATAAACAAAATCCATAACTGGTCTTTTAATAAAATTAACAAAATCCCTAATTGAAATCTATGCAGAAACTTAAAGACAAAAACCATAAAATTAAATTAACTAAAGTCCCTAAATCTATGTGACTACTAATTAGAAATTGCAAAATAATTAAACCATGAAAATAATTAAAGAACCATGCGGTAGCCTAGGATGGGTGTTGTTGTTGCTGTTGAAATAAGGAGAAAATCAGTTGCGGCAGTTGCAGGAGAAATAGAGAATGTGACGTTGATGCCTTGAGGATGACGCAAATCCAAGAATAAAACGATGATCAGCCAAACAAAGGATGCGACAGCCTTGGGGAAGCAACGATAGATGATGAACTAATTGAAAAACAAGAGGACAAAGCAAGAACCACGTGTGCGGCAATTGCTGGAAGAAAGAAAACAAGACTACGATGATACTGGGAAAAAATAAGGGAAGGTGCGGCAATTGATTGAAGTAAAAACCCAGAATACGTGTTACTAAAACTTTTCCTAAAACCTAACCTAATCTATCCTAAAATAAAAGAGTACGACCCCCCAGCCTTGTAACCCTTGCTTCCATTTATAAACGCCAATCAACAATAGTTTCCTTCTTGAATTGAATCTCTCTATTATCTTCTTTAGATTTTGTCCAGATCAGATATACATCTAATTCCAGTGGGAGTCTTCTTGAAAAGAGGTTGAGATGATCTTGAATGGTTGTATTATAATTGGAGACAAATTCTGGAATTTTGCAGAATTGGGATTTCTTTCATATTTTTCCTCTTTTCGATTCTTTTTCGTCTTTTTAGTGTTGACAAGCACCTGTGAATATTTAACAAATAATTCCATTAGTTTACGAACACCCATTTCACAAATCAATAAATATTAAGTCCAACAAATATGCATTATAATTGACTTATCACATGTTGAAGCTTACCTGTTGGTCACCAACCTTCATGGTGATCTTACCTTCTTTCATGCTGATCATTGTGCTTGCTGTTTGCAAGAAGGGTCGTCCGAGAATCAATGATGTATCCTGTACAACTTCAGTAGACATGTCAAGCACATAAAAATCGGTAGGAAACACTAAACCTTTTACCTAGACGAGAATGTCTTCAATGATGCCCACGGGATGCCGAAAAGATCTATCAGCCAATTGTAAAACTATCGAAGTAGGTTTTAGACTTTTTACTCCTAGGTCTTCATAGACAAATTTAGGCATCACATTAATAGCTGCCCCTAGATCCAACAACGCTCTTCCGATAGTCACCTTTCCAATGATGCAAGGAATGGTAAACGATCAGAGGTCTTGACATTTAACCGGGATTTGGGGTTTGAACAGGGCTGACACATTGGAGCTCACTTGCACTCGTTCATTCGGCCTAAACCTCCTCTTGTTCGTGCACAAATCCTTCAAGTATTTCGCATAGGCCGGAACTCGTTTAACCAAATCCAGTAAGGGAACATTGATCTCCACCATTCCAAATAGATCGATGATATCCTTCTCATGTTTTAGCTCATTCATCTTCTTGCTCATTAAATAAGAGTTTGGAAATGGTAGGTCTCTCAGATTTACCTCCTTACTAGTAGCTCCGTGTTCACTTAACTTTTCATCCTCGGCTTTTTCTTCCGCACTTCTCGGAGCATTTCCTTTCTCCTTGGCTGTTGTTGACTGCTTCTTTTCTTTCAACAGCTTCTCCTCTTTTATACTTTCCGATATTAATGGCTCATCTTTAAATTGAGGCGCTTCCTCAACCTCAACCTCAATTTCCTCAGTGTATGCTTCTTCTTCTGGAATGTCAAATTTGACCTGCTTTCCGCTTCTCAAAGTTATAGCGTTCAGGCTCTTCAGATTCATCACAGTGTTGGAAGGTATGGTTCCACTGCTCCTAGCTTAATTTTCACTCAAGTTGTTAGACAACTGAGTGACATATGAGTTCATGTTTTCTGCTTTAGTTTTCCATTGCTCCATTCTCTTTTCCAAGGCATTAAACCGAGCAGCATTCTTAGAGGAATCTTGTTGAATTAGGTTCGCTATCGCGTTGAACTGGTTGGCATTGGAATTCATTTCTTCCTTCATCAATGTCATCATACTGTGCAACAGCTGGTTTGTGTCCTCTTTTGGTTGCACCGTCAACGCTTGTTGATCGGGAAACTGGTTGTTTGAAGATCCAGCTCCACTTCTTGGTTGGAATCTGTTCGGTGCTCTCCCTTCATCATTCCTCCAACTGAATCTTGGGTGAGCCTTCCACCCCTCATTGTACGTGTTGGAGTATGGATCCCATTTCAGATTCTGCCTTCCGGGATAAACCTCTGATACTTCTCGTATCGTCCTGGGAAAACGCTTGAGATATGCATTACCGACCCGCAAGTTTCACAACTAGGTGCGGTAAGGTCCGTTGAAGGAGATGAACGATGCACGTTAAGGTTCTTCAGCTCGGCAGTAATGAAAGAAAATTGTGAGGTTATCCTGTTTTCTAGGGAATCCACTTTCGATTCTAGGCTCTCCATTCTTTTTGCTTGAGCCGTTAAGGCTCCCACTTCATGCACACCTCTAGAATCGCGGACACTATGTTGCTGGTGATTAAGAGCCATCCTTTTTATTAGTGCCAATCTTCCGACGCGGTGAGGTCAATCAGTGATCCTCCTGAAGCTGCGTCCAACATTCCTTTCTCTTGATTCTTTACCCCATCATAAAAATACTGCACTAATTGTTCGTCTGGAATCTGATGATGGGGGCATCTTGACAGTAGGTCTTGGAA
>JANZLH020000124.1:4764910-4795506 GCA_026770325.2 Erythroxylum fimbriatum | reverse complement strand
TTAAAAGGTTTTGTGGTTAATATTAACTGAAACATGCTTTACTCAACTCTATTTTGTTTCAATCAACTCTTGCATTTTGTTTCAATCAACTATATTTTCTTTCAATCAACTCAACACCTCCAGTACTCCTTGACAGTCCTTGTTTTCTAGATCTTTGGTGGTTCTCCAAACTTGTTGCTACAAATTGTCAACCCAAATTGCAAATTACAGCCGATCCTAAACTCTTCCCATGTTAATTACTATGGCTCTCCAACTTGATGAACTAGAGGTGGGCATTATAAGGGTGGCAGCTGTAGCTAGTGGAGAGGATTTGGGACTACAAAACTAGGCTTTTTATTGGCAGCTGTACATTTGTTTAGTAAGAACCTGAATGACTAATTTTCAATTAAGTATAGCTTTGGTTTTAGTAGGTGCTTTCTTAAATAATTAATAATAAATTTAAAATCTATTTCTAAAGCTTTGTTTATTAAAATATGCTTTTATCTTTAAGTAAATATATTTCTAAAGTTCAATCTTTATTCTTAATTAGGAATAAAATTCTTAAGCACTCTCTTATAAACATCTATGGGCAAATCTCATCTGGAAAAGAAATTATCTCCTAAGGTATCTGTAGTCCTCTAGTTAATAGCAACAAAACAGAGTCTCCACCCTAGACAAACTATCCTTCCTTAACATTTAGACTTGAAGAAAATCAAAAGCTCGGAGAAATCAAAAGATCAATTGGTGATAGAGCTTACATCTCGCTAAAGGAGCAGTTTCTGATATGCAATCCTTGGTCTAGACTCTATGAACTTGTGATGATGTACTCTACTAATCCTCCCATTCTTTGTTTTGTAGATTCTTCAGTATTTGGGAACTAAGGAAGTTTAACTAACTACCAATGAGTGATTCCTGACTAATCCTTCGTGCATAATCTATGTTGCCAAGTTTCAAATTTCTTTCCAAATGTAACATGATAAGGTGCTTTAAAGTGTCTCAAGTTTATAGTTACACAACAAATAATTGTGATTCCCTTTAATTCTATTTGGAGTATTGAGTCTCTGTCTATAAGCAAGCCAAAGAAAAAAAAAGTTCTCGAAATTGAGCGATTGAACCAAACTAACGTGAACCAAGTCAAACACTTTGGGCTTTATGGGGTATTTCGGCAAACACTTTACGTGCATTAGCTACATCACCAAACCTTTCATACATATTTGTCAAAACATTCCTTATGTACCAGTCAACCACAACTCCTCCGTCCTTTCTAAAAAATCAAACATGACAATGAATGAATATGAATAATAAGACATAAGAAAATTTGAGTAGATAGAGAGTACCTTAAGGCTTTGATGAAATAATACGTCGGTTGGTGCGCGACGAAGAGGGTAGGGGTGGCTACTACGAATGGTTGTGGTGGTGCAGCGATGGGTGACTGGTGATGCTAGTGACTAGTGGCCTGATGAGAGACAAAGAAGCTTTCTGTTCTATTTTTATTTCTTCATTCACTTGTCCCTCCGTCTCTCGCTCAAATAAAAAATTTATTGAATGGGTTTACAAAACAACCTGAAGAATCAATTCGAAAAAGCAAAAGACAAAGTTGAAGAAGGAAGAGAAAACCGAACACAAAGTTGAAGAAGGCGGCTGTCTGCGATATAAACGTAAGTGACACTAAAATGACTACCCAAAAAAGCTAAATTTTGGGCTTTTCTAAAAAGCTCCAAATTTGAGCTTTTGAAAAAGCTGTATTTTGGCTTTTACAAAAGTTATTTCTACTTCAAAAGTGCTTTTAAAGTTTACAACCAAAAACTCATTTTTTCCTTAAAATAGCTTTTGCGGTGAAAAAAAAGTACTTTTGGAGTTTCCAAAAGCTGAACCAAACAGGTGCTTAATCTTTATCAAATTAATAACAATCAAACAAATTTAATCAAATTATAGAATTAAAGTGAGTTCTGATATCACTGTTGAAAAATTAAGATGAGATCTAATATTTGAGGATAGCGGAATAATTATGGACTATATTTTGTATTTGATTTTTCAAAGTCAAGATCACTTAATTCTATAAGATAACTGAAGATTGATCATTTTTCTTATTGCTTCCCTTAAATTATTTATGAAATTGCTACATCTCAACTACTATAACCACATAAGTGTTCGATCACTAACGGTAGCCATAAAATGTATTGAAAGAACTATGAAATCATTGCAGAGAGGATTAGACAAGAAGTAGTAGCTCCCTTAGAACCTAAGCTTATTTATAGTATATTTTGAATATTTTAGTAATTTAATTAAAATTAAATTCTAGTTTCAATTAAATTTTAATTAGAATTATAAATAATTCTAATTGAATACCAATTGAGGCTCAAATAAAATCTAATATCTCATATTGATGTTTATTTACTAAATAGTTCATATTTAATCATAAAGATTCTCGAGCATTACAATCTTATCCTACTTTATTAAAACACATTTTCTCTTTTCAACTTGTTTTTTGTGTGTAATTAAGTTTTCAAATATGTTGGCAATGAATATAAATTACAACCTGAAATCATATTTATGATTTGATAAATTAAACTCTTTTAACTCATTGTTAATTTTCTAATAAATAATTTATACTCATAAATTAAGACTAACGTCTAGCAACGCATCATAACCACCTAAATATTTAGTAATGTCAAAATGATTTTGATTGACCTTTTGCATACATGCTTTTTTCGTATAAATCAATCATTTTATCATACAATATTCAGATTAGACATAGAGTATGAAAATAATGTTGACTCTATTTGAGTTTATTCATGTTAGTTCTTCACTATTAGTAATTGATTTAATCAGTAACATTTGAAAACTATTTTTAAATCGTCATTCTACCTTGGCTAAAGATTTTTCAAATTAATACTAATTGAGAATGACTGAATATCCTTTTTAATTATTTTAAGGCGATGAATTTTATATTGATCAATTAACTACTTTCATATAATTTATGATATATTTAATGATTATCGACTGAGCTATCTTGACTAGAATAAGTCATAAGTAGTATCAAAACACGACAATCTGTATACAAGATACTTTAAAGATCTCAAGTCAAAGGTTACTTATACAATTATCATAATGAAAATTTCCTAGACATACAAGTTATACTCTGAATAGAACTCTCATATGGAGTCAATTCGGTAAATTTTTTCTTTAACAATCACTTACGTGTTTGTTTATTTGCATACTTTAGTCAATGAGATCAAATATTTCCTTCATAAAAAATACATAAGGTATGCTAATCTTGATGAATTATATACACCCATGAGGGATGTTAAAGTCATTGTCCCTTCCATAACTATCAAAGGTAGTTAACAGTGTATCAATTAAAAAACACCACAGACAAACACAGACTTATCGATCTGTGAAAAACAAAAAACTTGTTTAAGAAATAGAAAGACTTCTGGAAAAGGAAGAGAAGGCAGTAACAGTGCTTTAACTGGTGGAATTATAACGAATCATCAAGTATGTATGTTTCGTTTGTCTACGCATACAATTCGATCCTGGATGCATAATCTTTGTGCTTGTGATGTTTGATCTGTTCATTTCTTTCTAACAAATCTTTTTATGTTTTATTAGTATTTAGTCCTAATATAACAATGACTATGAATAATTTAAGGATAATACATAAATACAATATGGCTCTTATAATTATAATCTTATCATAATTTTATTTGTAATATACCTTTATCCTATAAACTTTATCATATATATACGAATATGTATTAAGTGTCTTTAAATAATTGTGTCACTAAACTACAACTAACCTGTTGAGTATAAACTAACAATACTCTCGTAATGATATTGTATGATTTATATTAGTGCAAAAATCGAATTATTCCAAAATCGCAGTTTTTGTTTAGGCTTCTCTTGGATGTTGGAGAAACTTATGGACCTTGTATAGTTTTATTTTCTTTCTTCAATAAATTTTAATTTTTCAAAAAAATTATCTATAAATATAAAAATGCGAAACCATATATGTTTGACCCATAGGCCCTATTCTTTCTGCTTTTGAAGGTTGCTTTGCTTCATGGTTCTCTCCGTCCTATTAACTTTTTCTTGTGAATTTTTAAGTAATTGTCAAAAATATCCATTTCTATACCCAAAGAAGCCGTAAGCAATCCCTTCAAACAACAACTAACTAAAGAATTACCGAATCACATTTCCAACAAAAAGTTTCAATCTCAATTAACCTCATTTCACGCCTTTGTCCAATCACTTCCCAAGGGATTTTACCAGAATGATTATGTAGGAAGCCCTCTTAATTCGTAGAGTAGGGAGCTATAAAACGGAAAACTATATCTTCAACCAATTAACTTGCTAGAGATTTTCCATATAAGATCATGAGACTTTAATTAGTATACTCTCATCCAAGACTTCAAATTATGAAGTATAATTGTTGGTTCTGTCTGATTTTGATGGGGCTGGACGCTGTTGTTTTGATCCATGAGATTGGTTGACTTTGGCTATGAAATACCTGCAAAACAGTAAAGGCACACCGGGGGTTGATTGCCGGTAGGCCCTTCCAACGCTCAAGTTAGTCTTTTTTTTGTGTGAGTTTTGGTGGCTAAGAGTAAAGAATAATAGGGTTCTAAAGTCGTACCTTTTTTATGTTGAGGTAATGAACTTATATAGTAACTACTTGTAAGAATTAGGTCAACATCGAAGAATAGGCCGATCGGCCCATGTGCCGTTCTGAGTTTGGGCTGAAGCCTAGCACGACCGACCCAGCCAATTGTAATAACCCTTAAATTTAATTATTATGTCTCAGTCTCTCACTTATTATGTTTACATAATGCTTCAATCTCCCTGTAATCAATTAAAGAAGTGATTTTTAACTCTAGCAGCAAATGTAGAATATATACTGTTCGTTTCTGGTATTGCAGGCAGCTAGCAAGGTTGGATACTAGTGGCTCCACGAGTGATCCAATTAACTAAAATAAGACGAATTGACAAAAATGAACAACTTACCACTTCTGAAATATCACCAGCCACACGGTAGTTAGCATGTGAAATCAACATGCAGTAACGTCCAACTGGGTAAATCTCAAGTTGATGTGAGACTTTTGCTCTTCAAATTTCAAGAACATTCACTTACATGCCTTACTTTAACCTCCTTGGTTCATTAAGAACGTTTTAACTCATTGATCACCGCTTGAGTTCATAGATAAAGCATGATTACTAAACAAATAAATCATAGTTAGTTGCACTAAATGTGGAATAGTCTCCTCTTTTTTTTTAACTTTTTGTATCTGATAAATTTCGCATTAGTTATATCATATTAAATTTAATCTATGGCATATTATTTTAACTGAATAAACACTTTAAATTAATAAATTAAAATTTAAAAGTAATTGAAAAATAAATGAAAATTTTTAAAATTTGTAATAATGTGGTTGAGGAGGAGAATAACAATAAGACCTAATGGCATTAAACACTCTTGTCTAATGAATCTTTATTTAGGGATGGAATTTTTCGTCTAATATTATGGTGTCTTATTCTGTTCCATGAATCTCAATCATTTATTTATCCTATATAAATAAACGTGGGACTCGCATAAATGAATGACTGAAATTTATCTGACAAAATAAGACATGGATTGAGAATCCGGACTCCTTTATTTATACTTCTAACTATGGCATGGACCCGCATGAAAAAAAGGGGTTCCACTTTTTGTTAGATTGACATGAAAATGTGATTTGGGAACTGGAATTTTGTGATGGAAGGAAGAGGCACCAAGCCCAAGACAAAAACTGAAAGTAGCTTTAAAAACATGGTATGATATATGGTAAGCTAAATGATAGGGGCAACCATTTGGTTCCATGCAAAAGGCACGGGTGTTTTGCAAGAAAACCTTGAACCGTTTCTCTCTTTTCTTCATGCACAGACATTTTTCCTTCACTTTCTGTTCCAAAATTCTTCCTTGCCATCTCTATATATTTATGCTTAGACGTGCTTCACTATTTTGTTGAATCTCTTGTTTCCAGTCTCTTATCCCTTTTATGAAAACTTCTCAGCCTCTTCTGTCTCTCTCACTCTAATCTGGGAGGGACAAGAAAGAACCAGTCAAGAAATGGAGGTAAGTGATATTTTGCCATTCTTGGCAATGGTTCTTGTTCAGGTTGGCTTTGCAGGGATGAATATTACATCAAAACTTGCAATGGACTCGGGCATGAAGCCACTTGTTCTTGTTACCTATCGTCAAATCTTTGCCACCTTAGCCATGGTCCCCTCTGCTTATTTCCTAGAGTGGTAGGTTCTTTGGAACCCCTTGTTTGTAGTGTTTTCGTTTGCTTTCAAGTTCTGGCTTTGCATGCATATCATCATGTAAAATATGATCTGCTTGTCTCATGAAAGCAGCGTGAGTTTAGTATAATATCTCATCTTATTGCTTTTAATCTTCATAGTTTTCTTCTCAGGTAAAGGGGTTCTGATCTTTCGCTTCTAGGTACTTCGTAAGATTCAGTATTATAATTCTTCATTGCGACTCTAAATGGTTGAGTAGAGTTGATTAATCTAAATAGACAGTTCAAGTTATCCTGCCATCGTTATATTTTGAGATAGTTTTAATAGTTAGGTTCATAGAAACCTACAATGAACTTTCTTCATTTCTATTATTCACTTTCCTTTTCTCTCCTCCTATTCCAAATTTTCCTGAGCGTTTCTGATCAAGTATTCACTTTCATTTCTGAACTAAGTGGTCTTGTCTGTTTTCTTTAGTCAGGTTAAGAAAGCAAATAAGGATACAAAAAATACCTGGCTTTTGTTTGTTTCCTGAGAAAACAGTACTCAATATGATGTCCTTTTTATATAAATAAAAAATGTACATGTGTCATCTGACCCATATGAATTTTAACTTAGTTCTTTATGTAAAACAAATTTGAAAAAGAACACAACTTGCAACCGCGTTCTTGAAAGTAGTATGTGTCCTATTGGATAGTTGCTGGAAGATTTATGCTTGATTGATTGGAGGCTAGTGGTATTTATTTACTGTATAGAGGTCACGCATGGCTTCCACTTGTCAAAACCCCTATTGTAAGCCAGCTACTGCCATTTAATTTACAAGCGGAAGCTTCTGCTTTCATGAAAAGTTTCATTTTTTGGTTTTCACGACCATGTCCTCTTTTTTTGGTTCCAAGGCGGCATACACTGGAAATGTTTAAATGCATTCTTAACTGCGTGATTACTAATTATTTTACTGAGGATATAAATGCTACAGCAGATCATACAGATGAAGAGGTTAACAATAATGATAGTACTTAATAACAAAAAGATTTTTACATTTCCGATGGAGAAAGAACTTTCTCAAATTCAAGTGTTAGAAGTTAAAAGCAGTTTGCTCGATGAACATTATCAAGATGGTTGCATTTGCACTGGTAGCACAAGACAATGGATTTTCACTATTCATGCTTATGAACATGTCTTTGTTAGCAATCTTATTCTGTGTATAACCTGTCATAGGAAAACAAGACCCAAGATCACCATTCCTCTGTTGTTTCAGATTTTCCTTTGTTCCCTTACTGGGTAAGTGATTCTTGAGGTTCACAGATCATCCTGTATCTTATTATTTGAGTTAATTGTACCTATGCTCTACAGCTGAATCTTCTGAAATATGCAGGGTAACAGGAAATCAGGTTTTTTACTTCGTTGGGCTTGCAAATTCCACCCCAACAATTGGCTGTGCACTGACCAATATACTCCCTGCTCTCACTTTCATTCTAGCTGTCCTTTCTAGGTAGTCAAATGATTAGTTCCTGTTTTTCTCTCTCCATGAATATGCTCCTCATCTGTCTTTCTGGAATACTTTTGCAGACAAGAATTACTTGGACTGAGAAAAATATCAGGCCAAGCTAAAGTGATAGGAACTATAATATGTGTAGGAGGAGCAATGCTATTGTCATTTTATCATGGGCACATGATCAAAATAGGTGAATCAGGCATTCATTGGAAGTATGCAGATAAAATGGCAAACAACAGCTCCAACACCAAACCAATCTCCCTTCTGGGTCCTGTATTGATATTGGCAAGTGCCGCTTCTTGGGCGATATGGTTCATTATTCAAGTAAGCATATTTATATTGATGTTTCTCAAAAACTCAAAAGCTTTTGTCTTGAGAACAAATTAGTCAAACTGAATCTTTTCATTGGCAGGCAAAGGTTAGTGAGAACTTTCCAGCTCCTTACACAAGCACATTCCTGTTGTGCTTCATGGGCAGCATTGAGCTTATGGTCATTAGCTTGCCTGCCAATCATAGTGTGTCCGACTGGTCCTTGCGTTCTCCAGGGAGGCTTGTCGCAGCCCTTTACGCGGTAATTAATTACAAGTTAAGCTGCAATCCGAGTATTTTAAAATCCTCAATCAATGGGTTGATTGAGATATCAAAAACTCATTTACAGGGCATTGTGTGTTCTGCACTAGCATTTACCCTCACCTCATGGAGCATTCAGAGGAAGGGTGCACTCTATGTTTCAGTCTTCAGCCCACTTTTGCTGGTTATAGTGGCGGTTCTGAGCTGGGCATTACTGCAGGAGAAATTATACCTGGGAACGTATGTATATCACAGCAACTTAATATAGATATATTTGTATGAGCACTGTAAGAGATATGCATGAAGTACTGATGAGTTGATGAAATTCCAGAGCTGTAGGGTCATTTTTGATCGTTGCGGGCCTCTACGCGGTTCTATGGGGGAAAGACAAGGAGATGAAACAGAAAAACATTGAGGCAATGAAGGAAATAAGAGCGAAAGACGAGAAGGATGATGTTGAACTGCAACTGCAGGTACCAATAGCATCAACTCCAAACGGAGACAACTACTGTGCACGTTGAGAATTATCATATAAGAATCAGTCGAGTGCCACCAAGCCTCAAAGGAAACCATTCACTTGCATGAATGGTTTTATGAATCTGTCAGTCAACAACTGCCTTGAATTAAGCGTAGCTTTCTCAATTTCTTCTTTCATCATTGTAGTACCAGTTCTCGTTGAGACTACTAATCTCTAATGTATCCACAACGATGACTCTCTTTTATGTTAAAATGGATGGTTTCGTCTTTTCACTAAGCAGTGTAAAATGCGTTTATTAAATATATTTTAATTATTAACTCAAATTTTATTTAAAATTTATATACCCCTCTTGTCCAAAATAAAAGTTGTTTCAGAAAGATTTTAATTATTCAAAATAAGTGTCGTTTGTAACCTTTCATGCATGTTTATGATTTTACTTTCAAAATTACCCTTTAATTTATCTCATATCTTAATTATATAGATTACACATTTTCAAGGCACTTCAATATGCAATTAATAAGAGTATATCAAACATTTCATCAACTTTCTTAATAAGTGTGCATTCCTCTAAAACGACTTTTATTTTGGATAAGAACAAGTATTTAGTAGATATTTTAAATTTAATTATGTTTATTAAATTTAATTTAATTATAAAAATTAAATCAAAATATTCATAATTTTTATTAAAAATAAAATATTAAATAATTAAATAGTTAATTTTTATAATTAAATTAAATTAAATTAACATAATTAAATTTAAAATATCTTCTTAATATATAAATTTTAAATAAAATCTCTCCTTTATTGCGGGATTTTAGACCGAGTGATGATGATGACGACAATAAATTAGGTTATAAAACTAAACAAAAACTACTTTTTATAATTTTTGAAAATTTTAAAAATCGAAATTAAAAATCAAAATTTAAAAATCAAACGAACAATTTTTTAAAAAAGAAAAACATAAAACTGAAAATCAAAAAATACCTAAAGAAATATAATAGTTTTTTTTTATTATCGTTTTAAAAAAATCACAAATTCTTATGCAAAGAAAGTTTGCAAAGCCTAACGGTCTAAGAAATGAACGGACGGGGGAATAAACGCCGTTAGAAGGAAGGCCGTCAAGCGAGAGGCAGAATTTAAAAGGCATAAGCGGCCTTGCTCGACCTTCCTCCAACCTCTTTCCATCCTCTGTATCGTTTGCCCTCTGTAAGTTCATCTTCCTCCTATACATATTTGTCCATATACATACACACACAGACACACAGACACAGATATATATATATATACATATACATATAGTTGTGCAAGCATACATATACCTGTATACACACATGTAAAGATGCGTCTGTTGTAGATTTTCAGTTTTGTTGATGGATCTGGATTTGGTTTGGGGATGTTATGATAGATCTGGTATCAGCTATGTTTTGCATATTTGGATCTGTGAATTCGGATGTTTTCGATCTAAGTTTCATTTTACGCAGAATGTTTAGATGAATTTTGTCTACGTGCAACAGTATATAACATTTCGCTCGTGTTAAACCTATGATATGATATGAGAAAGAATTCCGATTGATTTGTTTCTGCCTTTTGTGTCCTAGCAAAGTTGAAATCTATGGTTGGAGATTTTAGGAGCATGTCCCCGTGTTGTTTGGGCTGATTGAGTTTCCCTTCTTTTTTCAGCTGAAAAACAAGATGGGGCTTTCTTTCACAAAGCTATTCAGCCGGCTGTTTGCCAAGAAAGAGATGCGAATTTTGATGGTTGGTCTTGATGCTGCTGGTAAGACCACCATCTTGTACAAGCTTAAGCTTGGAGAGATTGTCACTACCATTCCAACTATCGGTATGCTTTTAACCATCGCCAAACTCTTTTAAGTTATGTGCCCTTTACAGACTGCTGCTATCTCTCAGTTGAATTTATTGCATCACTACAATCCTGATTTCCAAGTCGTCCTTTTCTGAGTCTCCCCTCAGGTTTTAATGTGGAGACTGTAGAGTACAAAAACATAAGCTTCACTGTCTGGGATGTTGGTGGTCAGGACAAGGTATGTAAAAATAAGGCTATTGCAATTTATAATGGGGCTTTGAAATATTAATGTTGCGGCCCTCATGCCTGCTTTATGAGGTCCTTAAGCTGTTGTATCATATTGGTAGTCCATCTTAATGGTTTCTAAATGTGCTTGTGGACGGTCCTGTGCTAATTATTTGCCTCCATTAGCACACAACAAAATCACAAGCTATATTTATTTTAGCCACATTGTTTTTATGGTTTTCCTTCATTTCATGAAGGAAAAATAATCACTTTGTAGCTGAGATGATTTCAGTCTATTGATGCAACTTAATTTTTCTTTGTTTCATTCTTTGGTTTTATTTGTGCTTGTGGATGGTCTTATGCTGATTATTTGCCTTCTCATTAACAACAAAAATATATGTTTCATTCCTTAAAGCCAGCCTGTCTTTCAACCTTCTAGGACTATCCTTGTTATACCAGATATCATCTTTTTAGTTTAGCTTTTACTCATTTAGATGTTCATGAGCTATATTATAGAACCTATTCCTCATCTAATTTTCTTTCTCTTTACAATGTTGAGGGAAACTATTTGTTGCAAGTCTTACAAGTACACAAATGTGTGGGAGTATGCTTTTGCATGTATGCACGGTAAACTTAGTGGTGATTCTTTTTTGGATTTTGATTCCTTTATGCTTATTGTTGTGCTCAAGGACAGTCTTTTACCGTCAACAGATGATATGTGCATATGCTATATTTCAGAAGCCACCTCATATATTTGTTTCTTGCCTTACAATAGGAGGAGAGGTTATTTATGTTTTCACTTATATCTAATTTAGAGAAAAGTATTTGTGCTTAATTGTGCTTTAAATGCTGCTGGCGTTATTGTTATATTATTATGATCATGTTATGTAAACTAGTTTCAAATATTAGATAGCATTCTGTATGGGAACAGCTGAAGCTTTTATTTTGGAATATTAGTATTAGCTTGCATTAACTTAGTGTTATAAATGAAGGGGCTAAAACCTAGTTAACAAGGAGTCCTATTTTCTCTCTCTCTCTTCTACATTTATAAATCCTGATTGATGTCTGCTTTCTCCTTCATGTTGATTCAACTGGAGTGTTTCTTTTAATTTTCTGAGATCGTATAATGATTGTGCTTGTTATTGCCAAACACTTTTAGCGGGTGGAAACTTTTTGATCATTAATGTTGTCGATAAAATAGGTTATTGAAGTTCTATTAAGCTTCAGCTTCTCAAATTGTTCTATTTACTACTATCACCAGATTCGACCTTTGTGGAGACATTACTTCCAAAACACCCAAGGACTTATCTTTGTGGTTGATAGCAACGATCGTGACCGTATAGTTGAGGCAAGGGATGAGCTGCACCGAATGCTGAACGAGGTATAATAAACTTTAGGTTTTCTGCTACAGCATTTTTCGGATTCACATTGGAATTAGTGAAAGCAACTTTAGATCTGGTTTATGCTGAGTAGGTGATGATTTAAAATTGATCTGAATCTTGAAGTTGCTACTAAGGTTATAGTCTGTGAATGCAATCCTCATTTCTGAACTTCCTCTGAAGTGTTTCAATTCAAAGTTATTTTTCCATGTTAGTTGTGCTTTCCATAGCTTGAAATCTTGGCTATATCTTGTTTCTAGTTGCACAATCGTCAAAGAGATCACAATTGTGAAAAGTTTTATACAAATCAAGCACAGATGGTATGCTTAGTTCCTTATTGTTCTTCTCTGCCTAGGATGAATTGAGGGATGCTGTGCTTCTTGTGTTTGCTAACAAGCAAGATCTTCCAAATGCTATGAATGCTGCTGAGATTACTGATAAGCTTGGTCTTCACTCACTTCGTCAACGTCACTGGTAATTGAATTCCTGTTCCCAATATGCTTTTATGTATAGTAAAAGAAATAGTTGTGGAAATATTATCTAATTACTCCATTTTTTCTTCAGGTATATTCAGAGCACATGTGCCACTTCTGGTGAAGGACTTTACGAGGGACTGGACTGGCTTTCCAACAACATTGCTAACAAGGTAGGTGTCTGATAAAGTTGTGAAATTTAAACTTTCAAAGAAGCTAAGTCTCTTATTTCATATCTTCAAATCACTTTGGCAGGCATAATAGTTCGCCGAAGGCAATATATGGAACATCATTTTGGTCATTGTCTTGGCATCAAAATCGGTCCTATGCAAGGTTGTTTCCAGTTGGTTGAATTTCTAGTTCTATAATTGTTGGGATAACATATTTGTTTCTTAGGTATCACTCCAAAATAGTAATTCAATATACCCATGTAGATTCTTAAATAATTTTGATGTGTTGACACCTCAACATGTATGGTGCAATCATATTCTTTTTTCAGTTCAAGAATACAGTTCTAAATGATAATGGAGAGTCCAATGATAATGGACATATGGAATGTAAATTAACTCCCTCCAAAATTGATGGAAAGCGGGATCGTTTAAGTTTGAAGGTAAGAAACAAACTGTTCCAATTACTCTAAGGAATGGTGATAAAATAATTAGAAGAAAACAAACCTACCAAGTTTGATAAGTTGAAAAAGAAAACAAAGATTTTAGGTGTTGAACATCACAAACTGAATTAGTTTTATAAGTTTCAAAGTTAATGCAAGAATTTTAAACAAAACTCGATTGTTTCATATTCATCAAATTATGCGTTTACAAAGAGAATTAGACTTGCTTGTGTAAAACAAAGGCTAAGACACAACATTCAATTATGATTTAATACAAATGTAACTGCCCATTTAATGACAACCCCATAACTTAATATTGGTTTTAAATAGTTCAATTTTGTAATTCCTTATTCTAATTAAGAGACAATAAAACTCACACTTAACAAAATTAAGACCGTAATTCTAGCATGCTGAACTCATAGCAAATAAACCAAGCCCAACTTACTAAAGTTCAAAATAACACAAAATAACAGCCCAAGACCTAAACACACATAATCAAGGCTAATGGGCATAAAACGGGGTGGATTGATTCAAACAATGTGGGTTGGATCATTGTCTTCATGATTTGAACATATTTGAATCATGTTAATAACTTTAAGCTCTTCTTGCATACATATACCATTGATAGAATTTAGGTGAGCTTGTTCCTTCCAAATGTCTTCAAGTAAGTAAGTTAATGCTTCTTTCATCCTTTTAGCTTTAGCTCTTGGCATTGGCCCTCTATGAATAGTTAGAAGATTCTTGCTTCTTGATGTTACTTCCAACCTTGGCCGAATCATTCCCCTCGTCGATTCATATCATTCCTATTTTCCTTAAAAGGATTTGTCCTCAAGTTATCAACTTAAATAGCTGCATCAAACGAAGTTAAATTAGAAACATTGAAAGTGACACTTACATTGCCACACTCATTTGGTAAATCCAACTTTAATGTATTTTCTTTGATTCTTTAAAGAACTTGAAATGGACCATCCCCTCTTGGCATCAATTTTGACTTCCTTTGGCTAGGAAATCTCTTTTTCCTCAAGTGTGCTCAAACCCAATCACCAGGCTTAAATACAATCTTCTTACAGTTCTTGGTGTGTTGCTTTTAATATTAAAGAGTTATCTTTTCTATTTGTTCACGCACCCTTTCATGTAAGGCTTTGACAAACTCGGCCTTTTGTTTGCCATCCAAATTAGCTTTATCAATCGGTAAAGGCAACAAATCCATAGGAGTTAATAGATTGAACCTGTACACATACTCAAATGGAGAATGGCCAATTATAGCATGTACACTTTGGTTGTAAGCAAATTCCACGTGTGCCAAACACTCCTCCCAATTCTTTAAGTTTCTTTGAAGTATGGCTCTAAAAAATGTGGAGATAATTCCTATTTGTCACTTTTGTTTGTCCATTCGTTTGTAGATAACAAGTTATTGAATACAACAACCTTGTACCCAACTTGCTCCAAAGCATTTTGTATTCAACAAGCCTGCAACATATGTGGCATCATATGTTTTATGGCAAGGAATAAAATGCACTATCTTGCTAAACCTATCAACAACAACAAAAATATAATCTCTTCCCTTTTTTTTGTTCTAGGTAAACCCAAGACAAAGTCCATTGATATATCAACCCAATGCTTATTAGGAATAGGAAATGGAGTCTACAACCCATGAGGCATTACTCTAGATTTAGCTTGTTTGCATGTAATGCATATCTCACATATTCGCTAATGTGTACTCAATTGTTTATATGTTCATGTCTTAATACTTAGCAATTAATATTATGAAATGCTTAAGATACTCATTTTGGTTCATAATTGGTTTTAGGTACAAGTTGGAAGCACAAGAGTCAAAATGAGATAAAAGCACATTCTTTGAACCATCCTCTTGATGTTCAAACTCATTTGTCCTTGTGGAACTAGAAGGAGATGGATTAGAGTGAAGATGGGACAAGAAAATGAAGATTTAAGTATGTCTTGATACACAATCGTGTAAAAACTATGCGTCTTCATGAAAACCTAATTTTTCATATAAATAGACATTAAAGCAACCAAAGAAGGCATGAATCATTTTTGGAATAGGAAAAGAGGTTGAACACTCACTTTTAGTATATCTATGGAGGGCTAATCTTCCTCCTTCCGTTTCGTAGGTGAAATCGAAACTGAAGATCACATCTGAACATTGCTTCATCGTGTATTGTTGATCTTATCTATAGAGATTATTTATGTTATTCTTTGCTTATTGATATGGGTATTTATGTAAAAATGATTTGAATGCTTTCATTGGATTGTTTTTATATAAACTGTTTTCCAGAATCTTTAATACAATTCATAATAGTTGTGTTTTCGATTCATTCATGGTAAACTAATAGTGATGAACCATTAGGGATAACATAAAATAAGTTAAATAACTTAAACTTGTGTGGTTGTTGTCTAGATTTGTCTATTTTCCTAGCTCGTATTGTGACAGTTCTATTAAATTTAAAGAGCTTATTCTAGGTTGTTCGATAGCTAGGCTTAGTTAAAGAGTTTATTTTAATTAAACAAGAGCCAAGGAAAAACTGGGGTTAACAGAGTTTATTGTTAACCTATAATTAATAGTTTCTAAGAAAGGTGTGAAATCAACAAAACGATGAAGTATGTTTACTTGTGTGTAAGCTAAGATTGAACCAAGAACCAGATTCCAAACTCATCATCAATTTTCTCACTTTTATGCCGTTTAATTTTATTTGCTTTCGTTAGTTCAATTTTACTTTATTTTCTTATTTGCATCTAACCAAACCCCCTTTATTTCCTAAACACTGATTCTTTTCATTACAAAAGATACATACACACTCTCTGTGGATACGGTCCCTACTCACTACTACTATAAATTTAGTTGTGCAAAGATAGGTTTTATTTTTTAGTGCATTCGACACATATTAAGAATTTTGGTTCCATTATCGGGGAATATGATGCTTTTGATTTCAATTGCTTTTTTGTATATATTTGTTTATAAGTAGTTTTTACATTTATTTCTTGATCTTTTCATGTTTATTAGTGTTTATGTATAAAAGGAACACTGCGAAGGGAGTATGTCAATGTTATTGGGGGAAAATTTTTCCCATAACCCATGTTTACAATCCTATAATTCAGGTTGGAAAGATCACCTGAGCCTTAGTTATGGAGGAGATTGCCAGCAAAACTACTTCCTAAATAAGCTGCAGGGTGCACAATAATTCCCACAAAGACCATAAGCTTCTTATTCCAACTCAGGTACATCTATGAATGACTTAGTTAAGTCTATTACTAATAATACTTTAAAATTTCATCAAGATGTGAAACAATTCTAGTAAGATGCAAGGTCTAGATTCTCGAACTTGTTAAGTCACATAGGTTAGATGGCAGTAACTATCAATCACCTAGAATCACAAGACGGAAAGAAGCAACCATCTCAACTCGAGGAGTAACCAAAGAATGTTAGTGCAGTAACCTTAAGGAGTAGAAAAGAGCTTGAGAATCTTGAGAGGACTACTCAAGGGATTGCTAGTGAAGAAGAAGTTGAGAAGAAGTGTGAAGGAAAAAAGGATATATCATTTAGATCAAAGGTAAATACTGAGTCCCTAATTGTTATTAAGACTAACCCTTCACTTTTACCTAGCAGGCTAGAGAAATTGAACAAGGAGGAAAAGGGTAAACAAATATTGGAGACTTTTTGATAGTACAGGGATTCATTAGAGATTAAGAGTTTGAAGATAGAGAAGATATCGAATGTGAGTGGTCATCAAATCAAGCCTTATTCTGAAGAACCTCATGTTGAAAATGAAAAAGTGGAGGCACCTGAAGAACATAATTTTGTCTCGTGAGGAGGAAAGCATAGAGTCGAACCAACGATAATAAACAAAGGCGTTGCTTGGGAGGTAATCCAAGAGAAGTTTGATCATTTTCATTTTCATTTTCACATTTGTTGTTTTCATTGAATGCTCTATTTCTTACATTTAATATTACAGCGGGGACAATATACTTTTTAAGTGTGATGGTGGGGATCTTAGTTATCTTGTTTGTTTTAAGCTTGTTTTTAGGTGTGTTTTTAAGTTTGTTTGTTTCTTACGTGTTTTTAAGTAGAGAGAGAGAGAGAGAATCAAACAAATAAACAAACAATTTCTCTTTTTCTATTGCTTCTAGGGCTATATAATTATAATTAGAGTGTAAAATTAATTCAAAAAATTTATAGCAATTTGAGCATATACTTTTACTCTTGTGATTGGTCAATATACATTATCTTTAGAAGAAAAGTGACTAGTGGTAGACACAAGCTAGTGAGATTTTGAGCCTTTATAGACTGACACATTAATATCAGTCTCATTATCTTTTATTCATGTGTGACCTTCATGACATGTACATTCTGACTTTGCTTTGATTTTCTATTTGAAACCACATTTTTATCACAGACATTAACATAAAAATGATATAGGCATTCTTTGTATTACAAGCTACATTAGCCAAATAGCCTACCTATTAATATAATTTTCCCTATATATAAGGCCCTTTGAGCTTTATTTACCTTTTTCTTTTTTGCACTAACCACATTACATGCCTTAAACCTAACCGAATCTCCTACCCAAGCCTGAAAACTAGTAGAGCATTATGATTATTGATGATCGTGGATGCACAGAAGTATAAGTGTGAGGGTGTGCATATATGCAGGTTAGTTATAATGATAGAAATATCATTTTATCTCTTATGATCCATGTTCAAGAGAAGAAGAAAAAGAAAAAAAAAAGAAAAAAGAAAAAAGAAAAAAGAAAAAATGTTTATATAAAATTATCAAGGAGGAAATGCATTTGTGTTGCAAAGTTATTCATAATTAGTCTTTGTGTTGCAAAGTTATTCATAATTAGTCTTTCTTCCTAAAGTTGTACAAAAAAGATGATTTGATTAATGTGTTAATGAGGAAGATGTTTTGAAGGGTCACTCCTTATAGTCACAATGTATTGTTTATCATCAATTTTGTGAGTGATTCCTTCTAATTCCTTATGCTTCATGTAGTTTATGATGTGGAGGCTTGAATATGAGATGTGAAACATAGTTTTTGCATTCATTATAGTGGATGGTCCCCAGTTTTGATTGAGTGTTAGTTTTTGCACTTGATGTTGCATTAAGTGTTTTTCTTGCTTCACTAGATTTGATGGCTTCTGCACTACACTATTTAAATATATCTCACCTTAACCTTTGTCCATATTATAACCTTAAAATGTCCTTTGATTCATAATTATGCATGTGAATCTTAGTGGTGGAGAACTAAAATCATATGCAAAGTCATGAAACGTCTTGATTATGAATGATGTTTGAGTGTACTCATAAATCTATCTTATTTAAACACATTTTTTCAAAGTCTATCCCTAGATTGCTCAGTTTCTGAAAGGAATGGTTATTGAATGATCATGAGTAAAAGCATTTAATGTTGAGTTCTTGCTATGTTTTTAAAGTTATTCCTCTTTTCTTATGACTATCTATTATTATGAAATATGGAAAATATAAAAGTGTTTTGGTTTTTAACTTTGATTGTGTTGTTTTGCCTGAGGACAATCAAAAGCTAAGTGTGAGGGAACTTGATGTGTGCTTAATTTTTTATATATTCACGTCTTAATACTTAGTGATTAATATTATGAAATGCTTAAGATACTCATTTTGGTTCACATTTGGTTTTAGGTACAAGTTGGAAGCACATGAGCTAAATGAGGTAAAAGCACGTTCCTTGAGCCATCCTCTTGATGTTCAAACTCATTTGTCTTTGTGGAACTAAAAGGAGATGGATTAGAGTGAAGATGAGACAAAAGAATGTGAGAAAATGAAGATTTAAGCAAGTCTTGCAGGATACACAGTCAGGTATCTACTTACACGGTCGTGTATAAATTTCTATTTATATGAAAAATGCAAGAAAATGACAATTTTCATGTCAAAGAAGGCATGAATCATTTTTGGAACATGAAAGGAGGCAAAACACTCACTCTAGGAGATCTATAGAGGGCTAGTCTTTTTCCTTTCAGTTTGTAGGTGAAATTGAAGCTGAAGATCACATCTGAACATCACTTCATCGTGTATTGTTGTTTTTCTCTCTATAGAGATTGTTTATGTTATTCTTTGCATATTGATCTGGGTATTTTTGTGTAAGGATGATTTGAACGTTTGCATTATATTGTTTTTAAATAAACCCCTTGCTAGAATCTTTAATACAATATGTAATAGTTGTGTTTTCTATTCATTCGAGGTAAAATAATATTGTTAAATCATTAGAGATAACATAACATAGGTTAAATGACCCGAGCTTTTGTGATTGTTGCCTAGATTAATCTATTTTCCTAGCTCGTATTGTAGCTGCCCTATTAAATATAGAGAGCTTATTCTAGGTTGTTAGATAGCTAGGTTTAGTTAACAGTTTATTTTAATTAAACAAGAGCCAAGGGAAAACTGAGGTTAACAAAGCTTATTGTTGACCTATGATTAATAGTTTCTAAGAGAGGTATGAAATCAAAAAGACTATGAAGTATGTCTATTTGTGTATAGGCTAAGATTGAACCAAAAACCAAATTCCAAACTCATTCATCAATTGTCTCACTTTTATTATATTTAATTTGCTTTGCTTTCGTTAGTTCAAATTTACATTATTTTCTTATTTGCATCTAGCCAAACCCTCCTTTATTTCCTAAACACTAATTCTTTTTATTACAAAAGTTACATATATACTCTTTGTGAATACGATCCCTACTCACCATTATGATAAATTTAGTTGTGCAGAGATAGGCTTTATTTTCTAGTGCATTCGACACACATCATTCGCTCAACATCTCTTTCCATTTGTGGCTAGAAGAAATGATCACTTAACACATCCAAAGTCTTTTTAGTTCCAAAATGTCCCATTATCCCACTACTATGTTCCTCTTTCATAACCAATTCTCTCATTGAACATTGAGGAACACACAACTTGGTTTCTTTGAAAAGAAAACCAAATGCCTAAAGAACTTACCAAAACCCCCTTTCTCACATGCCCCATAAACATTAGCAAAATCAAGGTCAGAATTATACAAATCTTTAATATATTCAAAAAATAATAACTTTGCGTCAAGATTAGAAAATAGAGCATACCTTCTAAAAAGAACATCAGTAATCACATTTTTCTTACCTTGTTTGAGCTTGATAATGTATGGAAAGGATTCAACAGACTCCACCCATTCTGTACGCCTCCTTTGAGATATTTCAATGACTTATGATTGATATGTATAAAGAATTCCTTGTACTAGAGATAGTGTTGCCATGTCTTTAACACTCTCATGAAGGTATAAAACTCCTTATTTTATGTCGAGGGTGTGTGGAAAGTGGGGATGGTGGTGGTAATGGCTGTGGCGGTGAAGGCTGTGAGTTCTTTCTGGAGTGTGAAAAGGATGCTCTATGTCAGCAGAGTTAAGCTGTTGAGAAGTTATTCTGGTAATGGCTGGAGTATGTGGAGAGTGTTGCTGGTGGCGGTGGCGGTGGCGGTAGCGGAGGTGGTGGCAGTACTGGTGGCTAAGGCCTGGCTAGGTTTTCAGGCATCGTCGTAGTTTCTTGATTAACGCTGTGATTCTTGCTCAGAAACAAATAAACGCGTTTTGAGCCGGCAACATTCACGAGTCGCTTCCTGAAGGCACTCACTAAGTTTGATGGATGCCCACCCCAAATACATACCTCATCTGCTCACTATTGATAAGCTATCAGTTAGTAACGATTGTCGAGTACAAAAAATCTGACGGACTCGAGCAAACTGGAGAAGAGCAAATGAGTAATAGAGAGAGCATGTGTTAAGCTAAAATCGGTAAGGCCTCAGTTGGTAAAACAAAACCTGCAACAACTTGAAGTTATCGTACACATAGGATTTGAAATCACAAAAATGGATCTTCATTTTCATTCTGTTATGCTCATCGAAGGAACTGCTTAAGCATACTTCACAATTTTGGTCTACAAAGGTGCATAAGAAAAAAGTATGCTTAATATTACAACTGAACATGGGAGCAACGGACTTTTCAGTCACCTTTTAAGTACGTGATATTGTGGTGATTTTGCTGTGATCATCATTTTTTTTTCAACTTGGATTTAAGGGTGTCTTCAGCTGTAAAGAAATTACCCTTCATCGACGAGATTCAATCTCTTATATGTACAAATAAGAGTAACATTTTCTTAATAACTCGGTAAAACAACAGATTTAAGGGTACAAAGATACAAGCCGAAGGGCAAAAGTTGCGCCTCACGGTTAACCATCCCAATTTTCTGGGAGCTTAAGAAAACATGCATGCTCCCCTAAAAGGAGAAAAGTTGATGTATGTAATCTACTATTGGTGGTGTGCGTAATTAATAATAATATATACTAAGCTCCTTCATGAAATCACTAAGCAGCAGATGGGGCCGTAAAGTAGTGAACAACACCAGCCTCGGACAAAGCCGCAACGAATGCTTGCAAGTCCACTTCCCCAGTATTAGCTTCATGATCCCTATCAGAGGCAGGGGCTGTGTTCTTGTAGTCCAATGACTCATCGTTGTATATGTCCCACCATTTACTCACCAACATCTTGATGTCTTCTCTGTCCATGTTTACTTCTTCACCGGTATACCTCCAGGGTTTAGAACCCTGCAAGAAAATATTCGAATTGAACGTCACGACCACGGAGTTTTATAATAATAATAAGTGATGTTATATGATAACTTCCTATACTCACATCAGCACAGTAGTGAACAACTTTAACTTTGTCGAGCTCAAATTTTTCAGGGTGGCGCCACAAGAAGGCCAATACAAGGTTGTAAACAGGAGGAATTGGCTTGTAAATGTCCTTGAAGAACATGTTCAAGAAATCCTACCAAAAAATGAAGTTTGATAAGCTTAAGCAACACAAAAAGAGCATCACTACTTTGGAGTTCCAACGGAAATAAACTTGGTATACCTGCTCAGCGAAGGAGGTTGGTGGGGTAATTTTTACGGCCGTCAAGAGATCATCGTAAGTGGAGAGGCTAGGCTCGTAAACGAACATGCCAGCGTTGAAGTAAAGGGAAGGCTTAGGTCCCATCTCAGCAGGCCACTTGACCTTCTCAGGGCACTGTTGGCAGTAGCCAATCTTATACTGTGGAGAAAACCTCCAATTTCTCTCACAGAAACAATCCATCACAGCGTAGAAATATCCATCTGGGAGATCAAAAAGATGGTCTATGTTCTCAAACACTTGGATGTCTCCATCTAAGTACACCATCTTGCTATACTCCACAAACTGCAAATATATCAATATCAGAACCACATACATATACAGGTCCATGTTACCACGTAAAAACTGAAAACCATTTTCTAGAAAAAATGACCGTTTAAATGAAAGAGACGTGCATACCTCCCATATGCGAAGCTTGGAGTAGTTGATGACATAGTAGGCCACCGCAAACTCGGTCTGGTTCTCAGGTGGGTGCAAGGGCTCGATCTCTCTGACTATGCACCCTTGAGAGACCAAAATCTTGCGGTGCTCCTGAGGAACATCAGGCAAGGTTGCAACCACCAGAGGATACTTGCTATTGACCTTCCTTAAACCCTTGGCCAACCCGACAACGCCCTTTATATAGTCACCAGCACCAGCCAAGAAGGTCACATATGCGCAGCTAGAAATGCTAGCCTGCTTCACAAGAGCATTGGTCTTGGTGGCAAGAGCAGAGTTGATATTAGGAGTCATGATTGACACACTGATAACTGATCAGGAAGTAACTAAAACAAACTGTTTTCTTGGTGTACAAATTTGAGATCTTTACAAAGTATAGGGAGCAGAAAATTGCGGAAGAGCGTGAAGCAAAGGAAAAGCTAAAGGAAAGGAAATAGTGAAACGGATCACAAACTACAAAGAAGAGGAAACTTAGAGGAATGTGTATTAAGCTTGCTTGATTGCTTGAGAACCTTGAGGTATCGTGCTGTGGTTCTGGGACACAAGGGGCGTATATATAGGCCGTAAAAGATGTCATTTTTTTTATTTGTTAAATTAAGCTTTGGAAAAAGGTCTCCAGCAAGCATTTGTCGATGTACATAGCCTAGGAATGAGATAAACAGCTTGACATGACGTTTCCATGTTCATACGACAACGTTTAGTGCCAAAAGGCCATTAGTGATTTGCCGACGGTTCATGCGTTATTACATCAGACGCTACATGTGTCGGGAGAATCTCATCGGACGATCGAGAGAGATTCCTGGAAGTGGACGGTGCACGATAAGGATTAGTAAAAGTAAAGACAAGGAATATTCCTAGAAATCCCTTCTTTCTGAGGCAGAATAAACCCCTTGAGATTCTCGTTTTATTACGGCGAACCACGGGAGATTTGAGTATAACTTTCATACCTATACGAGGTTAGATTCGTCCATTGATAATTTAACGGAAACAAGTTTGCTGGTTAACTACCACCGCCCCACCAACCAGGACCCGCTTACCCACTACCCTTTAGTTAATTCAACACAGACTTGACACGCTTTCAGCCACGTAGGCCAAGCGAAACCACAGAGCTCCATCCTTTTACTGCAGAATACCTGACTGTGCACGTGGTGGAATGAAGAGCGTCGTTGCGATTAATGAGTGGGATCCACAGATATCCATTGCGTGTCGCAACGTCGCCTTGCATGGGCCTCATGCGGATTCCAGAGACGCCAATTCAGGGTGGTGATTCTCCCAACTGGCGTCCGTTGTAGTGGAGCCCATAACGGCTTTTTTGTGGTTCTTTTTCCAGTTTTTAGTTTTGTTAGTTGGTCCAAAATGGGACCCCCCTAATTAAATGCTTAAAAAGAAAAGTAAGATTATAAAGACCCTGAAAGTCGGCTCTCAAACCGACATTTCAATTTTGTAGTCTTAGATAATGTTCATAATTAGATTTTTAGGATAAAGTGTGGGGCCATTAACTTAACAACCTTGGACTCTTGACTCTAAGATGTGGGTATGGGCCTATGGGGAATCTGACTAGGTTTGTTGTTTCTGAGAAGCTTCTGCTTTGATACATACAAGACGTTTTGTTTTTTTAGTACGTGTTAACCTGAAGGTTGTTCAAAGGAGAAAATATATGAAAAAGACTGCTTATTCCCACAAGAAGAGTCGTGTTACTCGCGCGCGTGTGTGTATACTTTCTCTTATATATGTTTTTTTTCCCTTCTTATTTTTAGTGAACAATACAATTAATATACTTATATTTGGCATCAACTTTTATTTTATTAAAATAATAATAATAATTTATTAATTTAAACAATCAAGTAATTTAATTAACTACAACTTTAATTGTTCGCTTAAAAGTCGATTAAATAATTTAATTAATCTAATATCAAAAATGGAAAACTAACATTTTGGTTGCAACTTCATTTTCATTACTGCTGGTAGTTATTAGTCAATTCTATACTACAATAAAGGATGGAGCACTTCATTTGAAAATAATAATCTTCAACATTCTTGGAAATGGAGCACATCTCGTAGTCAGCCATTTATCACTTAGTACAAACTCCGGTAATAAAAGGATTAGTCTTTGCATCCGAATACCCGCCCTCAGATTCTCTGATCCAGGTACTCTAGCCCTAACCTGTGCCAGAGGTGATCTAGATCTCATCCCCTAATACCCTAATTGTAAAAAAAAAAAAACTCTTTATGTGATGCGACTCATTTTTTATATATCAACAGATTGAATTAAAAATCAATTGTTAAATTGATCCTCAAATCATACATCATCTTGAAATTAAATATATCCTATCCAAATCGACGGTGCTATTCCACATGGTGAGCTCCCAAACTGTCGGGCATTTAGGGAAATTCTTAATTACCTTATCTTTGAATATCCCACAGTCAAACCAAACTAGATTTGATTTGCTTCGCTGTCCGGGAAACGTGGGCTAGCATTAGTTTACTTGTCGGTGGCGTTAGTTATGGCTGGGGGAACCCAACAGTGAGTAATGACTAATGACCGATGAGTGGATCAAATGTGTTTCCTTAAAAGCGAAGATACCATATTTAGTTATTTATTTAATCCCTTAAAAGACGGTGATGGGTAAATTGGGCTAGATATACTTGAAGCTGTATACTTGTAGTTGGGCTGTGGATCGGGTTTCTAAGGTCGGTTCACGGACGTTCAAGCCCACGTCAAAGTCGTCATCTAATCACATTTGAACCTCCTTCCAAATCATTAGAATATATCATATGTGTATGTAATTTATCATGGGGTAAAGATTGGAAAATAGCAATGGACTTTGATCTAAAGAAGAAAAAGGTGAAATATAAATACAAAAATAATAAATAGATAAGACGAAAAGGAATAATGAAAAGGTCTAGGACTGGAGGACAAGACTCTTGCTTAGAATAATGTCATCTGTGGAGAAATCAGCTTCTTTTCTGAATGTTCCTCTTCCAAAATCTAGGTTGTAGGAATCTGCAAGGCCTTCCACCAGGTCAAACTCAGGTTTCCAACCAAGGACCTGCTTTACCTTCTCTATCGATGCAAAGAAATGCTGCAATAATTCAACCATAAGGATGAGGATAGCTCCGTCAGTAGCAGATAACTCATGTATGAACGTGAAAGATCCATCACATGCTGTTAGCATACGTTAAGTGAAGCATTTACTCAAACTCGTCTCCACCCCTTAGTGAGGTGAGGAGGAGACACTCCACAAACTAGCCAATCATATGTTGATATTTACCTGATCACGGAATGGAAAGGCCTTCTTTTTTCCAAAGTCAAAATCCTTGGGATTGTAGTGAATAATCTCTGGTTCAGGAAAGCCAGCAGCCTGAGGTACAATGAGGATAAAACATCAAAGATTTGAAATCGTACGACTTCAGTGACCTGCCATATATTCCATACTTTTCACATCTTTTACCTTTGCACAGGCCTTTGCTAATCCATCGAAGGTCACATACTTATCTCCTGATATGTTAAATACTTGTCTGCTGGCTTTTTCATTAGCAAGAACCTTGACAAATGCCTTTGCCAAGTCCTGAAAATTAGGAACCATATCAGCTCAACAAACTAACTTTAATAAAGAGTGGAAAAGCTCCAAGTTACCTAAGTCAGACTTAGTTATATCATGTATTAACCAAAAATTTTAGGAAACAATGAGCAGATAAGCCGTAGCAAATAGAAAAGTGTTGCAGCCATAATGTAATTTCAGTTTCACAACAATAATATAGAAAATTCCATCCAACGTCACCGAGTAAATAGACAAAAAAAAAATTACTCAAAAAAGAAAATAAAAATTACTTAGCTGAAGAAAAGAAACTATGAAACTACCTACTGTAAGGATGAATCCTATCATCTCAATTGTAACAGGCCAGGCATGATTCAATCACTTTTATTTCATCTATCTCCATAAAAGCAAGTTCTTACTGCATAAAGGGTGTTAAAGATGTCCTGACCTTTACGTGACCAAGTTGAGTTATTTGCATTCCTGAGTTTGGAATTGGAATAGGACGACCTGCTTTTAACCGGTGAAAGAACCACTCTTCAACAGGATTGTAGTTTAAGGGTCCATAGATGTAAACTGGCCTTATTGAAGTCCAGTTAACTCCCCTTGATGCTAGCAAGCTCTCTGTCTCAAGCTTTCCCTTATGTCTGCTCTTTGGATCAACTGCATCTACCTATAATTAAATGACAGTCCCTTAGAAGAGATACTCTAGCATTCAATAGAAACTGAAAGTGTTGTCAAAACAAAAACTAACTTCTCTAAGTAGTGATATATTGAAAACTGAACCTAGTTTTCATATAATTCAAGTCATAAATAGTTGCAAAGGAGGCAGACCATTTATTTCTAATCATTTAGAAGAAACTTTTTATTCACTTCTCGCTCAGGTTTGCAAATGAGGCAGATCAGATGGTTACAATTAAGATGCAATATTCACAAGAAAAGTTTTAATTGGCCAACAGCACTTGGACTTCGCAATTTAAAATAATTCGTCATCATTTAGGATGGAAAGATTATTAAATGATGCACACCTCAAAGTGTGGAGGACAATCAGTTTTAAGGTAAACTCCAGCAGAAGAGCAGTATATGAACCTGAATATTGGAAAAGGAAAATCAGATTCATTAAAAAGTCAGTCAAACATTCCATGATCTACTGATCATTATCTGTGGAAAGCCGAGTTGCCAAAACCAACATGGGAGATGTAAAACCATCCATCTCCATTACCTTGGAAAGAACTACTGTAATTTAGGCATCATTATACTAGTTCCACTCTGATGCGTAATCAATTTCAATCTAAAACAATGTTAGCATTTAACAATGAGGCTGGAAATGTGTCTTTTATTTATCGATATAGGAACTTACAAGCTTATATTTAATTTTGTCAGGTGGAGAAGCAAACATAACTTACTATGATAGGTTCAATCACTTCATAACACCCCCGCTTATTACCTAAGACCAACACAAGAGCACTCACTGTGAATGCTTGCATTGGGTGTCCGTGTCTGTATCAAAGAAGCAATAAGGCATTAAAAGATTGTTCGGAGCTTACTGTTCCAGGTTTGGTAAAGCATCCAATATAGGTTCCACTTCAACTGCTTCACGTCCTGCAAATACAACCTAATAAAGTTATTCGTTCTTAGGAAATAATAGTAAAGAGATGAATGATACGACACGGAAAAGGGTCCCAATTTAAGAGAGTGCATACCATTTATATCATAAACAACATCAAATCCTTTAGCTGAGAGACTGGATTTGACAAATTCAAAGTCCTTCCTGTCTCCTTTCAAGTGCAAGATCTAGTAAATCATGATCAATAGCAAAAAGTGGCTTATTATGTCAAAACAAGGACAGTGTAGAAGTTCTCTGACGATAATAGTCAAGTATATTTGCTTTGTAATGGTACCTTGGAAGAAAAGCCAGCATAATCCTGGTTTGATTCACCTGGCAACTGTTGGGTAATTGGAGCTTTACCTCTAGTAAACAAGGTCACCTGAACAGAATTGTAATTGAGTACTGAGATATAATTTCTTTGCCTAACACCAAGTTTAATCGTACCCCACGGGCAAATAGTTGCTGTAAACGAGAATGTAAAATGAATGAACATGATAAATTCAAAAGGTTTGGTACCTGATGACCCTCTTTAACAAGCAGTCTGGACAAAAAAACACCAATAAATCGAGTGCCTCCCATTATAAGAATGTTCTTTGAAGCTGATGCTGAAACTTGCAGTGCTCCCCTTGTATGCCATGTTTTCTTTTTGCACTGCAAAAGGCGTAGATGCTTATAATTGTCAGTTAACTATAAACAAGTGGAAGCGAGACCAACAGGGTAACTCAGGCTGTTTCAAGTTTAAAAGACTCTGTGACTAAGTTGAAGGACAGTTTTGCTGTTAAAAACACTCTGCCTCTTTCAACATTAGAGATAAGTAGGATTTCATGAGGCCACACTTTCAGGGATAATTAATTCAGTTTGATCAAATAGTTAGAGTTCTTAAACTGCTTAAGAGAAGGTGAGTTAATGCCAAATTCTAAAATGGGTTCAACCAAGAACAGCCAAGATTTTCTCTATTTTGTTTTCCTTAAAACCAACCTACACGTTAATTTGCTGTTAGATACATAGGCAATCCATCTTATTCTTATCAAAGCTAAATGTTGAAATACAAATATAGATATCTTGCTTAACCATTACAACAACAACAATAACAACCTAGTAAAAAATCCCACTAAACGCGGAGTCTAGGGAGGTCCAATATATGCAGCCTTATCCCTAATTAGTAAAGAGACCGTTTCCGAATAACCCATAAGAAAATCTTAGTTAAGCATTGAATTATCCAATACTCTCTAATTTTTTCTCACTTGAAAATGTGAATTCCATATGTTTTGTGTGTAGATCAAATTCCTTAAGTATTCATATCTTCATAATGTTTTAAAATTTTTATAAAAATTTAAATGAATTCTTAATGTTTTAATATTGATAGTTTAATTTTTAATACTAAAATATATTAATAAAAATATATATTTAAGTGAAGTAAGTTTTAAAAAAGATTTTAAAAAATCTATACTTTAGGAATCTATCTATAAATTATAAACTTTAGGAATTCATCAGTCCTTGGACTATCTGTCACTTACATATGTTTATCACTTTTAATGCAATTTTGATGGGGCACAAAATCAACTGAAGCTTTTGGTGGTGAAAAACTAAAACAACAGAAAACATGAGGGACTAATTGGTGAATACAGGAGAACTCAGAAACGAGAGGCCTGCACTTTTGGGATGTACATTAGATTACAGCAACAGAACAACACAACAGACGTAGAAAGAAGAACGAGTGAAATTTGTATTCCTAATTAATCCTTCAACTCAGAACCTATGTTAGCCTTAATAGGAGGATCCCAACAAGGTGAGTTAACTCGGAATTTTTTTTTTCTCTTCTGGAGCTCAGATTACGATTTAGATTTTTACTCAGTTCTTCAGCGATGGTTTTATGTGCTGGATTTTTGTCCATATTAATATGAGCTTACATGATGTTTGTTTAAGAGAAGGTGACATTGATATGGGAAGATAGCCTGCATAAGTATTTGCAGTAGCGATTAACTTAAGTTCTAACTATTGGAAGGGAAATACTCAGAATTCACAGCAAAAATAACATAGAAAATTATCTAACAAAACTAGTGAAAGCAGTTAATGCATCAGAACAAGATAGTTTTCACATCAAATTCAGAAAGAGACCCGAACTTGAGAGTGGAGTCTGATGCCGTTGAAGTCTGACAGAGAGGATGGCAGAAGGGATAAAGAAGGGTGAGTTTGCTGCTGAGGCACCACCATTCTTGTAGTTGCCATGGATGGAGATGGACCCTTCTCTTCTGTCCCGTTTTCACTTCTGAGTTTGTTCTTAAAACAGAAATTTCAAAGATTCTGGTCCTGCCCATTTCTTCGTTACAACAAGGATAAGACATTGACCCCACCCATCCCCATGCCCTCTGCTTTGGTTATATCCACAGCCTCTCATTCATTTGCAGCATTTACCACCTCTCCTTTCTATTTTATTTGTTTTTGAAAAACTGTCGAAGTTAATTGCATCACGAAATTTTTGTAAACTTATTTGGCACAAACAAAAATAAAAGTAATAAAACATGAAATAATAAAAATATCAAAAATTTAATAACGCAGTTTGATACACTTTACTTACGTCTGTAGGCACAGACGGAGCCATGTATATGGCCCCCCCTTTCAATTTTTTTTAAATGTACTTATATAATTTTTTTAATAAATAAGGACATTTTTTAAATATTGACCCCCGGCTCCCCTTAGAGTTGGCCCCCGGCCCCTGGCCCCCGACCCCCGACCCCCCCTTAGACTTGAGTCTGGC
>JANZLH020000124.1:4664860-4676884 GCA_026770325.2 Erythroxylum fimbriatum | reverse complement strand
AAATTGGTGACACCTGTAAGTTACACGGCCAGCCCTTGTGAATTTACACGGGCCGTGTATTTTCCAGCGCAGGGACACTTTTTCTCCCGTAGGTTACACGGCCTGACCGTGTGATTTCACACGGTCCGTGTGTTTTGACCCTTTTAACGACATAATTTCAATTTTTGGTCTTCATGAAAGTTGTATCCCTAGATGTCTATTTTTTAACCATCCAAAAACAAAGTCAATCCAACACCTATAATGAGATTTATGGCGTTTGCTCCAAAGTATGTTCAGTAAGAATCAGGATATGAACATATCGGATTCGTTTGGCCATAACTCTTTCGTCTGACCTCCGATTGAGGCGATTCTTAAGGCATTAGAATCCTAACATGTTTTTTCTACCTCTCCATGAAATTTTATAGCATTTGGAGTTAAATTCAAGAAGTTTGATTGATATAAAGTAAGGGGTCGGTTTGGAGAGCTTGATCGGGCTATGAACATATTTGAGATTTTTAAGCATATCTTGAGCTATAGAGCTCTGTTTAAGGTGATTTTTGTGTCAAAATAAACAAGAGACATAGAGATATGTTTTATATGAAGAAGTCAAATTGAAATTCGGATTTAATGATTTCCAAATTCGGTTCACAAACAGGAGAAATGAATTCAAGCATAGTGACTGTTTTATATGGGCACGTCTTTGAGCAAGTTGTGAGCAAATTTTGGGCCTATTATGAACAAGATGATGAATCGGTGTTGGTTAAAGAGATTACAAGGAACCACGCTCAGTATTTTGTGGTATCAGAGCAAGGGTTTCTGAAAACGGGATCCAACATACAGTCTCAAATGTCATTACTTTCTAAAATTCACATGTACAATATACAACAGTTGAAAGATACAATCCTTGATAAAACAAAACTAAGATATTTGCAGGTACAACTGATCCCGACACTAACCCATATCCAAATGCAGAAGTTACTTCAACTAGAATAGCTAGGTCTCCTCTGAACCTAAAAATCAACGTTGCAATTTCGATGAGTTTGCGAACTCAACCATTATCGATGTGCTCACTCAAACAGACATCAACATCACAAGTATATAACATAGTTCAATCAGTATCTCACATCATTCAGAATCAATTCTCATATATCATATCGTTCAGAATTTAGTACCTGATTACAGTATTCATCATATTTCAACCAGCCCATTTTGAATACAAACATTTCATATAATCATTTCAAGATAATTTAATCATTCATTTCATCTCATTCATATCATCCACATGTACACAAACATAGCATATCATTATATCCACTCAATTCAGTCATTCTTTGCAAATATTCATATGGTACATGTAAAGCTATGGATGTAAATGCACATGAGACTCCTCTTTCATTTTTATTTTATTGTGATCGAGCGCCTATTTAACTGTCCCATATCCCTTGTGGATACTGGGCTCATTTCAGGTACTGACCCATATCCCTTGTGGATACCGTGCTCATTTCATATACTCACCCGTATCCATTGTGGATATCAGACTCATTAATCATTGAGCCTATGGCTTTGTGTGCACATTTATGAGCTTTAAGCTCTTTTCAGGCTGATCACTTCGGTCACAACTCTTTTATCTGATCATGCACATCAATGTCATGAAATGCATCATTTAACATAATGTGCTATCAATCACTTTCATTCGGTGTGCACAGTCATTTATCACAATCGACATTCAACATTCAATTGAGTACACATTTTTCCCACATTCACATACAATCATTAAGTACTTCCTATACAGTCCTGAATAATGATCACCTTGGACAATTGATGGTCCGAAATTATCACAATCATATCATTAACAGTTTAGTAATCAACAATAATCAAAATAATTCAATCATAATTAGAAAATATCTAGGTTAACTCACCACACATTTAACTCGTACAAAAACATACATATACTTGAGTTTACACATCTAGGTTGACTCACATAATTCAAACCAAAACACATATATAATTGAGATTACACATCTAGGTCAACTCACAGTATGATCCATAATAGCTATTGCTTTGATAATCTGGCAATGTGTGGATGTTGTCGGTGTATTTACGCTTCTATATCATACAATACACACATAGTTCACAAATTACTAAATTGTTCAATCAAATGAATATTCAATCATGCGCATGTAGTTGTGTCATGTTTAATGCATGGTTAATTGACTATTTCGGGTATATATCCTTATTCACAAGTCTTGACCATTCATTAATTATAACTTGTACATAACTTGTTTGAAATTAGGTTTATACCGTAAATAAGTTTGATCACTCTCAATTCATCAATCATACGATCACCAATCTTTTTCTAATACTTTATGTTCACACAATTTACAAATTCTCATTCCATTATAGATCATTCACATTGTTCATATCCTTTTAATCACATTTTCATTCATGAGAACATCCTTATACCATTAACAATTCAGACTTCCCAAATTCATATACATTGATATCAAATAATTCAGTCCTTAAATTATAACATCAATTAATAACCTAAACTCATCAAACACTTAACCAATTGATTCATCATCAAATTAAGTTCATTTTAAGCCTCAATCAGGTCCAAATACACCTATGTATAGTGCCTTATCCTTATATGATTCAACCAAAACACAAAAAAAATTCTCTCACTTCCAAGCATTTCCACGATCGTAGGAAGGGACTAATACAATTCCCACGATCGTGGGATGGGTGAACCGAAAGTTCACCTTCACTTTCCTTTAACTTTTCTGCCAAATTTTGATACCTTCATGATAATTGATCAATTATACCTCAATTACAACTTAAAGATACTTCAATTCCTCGTCAATTCATCTTTAATTCCAATTCAAATCATTCATTTGGTAGTTCACAAATTATGATCTTTCAAGCATCAAAATAAAACAAAACATAACCAATCCATTCATTAAATTCCCAGTACACATTCAACACCAATACTACAACCAAATTCAACCTTGATCAATCATCCAAAATATTATTCTAACATATGTCAATAGGTAATCACTTAATAATTCAGCTCAATGTCTCCTCAAAGATCAAGCTAACCTAACCTTATGTGCAATGTTTACATCCTTTTCTTCATAATGTTTTGTTATAAACAAGTTGTCTTTTCTTAATCATAACTCTCTCTACAAAGATCCAAATGTCATGATTCTTGTGTCCCATGAAACTAGACTTCCATTAGTCTTATTATATCTAAAAATTACATAAACAACATCTCCCTTTAAAATATAATCTCCATCCAAATTCTGTCTTGTTTCTAGTAAGAAACAGACTGGCAACCAATACTCAAACCACAATAAATCATTATCAAGACATCTTCTAACTAAACCATTTCACATAAGCATTATTAAGACATCAATAATCATTTTTCATCTTTTATACTTTCACTAATTCGGACTCTAAGGTCCTCAAAAATCAGGAAACAATACAAGATTCCTGTACAGGGGTCTATCACAGGCAGTATTAGAGAAACAAACATAACTCAATATCTATTCACTATTTTATCAAGAAACTTTCACAGAGTTCAAGCTAAGACCTATATCTACAACTTTTATTCTTTAAGTTTCTTCAAATTCGTGCTCTAAGGAATGAAAAATATATCAAAAAAGAAAGATGAAATTGAAAGCAGAATTTCAACTTACCTTGATAACTTATTTCCTTCTCCTCTTCTCTTCCCCTTTTACTCTCCTTCTCATCTCACTTTCGTTTTTATCCCTCTTCTAACCTTACGACCGACCTTCACTCTCACTTTTATTGCCTTTTTCATCCATTTTCTCTAGAAAATTCAAAGAAAGTCAAACTAATTCATGTGTCACCATTCCATTGATCCATGTGTTACTATTCTATTGGTACATATGTTATCCTTCTATTGGTCAATATGTTACTATTCTATTGGTCCATGTGTCACTTACTTTAGGCTCCACATTACATTTAAGCCTTCATATGTCACTACTTGTAAGGCTACACAATCACCAATTATAAGGCTACACATGTCACCAATTGTAAGGCTATATATGTCACCATTTTTAAAGCTACACATGTAACCATTATATTGTTCCACATGTCACAAGTCTAAAGTGTCATTTGTCACAAACTTAAAGAGCCACTTGTCGCAATTATCCTCAAGCCACTTGTCATCTATTTAACTAAGTCATTTGCCACTTATTCCCAATGCCACTCGTCACCATTTCATAGGCCTAATACAACCTAAATTCTCATGTATTAATTTGTCTTGTTCTATAACATTTTTCTTAGACTAGATGCACATAACACCTCATCAAAATGCAAAACATTGGGAATGCACATTCATATCACATTCATTTTCGTTCTATCCCCCAAAATATGTCAATTGAGTGCATATACTATCTTGCAATGTTTTCTAAATCAAGATTCATATGTGTATAAGAATATTATGCATGTGAATGAAATGCACCTCGTAAATTCTTAAATAAAATAACTCATGTGACTCAATCTAACAGTTTAATCTCTTAATAATTTTAAAAGGTAGGATATTACATGTCTCCAAATTCAGGTCCACCTGTCGACTGTTGTCAAGCTCCAGAAAATGTCCCCCAAGCCTGGTCTAGCTGTTACCTACGTTTATTTTTTCTGCCCAAAGACCTACGCACGTTACTCTCCCTTCACCAGAAAAACGCCTCTCCTTTTTTTTTCTAAAAATACACTCCTGTTTACCCTTATTTTCTTAATTGGGTTTTTGATCCACTGCACTGTTCACTCTCTTAAACCTACACATATTCATCCCAGCCAACGATTGCGTTTGCTGTTGTGTTGCTTCTTCATCTGTTGCTGCGTCGTCATTTTCTCTCCATGTTTCCACTTGCTTCACTGCGTTTTGCTTCTGTGTGGGCTGCTGGTGTTTTTCTTCTGCAATTGTCGTTTTGTTTATGCTTTTTGCTATTGTTTTGCTGCCGTTTTGACCCTACTCTTTCCTCCTTTGTATTGCCATTTTACTTCTTATTTCTGCTGGCTTTTGGCTTGTTTGTTGGTGTGTTTGGTGTTCTACTACTTACTGACGCGTTTTAATACCCTTTTCTCTTCTGTTAGGTGTTTCTTCTTTGTTAAACGTCCTTCAGCTATTGCGTGTTGATCCCATCTACGTTGGTTACATCTTCTGCTGCTACGTCGTTTCTCATCTGCTGCATAACCTGTGTTTCATCTTAACTGTGCTGTATAACCTGTGTTCATCTTGGTTGTGCTGTGTTTTGGTCTCTGCTCATCTGCTAGCATTTTTCTTTCTAATTCCTGCTGCATGTTTTTGCTAATTTTCTCCAATACAGCTCTACATCTCCCAACCTCCAAGAATAACGTTGAAACAACATAATCAACACAATATCCATTCAACATTCTTTACAAATACCCCAATTTAATATGTAAATTATTAACTTATCAATTATAATTTATATTCATGTCAACATATTTGAGAACATAATAGGTTACATATAAAAAACGAGCTAAAGAGAAAAAAGATATTTTAATCAAGTTAGACTTGATCATAAATTTTGATAAACTTTATGGTTAAATATAAGATAGTTAATAAAAAAGATCAATATAATATATTGGATCTTGTTAGAATATAAGTGGTATTTAATTAGAATTATTTATAATTAAAATTAAAATTTAATTGAAATCAGAATTTAACTCATTTTGTGAATGTTTAGACACTTATGTGACTATAATTGTTTAAAAGAGCCAGTTTTATATATAATTTGAAAGAAACGGTAAGAAAAAAATCAAATATCAAACTAATGTACGAATTAAAATTTATGCTTTAGTGTAATTTATCATTCATCATTTTATAAAATATAAAGTAATCTTAATTTTTGGAAAATTAAAATACAAAAAATGTTTGTATTATTCCGCTTTACAGGATCGGATTTTCTAACAAAACATGCATACGTTACTTTTCTAAGAAAAAAACAAAAATAAAACTTCAATATATATATATATATATATATATAAAATGTACATACACCTACAAGAAACGATAAGAAGCGGGAAGTAGTAGCAGACTAATAGAGCTAACATGTAACATTTTCCTACTTTAAGTTCAATATTCCCTTTGTCCTCTAGTTTAATCCAAAATTTCCATAAACCCTAATCCCCGACATGCCCTCAAAATCCAACTCCAAATCCAAAACCCCTGTACCCCCTTACCTCCAGCCAGGCACAAATGTCGAGGTCTGCTCCGACGAGGAGGGTTTTCGCGGCTCCTGGTTCACGGCCACTATAGTCCGCCGTGCCTCGGCCAAGGAGCCAAACAAGTACTTAATCGAATACCACAAACTCTACGCTGACAAGTCCGGTAAAAAGCACTTGAGAGAGATTGTCGATGCAATACAGATACGCCCGGAGGCTCCCAGAGAGAAGGAGAGGAAGTTCGGGTTCAGTGAGCATGTGGACGCTTTGTCCAAAGATGGGTGGTGGGAGGGAGTGATCACAGAGGAGTGCCAAAATGGGAAGTTTGCTGTTTTCTTTAGGAGGTCGAAAGAGCAGATTGTGTTTGAAGCCAAAGATTTGAGATTGCATCGTGAATGGGTTGATGGTGAGTGGAAACCACCTTTGGAGGGCGTGAGCGAGGAATTTGAGGTGCGTTTCTGGTTCTGATAAAGGGCGTTTCTTTATGCAAGTTATTAACTAAAATATATCAAAATCTTTAGTCTTTCTTGTTATTTTCCTCTTTTTCAGAATGTCGAAAGCGTAAAGGGTGGTCCCTAGGTTTGACCCTTTTTTTTTAAGGTCTTGAACAGCATCATTTTGATTCTGTGATTAGAATCTTTTGGTTTCTCATGTGTGGAACTAGTTTGTGTCTTTGTGACATAAAATTTATAAAACAATTATAGTGTCAGGATCTTGATACAATATCAGGATCTTGATACAATATCATATATCAGTGATAACTGTAAACTAACGTACAGATCAATGCGGTGCATTTGTGTGGTTCTGTAATTTGGACTGGAAAATGTCCCATAATCCTGCACCCTAGAACGGATTGGCCAAAATATTGCAATTAGTGACGAAGATTATATTACTTTTCATATTCGATAGTCCATCTCAAATAGATTTTAGGACATATGAATACGTGGCATAATCATGTTGGGTCTGAGATACATAGGATTTACTGTGTTTCTAATATTTTTAGATTGGGTGATACTATGGATACATGGTATGGACAATATGATACGCATCTTGTTTATTCCGGACATAATAAGTTCAAGGTTGACCTCATAAAGAGAGATGTTCTACGGAAGTATTAGTTTTAATTTGTTGTTTTCCTGCAGTTTGTTTCTATTTCATATCAAATTATTTTCTTCTCGAACAATCTTTTCATCTAAACCTTTATGGGCTTCTTTGTGGGACAATCATTTTCAACTGTTGTGCTGCAGCAACCATTAAATACTTCGGAAATGAATTCTGGTAAACCAATTTCACGAGAAAAGGTTGTGCCAGAGGCATCTCCAACATCAGTGACAAAAGTTAGGGAATCAAAGAAACGAAGTAAATCTGGTGCAGTGAAGTCAACCCACATGAGTGATGCCAATTCAGAATCAGTTAAAGAAAAGTTCAGCAAAGGAATGTTAGTTGAGGTTAGTAGTGACGAAGATGGTCTTAAAGGTGCTTGGTTTGCTGCTACTATTGTTGAAGTAGTTGGGAAGGATAAGTATCTTGTTCAGTATGAGAGCTTAAAAACAGAAGATGATACTGGCTTTTTGAGGGAAGAGATTGACATTCTGCATATAAGGCCTCGTCCTGCTGAAACCATAGTTCTTGATTGCTTCAAATTGATGGATGAAGTTGATGCTCATTATAATGATGCTTGGTGGTTAGGTCTGATTTATAAGGTTCGTCCTAACTCAAGGTATGTGGTCTACTTCAAGGACACAAATGAGGAATTGGTGTTTAATCATTCTGATTTGAGGCCACATCAGGACTGGATAGATGGCAAATGGATCACGGCTTCAGAGGTATGACTCATTCCAGTGATAATTATTACCCTAGTATTTGTAGTTAATTTCCTGATCAGGTAAATTGCCTTGCTTATGAAGATTTAGCATAACAAATTAGTATTTGCAATTTTGAGGGCTGGTCACAAAATCCCTGAAAGGAAATTTCCTATGTCCCCAAAATTTAGAGAAATCCTTTTGACTTGGAACTCAATTTAAGTATGTCTTGCTGAAAATATGCTTCACATTTTCCAAGAGTTTTAGGGAAGTTGGATATTCTTATTGAAATTTTAATTCTGCTGAAATGTTTGCCACCCCCTAAACGGGGGTATATTGTGTAAAAGAATACGTGTCATGTAGATCAACATGCAGAGGAAACTTAAAAAAAATACTAATAGAATGCCGTTCTTTTTAATTTGAATTTGTTGCTATTATTGAAAATTCAAGCACACAGGTTGTATGATGTCAACGTTCTCTGATCATGTCATATAGATTGCAACTTGAAGGAAATGTGTTCTGATTGTAGCTTAGTGTTGAATACAGCATTATCTTAAGCATTCAGTTTATTTGTGGGGAAAATATATAATCAGTTATACAAAATGGCTAATCGGTGTCATTTGACCTCAGGGGCTGGCCTGATTGCTGGAGGATGTTTTTGAGAACAGCAGTATTCGGTGAAGATGATTGGCAATGGACACATTCTGGGGCAGAGTAGCGGTAGAATTTGAATATCATCAACTCTCTTGGCTGACAAACTTTAGATGATTGAATGCTATAAGATAGGTGGCTACCACCAGATTTGCAGATAACGCTCTTGCTGAACGTAATCCAAAAAATCAAAGGCTTCTTGAAGAATTTCGCCTAGTTTAATACTATTGCAACAAAATGACCGTAGATAATGATGTGTCCCAACAAAATGGGGAAATAGAATCCCAGGATGAGCAAACGCCCAACCCTGAGCCCAAATGTTGTAGGAATATAATAATAAGATTTTTAAGTAAATAAAAACAAACAAAAACAAGCAAAGAAACTGTTGTTACTTTAATGAAATTTCTTATTTTGACATTTTTCAGAATTAATTGAATTTTAATTTGTTATAAAATAATTTATTATGATTAATTAACGGTGAATAATACTTTTTTAATATGTCCTATTGTTTTTGGTCTGTCAGTAATAGATTAGTCCAGCTTTTGGGATCATATTAGGGAAAAATCAGAATCAACAAACTTACGTAGGAAAAGGACTTGCTATAATTCAAAAACATGCGTTTGCCAGGATATTATGGAACTGGAGCCATAACCCTCGTTGAACATCATTGTATCAACAACATTGAATCAATGAAACAAGCTACAAAGAGGAAAAGAATTGGCAAAGAAAAATGACTGCTAATACTATTTTCTTGAAGTAAGTTCATGTTTATGATTATCCAACCTGATGCCAAATTGCTTCCCGATCCCTCACACAAAGTAGTCAGGCATTGGGAGAATAAACTTTCACTTGGAAAGGGTCCGGGCCAATAAGCCATTGCATTCAACCTCAAGGTGTCAACTCGAAACAGCTTCAATACTACTCAGATTCTCCCTTCCCATTCCATGATTGTAATTATTTAGTAATAACTCGATGTGCTTTATGTCTTTCGGCATTGAGCCAGTGAGCACCTAATCCAGCACCAGAAACCTCAGTTCATAGTAGCAGAAAAGGGGATGAGATCACTAAACATGATCCCATTTGTGCATACTAGCTGAAATATAACAGTATTAACCAAAGGCCAGAAAGGGCTTCCAAGAAATGAAAGAAACACCGCTAGGAATCTATTTCAATTTGTACCTCATAACCAGTTTCCGTAATTAGGACTTCATCTTCAATCCTTATCCCAATGCCTCTGTACCTACAGCAAGCAAAAAATTAAGCTTTCAATGGTGAGGCAGAAGGATACAGTCTCATTCCCCCACATCAACAATTTGAGGTATTCAACACAATGAAAAACAACTAAGAATCACAGAAGTCGAGTAAAAAGTACTCGGCAATTCAGTGGGTTAGATGTATGAATAGGCATCCCTTAAACAAGGATCAAACTTGAAGCAGACCTCTTAAATATTCTATTTCAAACTTGAAAGGCTTAAATTTTGAGAAATCTGTCGTTTCATTCTCTAATCAGTATAAAAGAATCTTCTAAATATTCTCTGTTAATTAGTTTAGAAATAAGTTAACCGAAGGAGTAACATTGAAGTTTTAAGATTGTATATTTAGTAACTGAAAGATCAGAGCATAGTTGAAATCTGGGCATAGATCAAGGGGCATTCATGTACATAAACATAGTTCTATAGAGAATCATTAATTGGCTTCTAGGCTTTTATTAAGTACAGCAGCAGCCAAAGATATAGAGAATCTCAACTTTTGTAGAACCACTACTATAACGTAAGTACCTGTACTAAATAAGAAAGTAAAAGTTCAAAAGTTCCTCTTGTCAGCCCTACCATATGCATTTAGACACAGGTTGAAAATATTCATTTCCAAAGGCTTTATATCTGATTTAGGCCTCAAAGTTGGATCTGTCAACACAATTTGATAGGAGGTAGTTTCTAATAATTAACTCGGGAAGTACCAAGGCAAGCAAGCAACTTACTAAGCTTTGTTTAAAATTAAATGCTAAAATGGAGAAGGATGACTACCTCTCTGGTCCATCATAAGTTGGCGGAATGTATACACCTGGCTCAATAGTTATGACCTGCCAATTAATACAAAATTATAATAAACCCAATGCCAAGGAATGGAGATGCACACATATACAAACACAAAAGAGAAACAAGAAGTGACCAAGAGAACACAGAACTACATATTTCAAAAACATAGACTTCAAGACAGAAAAAAGACATCACATGCATAACTAGATAACTGTTATAGGTTTTATAGGAGAGCCCAACCCCAAAAGCTAGCTCAAGGGGTAGGTAAGCCCATAAGCCTACATAAACCCCATCAGCCCCCCATATGACCAATGTGGGAATTGGACCATAACATTCTTCCATGCTTTGCAGCTCATCCACCCACGGGCTGGCTGTGCGCTAGACCTTTTCTATCTCTGGGCGAGCACTGCAATACTAGCGTCACCACCCATTGCATGAGGAGTCGGAAGAGTGATGTTGGCTTTGATACCAATTGCTACAAGTTTTATAGGAGAGTCCAACCCCAAAAGCTAGCTCAAGGGGTGGGAGAGCTCATGAGCCTATATAAACCCCACATCAACCACCCATATGACGTGGGAATTGGACCATAACAATAACATATATTTTCTGTTGAAAATCATAGAGATTTAGTACATAGGAATATTAATTATTGTCAACTAATGTGTTTAATGTGTGTTATCTTGTGATTATAAAGGATTTCATCTTTAGGAATTTTAGAGAACTATTAAGTAAATCTTTTGTAGAGATCAACCTCCCATTTGCGGGCGTTGTCTGATTAGTATATATATGCCAATGTATATAGACATTAGCACAAATGGAATTATCTCATCCTCCTTTTATCACAAAAGGATGTATTGGTAGGGTAGATTATAGACACAGGTGCCTTAGATCATATGATGGGTTCACTCACCATTTTTTCTTGTTATTGCAAATGTGTTGACAATATGAAAGTTTCTGTGGCTCATGGAAGCACTTCTATGGCGGCCGGAATTGGGGAGCAGTTTGTGGTGGACTTTATTTGAAAAATGTGCTTCATGTTCCCAATCTAAGATATAGTCTTCTTTCTGTTAGCAAGTTAAACAAAGAACAAAATTGTTATGGTAACATGTCTATATGATCATTGTATTTTTTAGGATCTGTCTTTGAGGAAGATGATTGGCAATGGTTAGGAACAAAATTGTCTCTTATCTTATTGGTTCTCTCCCGCCAAAAGCACCTATATCTGTTTTAGTGTTTGGTTCATCTAAATCTAACGTTTTTCTGTGGCATAAACGTTTGGGTCATCCTAGTTTTTTATATATGAAACATTTGTACCCAAATTTGTTCATCAATAAAGATCCCTCCTT
>JANZLH020000124.1:4607150-4618028 GCA_026770325.2 Erythroxylum fimbriatum | reverse complement strand
AGCCTCCTGTCAATGGTATTTGAAATTCCATGATATCATCTCTTCATATGGTTTTGAAGAAAATATCATCGATCAATGCATATATCTGAAAGTTACGGAGTAAAATTTGTGGATGATATTTTACTTGCCACAAATGACAAAGGTTTGCTATATGAGATAAAACAGTTCCTTTATAAGAATTTTGTTATGAAGGATATAGGTGAGGCATCTTATGTCAGGTCTATCCCAAGAAACCAACATCAATAAAGTCTTAGAAAGATTTCGGATGAAAGATTATTCACCGAGTATGGAACCTATTGTGATGAGTGATAGGTTCAATTTGAACCAGTCCCTAAAAAATGAGGTTGAAAGGGAACAAATGAAAAATATTCCATGTGCTTCTGCAGTAAGGAGCTTAATGTATGCTCAGGTTTGTAGAAGACCTGATATTGCATTTTTTGTTGGAATATTAGGAAGATATCAGAGTAACCCAAGTATAGATCACTGGAAAGCTGCTAAAAAGATGATGAGGTACCTTCAAGGGACCAAAGATTACATGCTTATGTATAGACGAACTGATAATCTCGAAGTAGTTGGCTACTTAGATTTGGATTTTGTTGGTTGTGTTAATTCACTAAAGTCAACATCCGGATATGTATTTAAGTTTGATAGTGGAGCCATATCCCAGAAGAGTTCAAAGCAGACTTTGACTGCTACTTCTACCATGGAGGCTGAGTTCATTCTTGTTTTGAGGCTACATCACATGGTGTATGGTTGAAGAGTTTTATATCTAGGCTTAGAATCGTGGATTATATTTCTAAGCCATTAAGAATGTACTGTGACAATTCAGTTGTAGTTTTCTTAGCCAAAAACAACATGAGTAGTAGTCGAAGTAAACATATTGACATTAAGTCTTTGGCCATTAGGGAATGTGTCAAAGAGAATAAAGTGATCATTCAACATATTCACGCTGAATTAATGATTGTCGATCCTTTAATAAAAGGCAAGCCACCAAAGAGTTTTAAGAATCATGTTGCTAGAATGGGACTTGGTTCTATTATGTGATTTATGTATGTACTTTCAAGCAACTCTTATTAATTAGTTGTTTTTTCTCATTCTGGCGTAAACATTTTTATTTTCAGAATTACAACTATTATGGACCTAGAATAATCATAAAGTTTTATTCATTTAGTTAAATTGGCATAAGAAATAAGATGCATCAAGATACATAGAAGATAATACTCACATCGAGAGGACTTATTGCCATGATTCTTACATTTGGTTTCTTTAATTAAGTGGAGGTTTTATGAATTTTAGATTACATTTACGATCCAAGTGGGAGACTGTTATCCGTTTGTTTTCTTTATGATGGGTTGTGTCTGTTCATTTTGAACCCTCATGTCCTTCCAGTTGAACCGTCATGTCCTTTTATTATTTTGATGGAAGACAACAAGGAATATAAAGAGATTGGGTCCCTATGCTTAACATTAATCTACATACACCATCTCTTGCATTTGCTGAAAGCTTAGAAAAGCCCTCATATATTTGTCCGAAGTCTCTTAACATCAATGGCAAGAGGTATATAATAACATTTTACATTTCCATTTTTCTATAATAGACATATATATAGATTATTATCATGTCTAATAGTTATCCATCAGAATCTTAGTTATTTGTAAGAAATTACCTTATAGTAGCCTGAATCCATAATCCATACATGAACAATGTTGGAAGATTCTTGATGATTCAGTTATGATAAACAATTTCTACTTGGTTTTGGTGCATATCATTGGATGGAATGTGAATCTGGGATTCAAAGTCTTGGACCCGCAGGATTCATCTGCTTAGTTAGTCAGGAAACAAGATTTATCATTTTGTTGTCTCTGTTGTTAGCTATTCAATGATGGCTCTTAATAGAATGTCCAAAAGGGTAAAAAATGTTTGCAGACAGGCTCTTATCTGTTTCTTTCCTTTTCCCCTTGATTTTCTTCTCAGACTAAATTGGAAAGGCAAGATTACTCTGCTTGACTCCGTCAACAAGTTAACCAAATGAAAAACAATTAAGGTTGAATCATAGCCTTAAGACTTGATAAGCCAAAGAGGTAAAAAGTAATAGGAAGTTGAATATATTAGCTGCTGTGACATAATATTATTGTTCTCTCTATCATTTTCTTTTCTTAAGGTTTCCTTGTATCCTTGCATTTTTTTACCGATCATTGTATTGGATGAAGCAAATAGATTAGAGGATATGGAGTTTGAAAATGACAAAAGGCAGCTATTTGATCACTATAAAAGGCAAGCTTTCTTCCTAAGTACCACTTCGAAACTTACAGAGGTTTGAATTACAATTCCACGGATACAAAGAAGCTCATAATTAATATGGTATTTGGTTCACTTGCTAGAATAAATAAGAAATTGAATGATTATTCTTAGGAATGAAATAGAATTGGTATTACTTAGTTTGGTTTATTACTAAGAATTTCTAGTGATGATGGATGTCAATGTTTGGTTTAAAAACATAAATTTAGAATAACAAAAGAATAACTGACAGAAAAACCAAAATATTTATTATAGTCTCCAATAACTACATTATTATTATTTTTTCCTTATTATTTTTATTTTTATTATCATAAATTTTATTCTTCTTCTTCTTGTTATTGTTATTGTTGTTATTGTTATTGTTCTTGTTGTTGTTGTTATTGTTATTGTTGTTGTTGTTGTTGTTGTTGTTGTTGTTGTTGTTGTTGTTATTGTTGTTGTTAATCTTATTCTTCTTCTTCTTTTTCTTATTATTATTATAAGAAAATTAATAATAATAATAAGAAGAAAATTAATAAATAATAATAATAATAATAATAATAATAACAACAACAACAATAATAATAATAAGAATAAGAAAAGTGAGTTAGGCGGGAGATAGTACCTCTTCTTCCTCTATCGGTATTGATGCTATTAGATATGAAGGAAATTTCCCTCGTATATAAATACGTCTCCCAATCTGTCACGCTAGTAGCTGCCTGCGAAAGGATAGTCAGCCTTACGAAGATCTATCTAACCGGTTGGACCGAATTTACGCAAGTGTGTCCACACCCCCAAACTTACTTGATGAGGAATCCATTCTCGCGAACGTTGATGATCGGATCCCTCTAGTTGCATTCCTTTATTAATAGTAGCATGTCTTAAGTACGGATCCCTCTAGTTGAATTGCATTCCTTTATTAATAGTAGTTGCATTCCTTTATTAATTGATGATCGGATCCCTCTAGTTGAATTGGACTTGATTTTAAGAAGGCTCTGGAAGATAAGTAAACCCTACTTACTTAGAAAATGAAAGAACTTTCCCTCCCGTCTGATACCTGGTAGTCTTAAGTACGGACATCCCACTTTCACTCGCTTCCCCCAAAATCAAGTCCAATTCCTAACCGCTAAGAAAGAAAAATTCGCCTAAAGACCAATATGCCTAGTAGGTAAAGTAGTGGTTGGTGACTATAACTAGATTCACGGTCACAAGTTAGTAAAGTAAGCGGGAAGGGGTACGCCTAGTATAAGAATATGAATCAAATCCACAAAAGGGCTTAGACGAGACCTAGTCGTAACTTCTGGTATCGACACAGACAGTAGGAGCTAGCCAATCTTTTTCGATCCTTGCCCGATACAGTAGCTAGATCCCCTCCTTTCCAATCTACTAATTTAGCCGAATAGGCTCTTCAAAAGAAGGTAAGGTACCAACTTGGGTTTCGAATAATAATAATAATAATAATAATAATAATAATAATAATAATAATAATAATAATAATAATAATTGTTATAAAACCGAAACTAAAACTTAAGAATATTTGGGAGAGGAGAATTCTTCTTATAAACTTGTATCACTTACATCAAGTTAACCCTTCTATTTATAGTACAAAATTTCTAATAAAATACTATCATGATAATAGAAGTGGCACACTAACTATTAAATGGTGCATTTGGTGCACTAACAATTAAGTGGTGCATTTGGTGCACTAACAATTAAGTGGTGTATTTGGTACACTAACAATTTAAGTGGTGCATTAACAATTAGTGACACACCATATTATTTATATCTTTTATAACAAACAGAAATTTTGTGTACCTCCTAAGACTGTGTTACAATATTAAGCATAAAAGGAAATTACCACTTTACCCTCCAATTTTAACGCATCCACTGTATCGAGGAGTGAAATCTTCTGTACCACTACTCAAGACCAACTCTGTGCTACTCAAGCACAGCCACCAATTTTGCTGGGTCCCACTAAAATCTATGGTTATGTTTGAGTGGCATAATAGAGTTGGTCTCGGGTACTGGGTACAGAAAATTTGATCCTCTGTATCGAAGCCTACCTCCCTCCACTGTATTCCACTGCATTCATCACGTTTCTGCCAACTCTCTCTCGCACACTCCTTCTTGTCTCTGGTTCGTGGCGGCAGCACGTTTCTCCCAACTCTCTCTCGCACAGACTCCTTCTTGTCTCTGGTTCGTGGCGGCAGTGAAAGGTAATTTGTTTTTTCTGTTCATTTTCTTCCTTCTTTGCCTCTCGGTTCGGTGTCGTTGTTTGATTCCTTTTGCGTTTACTTGATAAATGCCGATCTGTTACTTTGTTACTCTTCCCATATCTCTTTCTTTCTGGAGTTGTTTGCATTTGGGGTTTTGGGTGTAGAATGGGAGTCAGAACTCGCATTCTCTTTTCCAGAATGCGAGAGAGAAACCTCAACCCAGAAAGAAACCTATCTTCCTTTGACTATAAAAAGCTTATCTTTTTATACCAATTACTGTTATAGCAAAACCTCAACCCCGAATACAAGATAAAATGGGTACATGTCTCTTCTGTTTGCTTTCTGGTCACCGTCGACTGTGATCCTTTTAATAGCCACCGACCTCGGCCCTCTTGTAACCTTATGAATCGCCCCTTCCAAAGCCTAGCGAAAACAGTATTAGCCAAATCATCAACGTCTATCAAATGAATCAAACGACTTCAATTGCAGCAAACGTAAGTCCTAAAACTCCCATATTATTCCCAAGTCTTCGACTCATGTGACCTCTGCAGTTTCAAACCCTATTATTGTATTGTTTGATTGGTGGAAATAGTTATATAGTGTTCTTATATTTTAATAAATTAAATTATAAAATTGTTGTATGTGATTGTTTGAGAGTAAAGATTTTATATTTTAAGATTTTAGAGTTTTCAAATTATAACAAAAAGAAATAAACTCAGAGACTGTGAACTACAGGCACAGGCACGGGCCATCTTCGTCTTCTGCCGAAAGAACTGTTAACGAAGTGCAACCCTAACAAGAACGGCCGAAGAGACTGTATCACGGCAGAGCTCAAAATTCAACTATGGCGTGGCGACAATTGATCAGAAGCACAAAGGAAGTTCCGAATCCGGCAGCACCTGGGTTTTTCAAATTCTTCTCTAAATCCCCAAGTTTTATTGGTAACTCAATTGACTTCACCTCTTTTACCCTTGTGAGTTTGGTTTCTACGTTTCTTTGGGTTCTAAATTAGAGAATAGACGGGAGTTATTGGTTTTTGTGGTTTTTTGTAATATTGATATGTGTTTTACTTAGAATTGCAGAAAAGGGGTTATCTTATGTTCCGTATCGTTTCTTCCGAGCATCTTTTTTTGTTGGGACAAATGAGTGTTGTATTTCGCCTTTATTCCAAAATGAAAGAGTTTTTACATCTCGTTTTTCCAGCGATTCAATTCCTCTAACTATGGATATACTAGAGTCTGTGATGGACATCAAATTGTATCCGTACAAGTAACCTTTCATTGCTTGAGTAGACTCCGGAAAGGACGCCTTACTAATTTCATTCTACACTAAGTAAGCTATGGTTTTTGTCTTTTAGGAGTTGTTCTTCAATCAAAATTCTACACAATTGCTGACAATAGATTTGTCTCTTGGCATACCTTATAGATGATGCTTGGGTTCATCCTGCATCTTTATCTGTGGATGGCTCGGACAGTGAATTTTGGAGTCACGGACAACTTGGTGTGGATAGCTATTGTTGTGGACATCACGTGGATGTCCGTTATTCTGCCATAATTAAGTAGTTTATCTACACATGACAATTTTTTGTTTGCATGCGATGTCATGAAATTGCAACATAGATCCAACTCCAGCTGAAATTTTTGGCAAAATTGGGAATTCAATACATTTAGCCTACTAGAAGGTAGGTTGATGTCCAAGCCATTCAATGAGAGCTGGACACCATAAGGAGGAGACAAATATAGCATATGATTTAAAATGGCTCCAATCTCCAAATATCTTGATACTGTGTCACCTGTTTGTGGGGGATTGGATAGAATCTCCCTAAAAACCTTTTTTTTTCCTATTTCTTTTATGTTGAATTCCCATTTCAAGGAAGGGCTTGCATTTTTGTTGTATCTCCTTAGTTATTAGTTGCTAGAGAATAGATTAACTTAGGAGAGACAATTTCTGAAGTGACGTGTATTTTCTGGTGTAACTGAGGTGATTTTGATTTTTCCAGAAATGATAACCTAGAAGATGTTGGAAGCAATGATGAGTTCTTTGGTTGGATATTCTAGAAGCATGTATAATATATTCTTTTAATAGTTCAAGTAGATTGAGGGGAATTTGGATATTGAGGTGATTTGAGTTTCAATTTTAAAGTGATTTGCCTTTACGTGGACATTTTGTTCTTATACATAGATTGCTGTTGCTAGTAAATTTTTATTAATATCTTGCGTTCAGAATTTAGATGCATGTTAATTAATGAAAAATGTGCATGAGAGACTGAGTAATGTATTGTTTTGAATGCAGTAAAGGTTGGAATTCCGGAGTTTTTAAATGGAATAGGGAAAGGAGTTGAAAGCCATGTAGCCAAGCTTGAAACTGAGATCGGCGATATTCAAAAACTTCTTGTTACACGAACATTGAAGCTCAAGAAACTAGGCATTCCGTGTCAACATGTAATTCTTTTGAATCTATTATGCATTTTGAAATTATTCATGGCATCCTCTTTGTCTGTATGTCTCTCTGTTTGGTACAATTACTTGCTTGTCACGGTAATTGCACTTTACTGTTTTTTCATGGCATACAAGTATTGGTGCCTTGAAACTTGCATTTTGTTTATATGTACTAATTGGCAAAAGTTTGTTAGGAAATCAAAATGATTGTGGGAGTTGTCCAAATAAGACAAGTGAGGGAATTGTATGGGATTTAACCTGTTTCCAACGCCTATAGCATTAGGTTGGTGAATCAAATGATGTCGACAAGTTGCTGATTAACATCTCATAATCTGTGAAGTGTCAATCCCATTTGTTTTGTGGTACTTAGGGGATCACATGATATAAGTTAGCGGGTTACTATACTTCTACAGATGACTACTTTTATATGCCTGCAAATTTGTAATGTATGCTTAGAATTGTTGAGATTATTATGTTTTACATAAAACTGTTGGCACCATGTTGTTAGTAGCACGTGTAAGTCTATGGTTTCCTAGATAACTAACATTTCAACATTTCGAAAACTTCCAAGTCTGAAATATGTCTGATTTTGGAAACCTAGAAAACTTATGCTAGTTAAACTTAGAATTATGGCCATAATATTTATTTGCATGAATAGGATCTACGGCATTTGCTGCTTTTCTGTGACTTTTCATTACAGTCTCATTGTTCTTTTCTTGGACGCCCATTAACCTTTTAACCTGTTAATCCTAGTTATTTCAAATCCAGTGGAAACAGCATGTTAAGCTTTTACTCATGTAAATTCTATATTTTGGGATCTTGAAGTTGGAGAACTTAGAATCAGAATTTGATTTGCTGGTTTTATTTTTGCAGAGGAAGCTGATATTGGACTATGCCCACAAGTACAGACTGGGACTCTGGAGGCCTAGGCTTCAACCTGTGAAAACCAAATAAGACCTCCTTGATGTTTTTGTATGTTGGAAAACGTCACTGGTCCACGTTTGCTGCATGAAATTGAAGTTTTGAAGAGTTGAAACACATGACGGGTGATCATTGTCCTTTTTGCTTACTCTTATGAGCTGGCCTTTGAAGTTTCAAATTATTCATGATTTGCTGAATTGGTGAAGAAAAGGATTGTTGGTATAAGACTAGCTAGCTTTAGGAGTACGTAGATTGTTAATTTAGTGGTATAATCTTGTGGAGAGCATAGGAGATCGTTTGATGATGAAACAGATTTTGATCAGTTATTAGAAATAAAAAATTTCCAGATAAATATTTCTATTTGTGTGTTTTCTTAATCTTGTTTCCTCATCTTCCCCGGGCCTTTCGGTTCTTATTGATCTGCTTTCTTGCATTTTCATTGTCCTGCCATCTTTGCCTTCAACATCAAATAAAACTACTTCTAGGTAAACCCAAAGCAATTGAATTGCCTCTACCGTGGTACGAATGTTGGACTAATCACGTTCGTAATCCCACTTCAGGGCCCATTCAGGCAACTATATGCTTAGCGTACAAGGTATTGGCATGGCAGCTTTTTGGCTAGACCTAGGCTTCAACAAGACTTTCTTTGCTCACAACTCCAAATATCTCGTCTTGGATTGCGGAAAGGCATCTTGATTAAGGTTTTTAAGAGTGATGACGACGAAAACTCAGCAGTCTCATTATCAAACAGGGAAACAAAATGTGGAGACTAGAGAACAAGCTCGTAGTCAGTATGCAGAATTTTCCAAGAAAAAGGTTACATGTTGTCTTCTAGAAAAACTCTTCAACTTGATAAGAATAAGAGATTCCTTTCTTTGTCACATTGAATTCAATTTCTCCGTGAAGCTCTATGAATGCAACAAGCCAATACACCCTTCAAATCGGTCGACAATACCGTAAATAAAGTCATCACTATTCTCTGTCTTGGAAATCTGAAGTTGCTATGATCTCGATGTATCCTGCTGGTTAGATACTTAGATACCCCGAAAGTATAGAACACATGATGTTCATTCAGCAAACGAGGATGCCACTCTAAATGGGGATTGGATAGTGGTCGTCTTAATTTTGTTGCAAGGATTTATGTTTTCCATCATTCAAGACATTGGAATTCCGGTGAACGCAAACTCCTGAACAGCAACCAGAGCAAACTGTTGCCATGGCTTTAGAAGTCATCCCCTAGAACAGAGAGAGAAAAGTGTTAGTTTATGCCATTGCTTCCTTTTTATTGATTAAATAATAATGTCATACATCAAATTGCATCTAAAACAGAGAGAGAAAAGTGTTATTTTATGCCATTGCTTCCTTTTTAGTGATTAAATAATAATGTCATACATCTTGATAAATAATAATGTCATACATCTTGATGTATGACATTATTATTTAATCACTAAAAAGGGATTTTTTTATCTTTCTGTATTAAGTTAATTACATTTGACGTTTTAATACTAAAGATAAAATTTATGAAATAATTAATGTGTAATTGAAATTTTGAGTAAATCATAACTGTGAGATTTAATTTATATTTATATATTGTTCCTAAATATTCCTAGTTGTAGGTTCATCAAGACGGGATATTGTTGAAACAGTAAAACTAGCACACATTATGTTTTTTTTCTTATGAAAAAGTAATTGATCTCATAAATTAAAGTATAGAGATACTTAAACTAATTATGGGTAATTATTAGAGAATGAGTCACTGAACTGACCAGAATACCAAATGAAATATTACTTATGTGTCTGTAGATTTCCTCATAATAATGGTTACATAATTGATTCTTAGACTTAAGATTACCAAGAGTATTAGAATTACTGTATTTTGATGCTACTTATTAATCGTCCTAATACAATTCAGTCGGTAGTACTTGGATACAATATGAACCATTTGAAGATAGTTGAGTAAGTTAATAAAAGATTAGTAATTGTAAAGTAATTAAAGAGAATGTTCTACTGTTTTTGATTAGTAGTGATTTATGAAATTCTTTAGTTAGAGTGAATTGACATTTGAAAAGACGTTTTCAAATATCAATTATAAATCAATTACTAAATAGTAAGAGCGAATACGATTGGATGAAAAGAGTAGACATTATATCCGTACTCTGTTTAATTGGAACATTGGATGAAGAAAGGATTAAATTATACATCGTAACCATGCATGGACAGGTTAAGTCAAACTACTTTGATATTCATGATATTTTAGTGTTCATGACATGTTGCTAGACATCAATCTAGATTTATGATTATTAATTGTTTAATTGAAGAATTAAAGATAAATTAAAAGAAGTTTTAATTTATCCAATTATAATTGTGAATTAGAATTAGAATTTATAATCATTGTCAATATATTAAGAATCCAACAAGTCACATTAAAGAGCAGTTTGTGAAGAAAAAATCAATTTTAATTAAGTTGGACTTAGTTATAAAGTTTGAGAAACTTTAGATATCAAATATGAGATATTTGATTTTATTAAAATTGAATTAATTAAAATTACAAAACCCTAATGCTTTTTCTATAAATAGGAATAAGCATCAGAGAGCTAATACTCCTGCTTAATTCCTCTCAAAGTGTTGAGAAGTTGCTTTATGGATATCATTAGAAGCTGGACAAGTGAACAACATGTGGTTGACATGATGAAAAGCTTTCAAAGGATTTCAATGGGAAAAGGAATAAGGTACGATTTCTTATTTTACTATTCGTGTTTTTATTCAAGTTATTCAATTATCGAGATCCTATCGGAAACTATAAAAAATTTAATTTGTTGCAATCATGATTCAATCACGATTGGTTTCTGGTTCAGCCGGATTCTGTTGAGGTTGAACGTCGTTGTTCTGATCCATGATTTATGCGATTCTGGCTGTGAGATACCTGCAAAACAGATAGCGGCGGGCCGTGAATTGTTTCCCGGGAGGCCCCTCCGACGCTCAAGTCAGTATTTTGGTGTAGGTTTTCGGCTGCTGTAAACAGAGAA
>JANZLH020000124.1:4556597-4592996 GCA_026770325.2 Erythroxylum fimbriatum | reverse complement strand
AATAACAATAATAATAATAATAATGATAATAATAATAATAAGGTTAATAACAATAATAATAATAACAAATAATAATAATAATAATAATAATAATAATAAGTGTGAATGTTTATTAGTTAATATTATTTTTAGTCAGGGGTAAATGTGTCATATGAAATAATTGAATTCAATTCTAATCTTATTAGATTTGTTCCAAACAATGTAATTGAATTCAATTATAATATTTCTGGATTTGTTCCAAACAGTATAAATTGAATTCAATTCTAATTTCATTAATGTAATTGAATCCAATTCATTCATGAATTCAATTTACTGTGTTCCAAACAGCCCGTACAAGTCTCCAACTTGTCGAGAGATAATGAATAAAAAGAAATTATGTTGTTAATTAATAATATCTAAAATACACATTTCAACAACAGACAAAAGATGAACTTGGCGCCCAGGGAGCCTATCAAAATCCCATCCCTCCCCTCCCTTGCCTTCAGACAGCTAAACCCCTAAAACCCTAAAAGCAAACAAACCACAATCTTCATTTCCATGGCATGAGATCCTCTTTCGTTATCCCCAATCCACCTTCCATGGCTATCTCTTCCGCCCTCCGCTGTTCTTTCTCTCTGCTCCGCACCCGAAATCACGTACCGCTTCCCTCCATTTCCGTTTTCAGGCACCTTCGTGGTCTGCCGGAGCTCCGTTTCTTGTCGACAGTCCCTTCCTCTGGCACCCACCTCAAGGCACTGGAATCTCGCCGGAGAGACTACGGTTCCGCCGGAGAGGAGAGGGACGCTGAAGGCCCAAATGGGAGTTTGTTAGTGAGAGACTCTGGTGGGGGCAGAGCTGGGCGTGTGGTTCCCGCTGAGCTTCACAAAGAGGCTACCAAAGCTTATATGGCGTATGCCTTGTCGGTTTTGGTCGGAAGAGCTCTGCCGGACGTGAGAGATGGGTTGAAGCCTGTGCACCGTAGGATACTGTGAGTAACAGTCTGGGGCTCCGTTTTCGCTTGTTTTTTTTTAAAAATCAGGTTTAAATGCTGAAAAATGTGGGAAATGGGATTGTCAGAGAGTGTTTTTTCATTTGGTAGAAGAATTTTCTTCTTGTCAAGTGGGCGTGATGGTTTCTTCTAATAATGCTGTTTTTGTTATGCTTTTAATTTCCTTCGTTTAGTTTTTTAAGTACTATGCTTTTGGAAGTGTAGCGGGAAAAGAGGGGGAAAGAACTTTCATTTCTGGGCCTGATTGGTTCTTCCAAATATTTTTTGATGTAGTGCATGCGTAGTTTGGTGCTGAGATCAACTTAGGAAAAGGGAAGAAGAATGGGAGTTTCATTCTCTGCATGTAGTTATTCCTTTTATGTATATCATTTCCACTTTTTTCATGCTGCTTTTTTTTTTTAATCGGTTGCTTACTTATGCTCCTGTATTGCATTTACGGGCATTTGCAGTTGGCTGAGGCTGTTGCATGGTGATTAATCAGTGTTCGATCTGTGTCTGATTCAGACTATTTCTATGGTTGTTAATTTTTCCATAAAATGATTTTAATTGCAGATATGCAATGCATGAATTAGGCCTTTCCTCAAGAAAACCATTCAAGAAATGTGCTAGAGTTGTTGGTGAGGTCAGCATTCTTTCTGGTCTCTCTTTACAACTGTTACAAGAAAACATGAATTAAATGCATGTGACAGTAATTCTCTTACTCTGTGGAATTTTCATTTTCTAGTTACTGAATATGTTCGACATATGTCATTCAGGTTCTAGGGAAATTTCATCCCCACGGAGATACTGCCGTATATGATGCATTGGTGCGAATGGCTCAGGTAATGATGAGACCTTATATGTCCTATATTCTTGAAAGGTTTCAATGTTTCTTGATGCTGTAAAATATCAATCAATTTCCTGATTTGAAAAACAATAGCAGTTTAAATTCTGAATATTTTAACTATGCAGATTATAACTAGATTTTCTCTTTTCTGTAAGTTCTTTTTGGTTTCCTGAATTGCTATATTTGTTTTAGAGGCTGAAAGGCATGAGTTGGGAGTTATAGTACTATCTTCCCTTCTACCCACAGAAAAATGGTGTAAAGGTGGTTTAAAGATAAGCTATTTTTTTTCCTGATCAAAAGTATTTGCACTTAAGAAGATTATCATTTTTACACATGGATTTGTTATCTCTCTTTCATCTTTTTTCTCCGAAGTTTTTGTAAAATCTGATCCTGCATATTTGACATGCAACTTTGCCAGGGTGGTCTCTATACTTGAGTTGAAAGAACACATGGACACTGTATTGAAGTTCAATTCTCTTTCTTCATTTCTTCTATTCCATTTTGTTCCTTTTTTTCCTCTGGTTTCTTGAAATTGTTCGAATTTGTTATCTATTTTGCAGGATTTTTCCTTAAGATGCCCGCTCATCCAGGGGCATGGGAATTTTGGTTCGATCGATGCTGATCCCCCTGCTGCCATGCGATATACTGAATGTAGGCTGGAAGTAGGTTGCATTATTTACTTCTTATTGTGTAATTTATTACAAAACAAATGTGTGTTTGTTTGCACTTGCATGGTCCAGTTTTAAAATTACTTGAATCTGAATTCATCATAAGGCTGCTTTGGTTTGTTCTTCCCCAAAGGGGGGCAGAAATGAGGAGAGTGATGAACTTATCCTTTCCCTTCATGATGTGCAAGTTTCTGTTGTCAAACACATATAATGCCTTTCATGTTCCGAATGCAAGCTTGTTTGCACATGTATATACATATGTCTATTTGTCTCTATACACAGATGTTTGCAAATTAGTAATTAGATTGATACGGTTCTAGGAAGAAGTAGGAAGGAGGGAGGAGGAATCTGGGGAGAGGAGGAAGAACGAGAGAGGGTTTGAGAGAGAGAGCAGAGGGAGGGCACAGAAATTGCTTGTAATCTTCCCCTTTTCATTCTTCATTCATTAGCATATAAAGTAAAGTTGTAACAAACTCGACAGGTGGCATCACAGCTCACCAATAGCAAGAATATTCTATGAGCCAAAACGGTTACAGCCTGGATTGCCTTCTCTACGAAATGACAAACACACAAATGTAATCATGAAATTTAGTTGGGGTGCGTTTCTTGTGGGTGCTGGCTAGCGGCTGTGTGGTTCGTGTAAAAACTTCGATATGTATTCAGAAGTTATTATTTACATATGCTGCAGTTCTTATATAGAGCTAGGGTACATAGTTATGGGAGTCTTCCTAATTTAGGAAGACTCCTTATTTGGAAATATCCCTAATATAGCTAGATATTACAGCTAAGGATAATCTCTAAGGATAATCCCTTAATTAAGGGACTATCTACTATTACGGGATTCTCTACAGTTCGTAACATAGATGTGCCATTGACAATTGATGTTTCATTATATTTATAATATGTGAATCTTTGTAAGTAATAAATAAATCATCCTCTGAACATCAATGGTTTTAATCTTTTTGGAGTCCATAAAGATAAATATATTCATATAATATACTCTACGTAATATAGGGACCACATGGGGAAGAAACATGTATCATCTTTCCCCGTGGCAATATATGTTGCTAATATAATGGGAACCAAATTTCTTGAATCATAAACATGATACATTATTTGAAATAACAAAAAAAATCTCTTAAAAATTCTTTATACACTGATAATAAACACCTTCTTAGATGTAAAGCTGTCTGTTCTCATTGGTTGGTTTTCTAACTAAACTAGATTAAGTTGTAGTTGATCTGTTTTAGGGTTCTGTAGTCTATCTATAGATTCTAAAGATTACTCCAAATCTTCTATGATATTTTCTCCATCTTTATGGCTTTTCTATTCTCTAATTTTTTCTTTTAGTTTACATGATTCAGTTGACTTACTTTGTGATTGAAGTGTTCATTTTGGTACATAGCTTCTTTTGACTGTTCTTGTACTTCTTTTCTGTTGCATCAAGAGTAGCTGATTCATTCTGTTTAACTCTTGCAGGCACTGACTGAAGCAGTCTTGTTGTCTGATCTTGAACTGAATACAGTGAGCTTGTCCTTCATTATACATTTGTTGATGATTCCATCTTTTTATTTATCAAATAAGATATTCATTCCTAAGAATACTTACACTGTTTCAGGTTGATTTTGTACCAAACTTTGATAATTCTCAAAAGGAGCCAGCACTTTTGCCTGCTCGGCTACCAACGTTGCTGTTGAATGGATCCTCGGGAATTGCGGTATTTTATACATTTAAACTAATTTTCTTCATGTGATTGCTTAATATGTCTTTATTTGAATATCTTCATCTTACTTTTATGTCATTCTTTTGTACAGCTTATTTAATTCAGAAAAATCATTTAATAAATTTCAGGTTGGTATGGCTACTAATATTCCTCCTCATAACCTTGGAGAGCTGGTGGATGTGCTATGTGCCTTAATTCACAATCCAGAAGCAACTGTTAGTATTTACAAGCTTCCAATTCCTGTTGACATTAAATATTCAAAGAAAAGTGCACTGGGATTTGATGATTCTCGTTCCCTTTCTCTTCTTGTAGTTTTTGAATTGCTTAATATGGTAGCATATGCAATTTGGCTAGAAATGTATAGGTGTGAAATGTTCAAAGCTAGATTTACCTTCTCCATTTACTGGTCAGTGAAGGATATTACGTGAATCATGAAATGCATAGTCATTTGTGGTCAGAAAGGAAGATTCTTTTGGAATTTTCTCTAATAATGGAAGGACAATTGAGCTTTTGTTATTAAATTAGCCTTATTGATGCAGGGTTTGCTTTTTGAAAGTACTTTATGTTTCTGAAATTGTTTGTTCTGCTTCTTCTTTTTACTCGCATTTTAATTCGTGGCTAGTCTTATCAGTGTTGCTTCTTATCAATTCTAGAAAAAAGCTTATGGTTAGCTTGATAAAGAAGTTAATTTATAATTACATAATTGTCTCTATGTGAATTTCCTTTGGGAAATTTCTGTTTTCGTCACTAAAATAGCCCTTTGTCCATCTTTTAATGTGAAATTAATGGTTGAAATTATCCTAAATCATTGAGTCAGGGAAAGGAATTTGTTGCTCATATAATTACCCTAATAGCATATTTAATTAGTGCACAAGTTTGTTTAGTTAGTATTGAAACTTCCTGTGTAAATTGGAGAGCATTTCTATGGCTTCTTTTTATTCTATTGCTATCTTGCTCAAAAATTACTTGTCATTACTTGGGAGCTACTATCATTTAAAAGAAGTGTATATGATTAATTATCCTATTTAGCAGAAACACTTGATATATGGTAATGATTTCTTGTTTCAGAGTTGTTGTCATCACATTTTCCATTTATCTAATTCATCATTGTATAATCCTGCGGTCCCTTGAACTACACTTGTATGTGTTTCCTATATGCCAACATGTATCTAATTCACGGTTTCCATTGTGGCAGTTGCAAGAGTTGCTAGAATACATGCCTGGCCCTGACTTTCCTACTGGAGGTTTAATAATGGGGAATCTTGGGTGAGTTGACTTCAATGCATTCTTATTTGCTTGATCAACCATGTCATTTGAAAGCATTGACTGTAAATGTACTACCAGAGCTTATTCCTTGTCTTTTCTTTATTTTTTTTATGGCATCGATTGTTTTCAAAAGCATTGCAAAAAAAATTTGCCTTTTAGATGTTGGTGACGATCAGTGGTGCTCCAAAAATTAGACACCAATTCATTCTAGTAAAAGTGTGTTGTAGTTGAATAATGAGATATTCATGGCCTAGCTTACATAAAATTTGGCCAATCCAACAGGAACAGATTTCTTTGCCAAACTAACTGATATACTGTTCTCATTTATGTACTCCTACAGATGCCTTGTGGGTTCTGACATCAATTTATTTGTTGAAGGATATTAGATGCATATAGAACTGGGCGAGGGCGTATTGTAGTGAGAGGCAAAACAGATGTTGAATTACTTGACACCAAAACAAAGAGAACTGCAGTCATCATAAAAGAGGTGGCTTATCTTGTATTTAAGGTTCTTCCAACTTTTGCTGTTCATCTCTAACTTGTTACATGAAATTTGACTCATCTTTTTGGAGCAGATTCCTTATCAAACTAACAAAGCATCTCTTGTGGAAAAGATTGCTGAACTTGTAGAGAGTAAGGTATTGTCAGATTGGCCTTAATACTTAAAGATTTGTCTTCTCCAATGTGTCCGACTAGGTGTAGATTTTTATTACTTGGAGCTGGCTACAAACTTCCTCTCCCCAACATTTTTTTTCACCTCGTGTGTTTTTTGGGTGGAGAATTGTAGCGTCTGGCTCTTTTTTAGCTTGTTTTATGCATTGTTATTCCTGATTTTGTACCAAATGTCATGTAAAACTTTTTCTAAATTAATTGGGCTTGTTATTTTGGATAGTAGAAAACCAAGAATAAGGAGAAGAAAAATATTAATTATAAAGGAGGGGACGGGGGAGAGCAAGGAAGAGGTGAAAAATGAAGAAAATAAAATGCTCTTTCACTGATTTTTTTTAAGAAATAAGAGTTGTAAAATTGGGTAGTTCAAGTATTCTGCAGGCCTATAGCAAAACAGGCGAAGAAAAGGTAGTAAACAAGAAGGTAATATCATTGATTGAATTCCAGCAAGATGATAGAAGTTCATCAAAACTGGATTTACTTCTTGTGAATTTGAGCCAGTAATATGCAAAAGTTCACTACTCTACACTTTGGGAGCTATTTTTCCACAAATTATATCTATAGCAATCCCTTGAAAGTTTCCTATGCAAGTGTTTTTTGTTAATTTTCCATTTAGCTATCTTCCAGCTGGAGGCTGATTTTCATTCAAATTACCACTAGTTGCTGCAACCTTTAGATTTTACTTGTTCCATATACCAATATTTATTAACCACTAGTTGCTCCAACCTTTAGATTTTACTTGTTCTATATACCAATATTTATTAACATTTTTCCCTTACATATTTTTCCTACTAGATTTTAGATGGAATTAGTGATATTCGTGATGAAAGTGATCGAACTGGAATGCGGATAGTCATTGAGGTATATATTTGAAGTTTATGACAAAATTTCACAACCCATATACTACTATCAAATCCTTTGAATGATGAATTTTGTTCTGGGTCACAGCTGAAGCGGGGAGTGGACCCTTCATTTGTTTTAAATAGTCTTTTTAGACTTACGCCTTTGCAGTCCAGTTTTAGTTGCAACATGGTGGGGTAAGTAGTTTCTTGTGACAGACACGTTATGATATGTTGTTAAACATTTACTCATTTTGTATCAGTTTGCATATATGTAAATTTTATTTTGTACACTATGTAATTTGTTCTTGTACACTTTGTTTCTTGTAATTATGACAGTATTCTTGATGGGCAACCAAAACTGATGGGTCTGAAGGAATTGCTTCAGGTGACCACCTCTAAATCATTATACATGATTTACTTTGAAGCATATCAGCACTTGTTGTCTATGTCGTTGTTGTCATAATTTTCAACTTGTACTCATTTGATTGTTAAACATTGTGAAAGAAATAATTGTTTGGACTAGACCAAAATTTCTTTATGTTCTCATTCTTTTTTTTTTCTTTTCCAGGCATTCTTAGATTTTAGATGCTTTGTTGTTGAGCGGCGTGCCAGGTTTAAGCTTTCCCAAGCTCAAGATAGAAGGCATATTGTTGATGTACGTTAAAAGTGATTGTTTAATTTCATTATCATTTTGTATAGGTCCTTGGTGGATCCTTTACTGTAAAAAATCTCTGTGTTTCTCTCTCTCTACCCGTAAACCTCTTTTTTTGTTTGCCCGGGTGCATGTGAGGACATTGTTCTTGTTGTCCAACTTTGTCCTTGACAAAATATTAAGGATCTAGCTATAGCTGCAGATTGTGATAGTTTTATGTGCCTATTGTGGCATAACTGATTTAACAAATTTGTGTCATCATTATCTACCATGGGGCTTAGTTGACTTTGCATTCATAAGATTGAATTCCATCCAAGTAAAGCTGCATTTTATTTATTTCTGATGGTGCCTATACTTGTAGGGTATTGTGGTGGGTCTTGACAACTTGGATGGAGTGATTCGGATCATTAGGAAAGCTTCAAGCAATGCAGCTGCATCTAGTGCTCTGAGGAATGGTAACTTCAAGTTCCTTTCATGTTTTCTGTTGTGTTATCTTTAGGATTTGTCGAAGTTCACAAAGTATTTATAGTTGGCAAGCTTCGTATTTAGATGCTACATGCAAGTTCATTTTTCTTTGCTCTATTTACCATTCCATTTCTTGGTATTTTGAAATCATTTTGTTATTAGTTTTGTTTGTCCTTTTTATCTTTACCCCTGAAGTGTTGGGATTAACTATGCAAAGCAATTTACCTTTCCATCTCTTGCCTATAAATATGATAAAAAAAATGCTGTATTAATGATAGGAAACAGAAGAAGAGAATGTATTATTTAGGTATTGAGTAGGTACAGCAGTAGCCTTTCCCTCCTGGAAGTGTGATTTCCAGGCCAATACAAATATGTATTTCTAGAATATGAATGAAGATAATCCTCCCTCTCTATACCGAATCCTATATATCCTCTGTATCTTCTCATTCTCCCTCTCTCTCTGTAACTAATTCCTAACCACTAGCATATGTGGCATATGTATATATTGCCTTCCCCATCGTACCCCTACGGATGTAGGGTTGGATGGCTTAGTGGGCTGATTATTAATACTAGTCATGCCGATAATTAGGAAGGGTGCTAACAATTAAGGGGCAGAAATCGGGGAGGCACCAGCTCATCTGATGAGCAGGTATCCAGAATTATGAACCAAAAATTTCATTCAATCCTTGTCATACTTTTTTCTTTAAATTTTGGTCCAACGTTACCTGCAGAATGGGAATGTTGGTCTAAAATAGGAAAATACCTCATTAATTTCTTATTTTTGCTTGGTGTTAAGCTCCGCCGTTAGATGCTGGTTGGATTGCCTAGTTTAGTGCTTTATTTTATTGAGAATTTAAGACTTTATTGTGTTTTTTGTTGTTATGATCCTTGTTTGTATTTTTTGCCACTTACTTTTGTTGATTATTTGGTTCTTAATTGTGCTCGTTTAGTATACCTGGAATACTTTTCATATTTTTCATATGTCATAATTATCTGATTATCTCATTAATGTTTGACATCAATGATTTTGGTGGAATATTGCGTCAAATATTAGAAAATGAGATCCATGCTCAAATATCTCTTGTAAGGTGGAAAATGGTTGTATCCTTGCTTTATTTGGTCAGAAACCTGCAATTAGGTTTTCTTTTTCTTCTTTTCTTCTAGTCTTATTCTGCTTTCTGTGCTTCCATAACAGTGGGAGCCTCGGTTAAACCACGCACAACAATATGAATTAGATGATGCTTGTAGACAATCAAGTGCTTCCAATAGAAAGAGGTTCAGGACATGGTTAACAGATTGGGTCATTGCTTCTAAAATTTCAAGCATACATGTTGAATGAGTCTACATGGAAAACAAAAAATCATTAATCTCTGTCTATGCATATCTAGCCTTTGTAATTGTCCAGATTGAATTAATTGAAAGTGATATTTAGTAGTCTCTTCATGAATTAGACAGAAGCCAGAAACATGCTTGTTATTGTCATTTGCTTGGTAAATTTGGTCCATTATGCAAAGAGTTTTTGGATCCTTAATGCAGAGTTCAACCTTTCTGACAAACAAGCTGAAGCTATATTGGATATAAGCTTGAGAAGACTTACCCTTCTTGAGGTTCATTTATCCTACTTTTGTTATTACCATAATTTGATTTACATTTTCCTCACGAAATTTCTCAAGTTATGATGCCTTCAAAATTATATTTATCCAAGGGATATTTGCTTCTTGGTATGCAGAGAAAGAAGTTTATCGATGAAGGTAAATCATTGATGGAGCAAATATCAAAGCTAGAAGTGTTATTGTCAACGAGGGAAAACATACTAAAGGTAACAGATACCTAATGGGATTGCTTGAGACAATTTCTTGCTGGCATGTTCGTTGTATTTATTTTAAGAGTTTGTTATGCTAGTTGCTCCAACTATCAGCTACAAGTGAATCACAACTGTTGACCTTTCTAGAAATCCTATGCCTACATTTGTTCTTTGATTGTGGCTTCTTATAAGGTTTTACTTGTCATAACTTGTATCTCACTGGCATTTTGGAGTTTAGGGCTTTAGTTTTAATGGCATGTTTATTTACTTTACTAGCCTTTTGTGCTCGTTGATGGGCTTCACCTATTGTTTTAAGCTTTTGGGTTGAATGGTTTCTTTGACATTGTATTAGAGCCTTGTGTGACCAGTATGTCTCAAGTACAAGCTGGGCTGACCTCATTGGTTTCTTGACATGGAGTCAGAGCCTTGTGTGACAAAGAGGTGTCAAGTTGCTCTGCTCTCATTTCTAGTAGTTTTATGGTATATTGTGTTTTAGGTTAAGCTTTTGGGTTGACTTGCTTCTTGATGACTAGAATAAATGTATGCTGAAGTGGAGATATGGCAGTTCTGTAAAATTTGTGTTTTCTTGATGGGTTTAATATTAAAATAAATGTTGGATGGTTCCACTATTAAGATGTACCCATGAGAATTCAATAGCATATTGAGAATGAGATCTTGGCTGATGGTATTGGTTTTCATATTTAACAATGAATTTCTTTAATTTGTTCCTGTATTTACGCAATAACTACTCACTGTTATGTATTTCACCATCAATTGATCAGCTAAGCCTAGTTCTTACTATATCAGATTTTTGGTTATCCAATGTTATCCTCCCCTCTTTCTACTGCAGAAAATATTTTTTTCCATTTCAAACCTCTCACATTTATTTGAATAAGTAGTATGATTTTTGTCTTGAATGTTATGCTTATTAGTCACCTTGTTGGAGAGAAAACTGTGATACCTAAGGAGTTTATATGAAATTAATTTGCTTTTGTTGGTACTGATCTGTGATTCATTGAGCATATTTTGCCTTCAGTTGATAGAACAAGAAGCAACTGAGCTCAAAAGTAAATTTCCCAGTTCAAGGCTTTCATCGTTGGAAGACTCTGATGGTGGTCAACTTGAAGATATCGATGTTATTCCAAATGATGAAATGCTGTTGGTATGTGATCTACTTTCTCCCTGCAATGATGTGAAAAATATGACATTTGTCAACCAATTGTTAGATTGAACAATTGCTGTGTAATTTCAGGCACTTAGCGAGAAGGGGTATGTTAAGAGGATGACACCCAACACCTTTAATCTTCAAAACCGTGGAACAATTGGTAAATCTGTTGGGAAGTTGAGGGTCAATGATGCAATGTCTGAATTTATTGTCTGTCGTGCACATGACCACGTGCTTTATTTCAGGTACTTGTCCTGTCTTGTGTTTTCTTGTACTATATTCTCTGCAAACTCTAAGTCTTGAAGAAAATTGTGGCTAGTTGCTATACTAGAGAAGATTTGTGCAGTTAAGGAAGATTGAAGGCTTTTTACATTAAAACTTTCATTTATTTTTTCTGATTCCTTTTGGGAAAAGGTGTATACGATAAATCTGTGCATATCATAGTATCGCTACTTACACATATGCTTTTACATGAATTGTCTACTCTTGAAATTAAATTTTCGACTAAGATGAAAAATGGATAAGAAAAGGGAGAGATGCAGCTAGAGAGAACAGACGAGAACACAAAAAGGACTATGAAAGAGAGAAGAAACAACCTTTTTGTAGTTTAGTTATAGGAAGGAATATTGGTTTTTGACCATATATGGGACTAAAATTAGAGAGCAGAATGTTGAACTAGACCATATATGGGACTAAATTAGAGATCAGAATCTTGAACTTACCTCCAATTAATTGCTATTAGAATGGGAAAATGATTCTGTTGTAACTTTGTCAATTGTGGTTGATTCTGTTGTAACAGTGTCAATTGTGGTTGATATTTATGTGTTTGAATCGGAGATGGATCCTTTATTTATATTTACGAGGTTTTTTCTACGGGCCTCTCTTTTGAAGCAGTTTCCTGCTTTTAATGCTACGATATGATCACAGATGTTGGACCTGGAGGAGGAAAGTTAGTAGTTGAGCAATCTTAGGGCTATTGTTGATGAAGTTCTCATAAATGAGGACTTTAAGGCTTGAAAGCTGTGGTTTTAATCTGAATAAGTTTAAATTAGTTATCCTACTCAAAACTGTAACGTAGTACTAGCAGTGTATCACAAAATTGAGTCTTGACAATATGTTTTTCTATATTTTATCAAGAGGATTGTACAATATTTATATACAATTTTGAGGAAATTATAATCCCTAGATTTAAGGGATTATAATATGGTAAATCTACATTCATATCAAACAAAATCAACACTCCCCCTCAAGCTGGAGCATATATATCAGATGCAGCCAGCTTGTTACATATATATTATCCTAGGACCCCGTAAGGACTTAGTCAACATGTCTGCTAGTTGATCCCTAGAGTTCACATAAGAAGTCTTAATGATGTTTGGGAGGATTTTCTCTCTGATGAAGTGACAATCAACTTCTATATGCTTGGTCCTCCCATGAAAGATTGGATTTGATGAGAGATACATAGCTGACCGATTATCACAAGCAAGTTCCACAGGGCCAATCTCACAAAATTGCAACTCTTGGAGCAAGTGCTTTAACCACAAAAGTTCACAAGTAGCATTAGCCATAGCACGACACTCTGCTTCCGTGCTAGACCTTGCAACTAACAAATTTGTGTAATTGGCTGAATGAGCTCTTCATGAGGATTCTTTCGTTTAAATAGTTGTTGTACTATCTATTTTTGGTAAGAAAATATACACAGCTAATACACTCTTTCTTTCCATTAAATAGGAGTTGTTGTACAATCTATTTTTGGTAAGAAAATATACACAGCTAATACACTAATTACTATTATTCTAATATAGGTAAGAATATATGTATACAGCTAATACACTAATTTATGGGAAATAAATCACATAATTCTGACCCATAATTTCTGCCACTGATAGCTATCACACTTGTTATAAACTGTGTTGCATTCCATCAAGATTTGACTGACTGACTTTTGTTTTTATTTTTTGTACCCGACGCACATAAACATAATTTGAACCGAACTATACTTTCTTAAGCAGTAAATCACTGATTGCAGGATTTTGGCATTGGAATTTTTATTTAATTTTCTAGAACTTTTAACCATTTGCTTGGTCTTGTCCAGTCAGTGCAACAACATTACTGCCGCAGGTGTTTCTGTGGTTTTGGAGAACTGCCGGTCGTTGCACACATTGAGATGTGGGTAAGGTCTCTAGTCAAATCACTGCAATACTTTAGGATTTTATGAATGAAAGTGAGAACTAATAATTGATCTGTTGTGTAGCTTTTGTTCTTGACTGTTGTATCAATCTGCTTGTTTACTATTCAAACTGTTTATTTTTTAACCATTGATCCATAGTTAAAATTGTTTGGTAATGTTACTAACTGTCAAATTTTCACTTTTCTGACTAATAAGATTTCTTGTTGGTATTATTGGCCGATTTGTCTTCTGAATTAAATAGGCACAAAATATGACTAGACTATAAATCTAACAACAGGCTTGAACCGAAGTTAATGTTGCAGTGGGTGTCTAAAGAGCGACTACACTGCTCGCAACTGCTTGGGTTTATTGAAATTAGAGCTAAAGCATGTTGACGGAGATTCCTGGGAGGAGCTTGATGTGGCTGAAATCAGTCATGGTGCCGAATCTCTTCGTTGGCTTGTTTGGGTATGGACATGTAGTTTATATATCCCCCTACAATTCTCAAGTGTTTTCATTAATACTTGCACACTTGTATCACATGACAAATCATGTTTCATCATATTCATTTCTGCATTTTATTTGCACAAGAATGAACGATTGTCTTATATGCTTAAATGCCATGTACATTAGTAAATTATTAAAAGATTGCTTGGCGGTGTTGGAAAAATGAGGGGACCTGTGGGTGTTTGATTGTGAAAGGGAAACCTATATGTTAGAGAAACTGTTCCTGTTACAGGCAGTGATTTCGTTTTTCTTGTAGGATTGACATCCACTTGCTTTAGCTCCTCTTGGCTTCCCAAAATCTAGGTATTGTGCATCCTCTGCTAATTTTCATCTGGTGTCTTTTGTTAATGTTGCAGCCCAAGGTCAATACAGAATCATTGAATTTCTTAGTTACTGAATGCCCTCGCATAATAGTGAATCCAAAGCCATCACCATTTGGATATAGAGGGATGGAAGTGCCCATTGAAGCATTTCCAGATATTGCACTTGATTACCCTTTTGTTAAGGATATTGATCCAAAGACATGGGCAGATCGTGGATTTGCACCAAGGCCTGTAGCTTCATCTCTGTCAAATCCCAATGAGTTGTCTATGGCTGAAAAGTTTAGACTTGCCTTTCTGGAACGAGACACTCGCTTGGCACCAAAAAGAGCCAAGAATGCCAGGCAACATCAGCGTCGTGCAGAGAGGGATTGGATGACGACAAGTACAGAAGGCAAGGCCATAGCTCTAGCCTCTCGAGCCACCAAATCCTTGCGCTGTAAGAACAGGAACTTGTGATTTCCCCATGTACTGTTGCAAATTGGTGATGGGTTACCTGTCTCCAAATGCCCAGTTCTTATTTTGTAAAGTGTACCATTTTAATAGAAACAGCAAGTTTTTAGCACAAGTTACAGTTTGTGAAGTTATCATGGAAGAGCATTAAAAATGGTTTGTGGGGAGAGCATTAAAAATGGTTTGTGGGGAAAAGCATTAAGCACAAGTTACTTTTTTACTACGTTGGGGCCTTGAACTTCGTTCAGTGGGTGTGAGATTTAACATCTCAGTTGAAACACCGGACACTCAGTCACACTGAAACCAGCTATAGTGCTATACGGCTCGTCCATCCAACATTTATGTTGCTTCTTACGCTTGTAACTCCTGCTCTTCAGGTCTGTTTCCAGATTGCAGCTCCTCTTAAAATATGAATTATAAGTCTAGCACTTTTACAAAGCTAAGAATGTCGACAGAAGTGGACTATGCAAGCTATTGCCGCACTCTTTTGTCAACTAGGAATTCAAACTCAAGCCTATCAGTTGGTGTCATTCTAATTGGCAGAAGGGGAAAGTACGATGTCAGCTAGGGTACAATCTTTTAATAGAGAATCTTTCTAACTTTTATTTTGAGTTGTTGAGAGGCTCAGACCTGAACCTGGGAGGAGAAAAACTCGTACGGATGTTCTTGATTGTATGATGGTACGTCGTTATTGGGAATTTTCATTAAAGAGAATTTCCAAAGCCGCTGTTGACAACCACTATCCTAAAGATACGGCTTGAAATCTTCTGTCCCGCTAATCACGTGCCTTCTGTCCCACAACCACTCCAAGCCATCCATAACTTTGTGCCCTCTGTCTCACAATGGACAGAGGGCAATGGACAGAGGGCACAAGGTTGGCAGGATAGAAGATCTAGTCCTTAAAGATATGCCCTCGTTTGGATACCAACCAATCGGCTGTATTTTCAGCTGATTGGTTGTTGGTAGCTGTTTGAAAAGATTGTTTGGAGGGTAGCTTTTTTATGAGCTTATTGAAGGTAAACAGTTGAAAATAAAAACGTTGCAATACATGAGCGTTTTCGTCCTACAGTTAAAATGATATGTATTAAAACTCAACTGTACCCTTTCTTATATGTATCCACCACCAGTAGCTAAAGAAGAAAAAAGAGCATCAAACACTTCAACCCTTGCTTAAATAAAGACATTCTTTCCACTTTTCTTCTTCCACTTATTTGTGATGCTAGCCAGCCTTCAATTCTTTCATTTGCGTAATTGTGTAATATTTTGATGTTTAAATTATATTCTTGATTAATTTGCAATTAAGTACTACACGCGTCATATTTTTGTTAATTTTAATATACAACAATTTCTAGTAAATAAGACAACCTAATTGACGTTCCTAGATACCTACATTTTAGGAACATTATTTATTCTTATAATTGTTTTATGCAGTTATAAGTTAGAAATAAAATGTTGACCTTAAACAAAAATAAAAATAGAAAGAGTTGCATAAATTTCTCATAGATGATGAAACAGTACAGATAAACATGACTTATATAAAATTTAAATTCTTATAAGAATATTCAACAAAATATTAAGATATATAATATTTATATCTTTATAATTTTTTTAAGTCATGTCTTCATAAGTCATTTTATACATAAACATCTAACACTAAACAGCTAATGCAATCTGCTGGTCAAATCAACTGATAGAATCAGCTGATTGCCAAACAGGGTCTTAGTTTGAAGAGAATGTTTGAAACGGTTCTAACCTTGTGCGTGGAGTTTAATAGGAATAGTTGACAATGTACTTTTTCTTTTGTAGTTCATAAAGCTTGTGAAAACCAAAGAAAAAGAGAGCAGCTTCTTAAATAAAGAGCACATGGATGCATGTGAGAATGGAGGGAGCATTCATAATTTCAACGAAAAGGCACATAAAATAATCGAGAATGTGTGATTTGATGTACAAAAGAAAAATGTATACATAACATACGTGGTGCAAGTATGACCAATTTTAAATAAAATCCAAAACACTTAGTCGTCTAGTTCTGGATAAGTACACTAGAAAAGTAATGAAATAATAGTCAAATTGAAAATAAAATAAAAAGAAAATAGTTATAATGAGTAAAAATAGCAGAAGAATAATAAGAGAAATGTCTTTTGTCTGTAGTCTGGAAAATGGCATGTGAGAAGGGTTGGGGTTATAGAAACACAGGTTGATATGTTCACATGGAAGCCACTCGTGGGGGATGGTGGTGGGGTGGGGGCTGCCCTGCCTGTAATGCACTGTAATGACTGCTAAGAGAGGTCTGGTCCGGTCGGGTCTGGTGTGGTGTGGTCAGGTCAGGTCAAAAATTGGGGTGAGTGTTGTGATGTAGGGCCCGACCCATTTGAGAGCGCACATGTTGCTACTCTGTCTTTGCTCTCACTCACTCACTTGTACGCTTTAACAGACACACATTAACACACACTCTGGGGGGCCTGTCAAAACACAGCCAGAAGAAGAGGACGAAGAAGAAGAAGAAGAAGAAGCTTTTTTCTTTTTCTTGGTTTTCATAGTAACATCGCAAAGCATCCGCTTCTTTCTTATTGTCAATAGAAGGTGGTGACTACTGAGGGGTAAATTATTGTCCAAAGAACGTATATTGTTACAGTCGGATCTTGTTTTAATTTTCCTGTTCTGGAAAGGTATTTTATAAATAACAACCTTTAAAGAATTAAATAACATTATACCTTTTACTTTCTAATTAACGACCATGGATTTGGTATTTCCAAACAATGGTAGACACCTAACCCCCAACAGTAGTATGTCTTCTTATAATACATTTAAGTGTGCAATCTTAGAAACCACCTCCAACTAATGTTAACTTTTCTTTCTTTTTTCCTTTTTTTTTTCTTCCCTTAAAATTCTAAATATTAGTTGGCATTACAACACTTAGAATAGGATTTGATTAATTTACATTAACGAAACATATAATTAAAAATTGGAGTTCAAAACAAAAGAAAAGTCATGTATACAAATCAAATACATGAACTGGATTTATAATATAAAAAGAAAAAATACATTAAAAATGTAACAACACCTGGCGTAACTACCAAGACGACGAAGCCGTCCCGTCGCCGCTACCACCACCACCGCCACCCGCGAGAATCTCAGTGAGTGCCGTCATGGCTTTGACCTGCATCTCCAAAGCCGCTATATAATCCTTAGCTTCTTCTAGAAGACTCGTAAACGGAACTTTCCGGCAACCAGGAACCAGCCGACTCAGACGACGCAGACGCTTCTCTACCGCCGTAATCCTCTTACTCTCACCTCTCGCCACCTCCTTCCTCCTCAGCCTGCTCTCTCCAGTTACCTTCACCTTCTTCACCTTTCTAACTCTCAGCCGGATGCGGCTGGCCAGAATCGCGCGGCTCCATCTGGTCGTACCCCTGGCCGTCGTCGCCAGAACTCGGTCGGCAGTTTCTCGGACTTCTCTCTCTTTCAGCGTCGGAGAAGAGGCCCGGCGAGTTCTCCAGAGTGCTTCGAGAAGCTTTGAGGAATAGATCCGCTGCGCAGCATCGCCTCTCCATCTAGTTCCAGTAGGAACGCGACTCCTCCGGACGACGTTGTCTCCGTTGCTATCCTGCGCTTCACATGTGACTTTTCTTCTCTTCTTCCTCGTCTCATCATATTGTGACGTGTCTATAATCGATTCCATACTCGAGACCAACGGTGACATGATGCACAACACAATTCAATTCCTCTTTGAGTACCTGAAAGTAACTAAAAGTGTGTTAAAAAAAATCAAATAGCCAACTAAACAGACGATGAGATGTATACATATATATATATATATATATACGTACCTTTCTTTCGAAAGCAAAGGTACGTCGTGAGTGATCGGAACCAACACCAAATAAACAGTGACGATGAGATAGAGTCGTTGTTGTCGTGGTTTGTAGAGGGAGAGAAAGAGAGACAGAGTGGAAATAGAGAGAGAGAGGAGAGTTGGGTAGGCTTTAAAGCAATTCACGGGAAACCATGCGGCCTTCTCCTTCTGTATCTTTTGTTTTGTTTTTAATATTTGGTTTCTAATTTCCTAGAACGTCCCTCTCCCTTATGTTTTATGCTAATAATAATATTGTGCGCAGAGCATGAGTTTTATTTACTGTTATTAATAATAATATGTAATATTTATATATTTAAAATTATGATTTACGGTTGTCTTGGCTCTAGTGTACAGTCCACTAAATTAAGACCCCACTATGCTATACGCTGGGCCTCTGTAAATTCGACCGAGACACCAATCTTTTTGTCGTTTTGTTTTTATACATTAAAATTGCTATTGATCTTTTTATCAGATCAGCCGATTGGATTAGCTGTTGAGTTACGTTACAAAATTATGTCTGTTTCAGAATAGCAATTTTCCCAAACTCTGCTATCTTAATTTAAGATAATATGATAAACGCACCTACATCTCGTTTTCAATTTTGCTCGGATATGACAGAGAAAAGAAAAAGACATCCAAGAAACCAACTTTATAAGGCATCTAAACAGCACCGCTGATCTTTGATTAACCCACCCAACCCAAATCCAATCACCTGCGATTATTCTAATGCTCGTGTTTCAATCACCTTAACTTGCTCACCAAGACAAAAGAGAGAGAATAATTAGGTCAACTAAAATGGATAATGCTCTTGGTGGGTTTTAAATATGTTTGGTTTGTTTTGTACGTCAAACCGTGTCAGTTGAAAGTTGAAACATTTCTTTATCCTACACAGTCACGGATCATAAAAAACGTGCATTTCTCAGTTTGAGGGAAGTGAATCCAAAGCATCTTTTACCAAAGTCAGGCGTATCATCATCAGGGGAATTACTGCCCATGTCCTGAGTTTACCTTAGTACAGTGCTCATAAAATGTTATCTTTTCTGCATATCTTTGAATCATCACAGAAGAGCATTGGGCATGAAATGAAACTATGCATTGTGTGATGAGCTGTGAATATATATAGTGACAAAGTAGTTTTTGTGTGTGCTTAAAAGGGGTTTGTTTTTATTCTGAGCAGCCAATGATTAATGCAAAATAATAAAACAAAACACACACAATGATGGAGAAGAGGGAAGGGGCATGTGGTTGTTTTTATCTTTTCATTTCCACGTAAGTTCCAAACACTTTGCAACGGAAGCATTTATTCTCAAGCGTCAATTTATGCTCTTGCAGGGAAACACAAAGAGTTACTTGGATTGGATTTGGATTTGGATTTGGAGGGTCATAAATTCAGATACAAAACTCCACAGACCTTGATTGTAACACTGACACAGTAACTGAAGAAAAGTAAATGAGTTTCAGATGGTGGAAGAGGAAAGTAAATATCTTAGAATAAGAACAAAAAACCAAAAAAAAAAAAGAAGAAGAAGAGATGACTCACATTACCTGTGACATGCCAGAGGTGCTTTGCCTCCTTGAGAGAGACACGCCTAAAAGTTGCAGAGAGACAACCAAGTTGAGATTATTTTAAGTTGAACCACTACTCCACTGTTTCTGCTTATAGAAGATGAGGAAATATAAACTACGTTCACTGCATAATTGTCTCTTGATTTGAAGAATGATGTGATTTGCATGTAAGAAAGAATTTACAATCCAATATTTTAAAATTTCTGAGTTGAATTGAGTACAGATATATGAACCAAACAGATAGAGATAAACATCATCTTGATCTTTAACAACAAGTTGCTTAATTGCATCCTTAGAAAAAGCTAGAATAGGGCTCTGTATCAGTCTATTGGGATTGAAACCCAGATTCTCACTTATCCATTTCACTGCAACTTTCTAAGAAGCAGACAATTGGATTTGATTAATTATGGCCAAAAGCATGATTTGTTAAGGCTAATAGCTGGATAGAAAATGACGTTGTTAACTCAAAACATGTGATTTGCGCTATACAGGCGGCTCTCAACAAACTGCTCCCTAACATGGCGTCCCCAATTAAATAATTACAATGCTCTTGTCATTTTCCTTTAGTCAATATTCAATAATCCCAATTTGCTTATTGTTTCCATGTTAACAAGCCAATTCAAACTCATCTTCTTGTTTCTCATCACACCATGATCGAGGTTGTGTTGTATATCATGGCATCAATCAAGACATCATCGGATTAATCAATCTTTGAGGTTTTGATTTGTTGGCATAACCAACCCCGCTTCACCAGCTCAACTTTAGGTATATTATGCTTCCATTGGTTAAACAAAGGGGGTGCGTGTCACATTTCTTTCAAGAAGTTTGAGTTTGCCTTGATTAGCAATCAATCAATCCTTTACTTAATTGTTAAACCTACCTATAATGATGAAGAGGGGATAATGGAATTAACAAATGAAGTGATGATGTACCTGAGATTGAGAGCGATGTAGCACTAACCATCATAAATTAAGAAATTGACTTGGCCTAGTCAAATGAATCAAGTTTCACGAGAATATGGAGAAAGGAGGTTCAAGAAGATTACAAAGTATTTACATTCTAGTGTGAGTTTAGTTTTAGGTATTTACATGGAATTGTTGTTACCGGGCAACTGTCAGCTGCAGGCTGTTTGGAGACTCTTTGGGCTTCACAACATGTTCAAGCCTGATTTCTGATGAAGGAGAGCCACGAACTTCCTCCTCGAACCCTACCTCAAACGAAAGTGACTGGTATAAACAGACCTCATCTTCCTTGCAATAGTAAACCTGCAAGTGAACCACATTGATTATTTATAGAAGTCCTGAATCTGAAGTCTTCTTAACAAAAGATGCATTCACAACATACAAATTATGGGTAGCTTTTTAGACGATATCCGGGAAGCATGCCAATAATTAAGATAGTTTTGAATTGCTAAAGGATTATAGATAGCTTTGCTTAGTTACTCATTTCAGAATTGCAGTTAAAGAGGTGGAGAAGAACCCAGGACCAGTTGCGTTTTTCTTTGATAGGAACGCTTTCAAATACTCGACAGCTACTACTAGTAACGTAAATCTGTTCAAAGAAGCTTGGAAAATGCATCCTCACAATATTCGTTGATAAATAAAAAGAAGATGATTCTAATGAATGTAAAATAATTCCCATTGAATCTCAAGCACACAACACCAAACAATGTGTACCTTGCAGTTTATTTGACCTGTTGAAGCAGAAGCAGAGGATCTCTTAAAATGAAGTTCCGCTGTTCCTTCTGGACTAAGATATCCATCTAAGGGTTCAATTGACATGACATTTTCAGGTTCAGTTTCAACAATGAATTTACTACGAGCTTCCTGCATTTAGATTAGCGACTACATTACATTACAGAAGAAAGAACCTAAGGTGCCATTCTAACCATGCTTCAACAGATGCAGGAGAATAGCAACACGACTTACTGCTTTCTTCCTTCATTTCATATTAAAAGAAAGAAAATCATAAAATACTTCATGGAGATAAAATCTAGAAGGATCTTGAGTAAAAGGTTTTGGAATGTGGTGAACCTTTGAGAAATGATACTCCTTAGGCAATGAAAGATTGAGTAAGATGTTTCCTTCATTGGATGAACCACCAATAACTTTGATTATCTGTGTGTCAGTCAATGATCTCCTATTGAGACGCTTTAAAGATCTGGACTTTTTAACAGGAGGCTGAACTCCTTGTAGCTCCAAAGTACGAAGCTCAGCCTTCTCCTTATTCAAGTCCAGATACCTGATAATGCTGTTGTTTGTATCAGCAATGATAAGTCTTCCTGCAAAAACCCACGCTGTCAGAATGTCTTTATAACTAATGAGAGCTACAGGAATCAAACTTAATTTCCAAATGAATTAAGGAGGATAACATGATACACCATCAGATTGATTGCCGATGTAACTGCCTGGAGATTAAAAGTCAATAAATAGCAGGGTGACCCTCAGAGGAAGGAAAATTCCCAACTTCGTAAGCAAGTTATATAGCTGAATCCAATAATTGTGAACATATGCAAACTCCAGAAAAGTACCAGTGGTATTTTGTAAGGGTGAAGTAGTGTAATAGCTATATTAGGAAAGACAATCACCATTTCCAGCTTCAATTATTCCAGATGGTTCTGAAAGCTGCAGAATACATATGACAAGCACTTTGAGAATTAAGGGTAGAAGGAAAATCATCAGAACGTTGTATGTTGCCATAAAAAGAGTGCAATAAATGAACTGGATGTTTGCACACCTGAGCAGTTAGTGCCGATCCATCTTTGAAACCGGCTTTCCCTGTTCCTGCTATAGTAGTTACTCTTTTAGTAGCTGGATCTAGCTTCTTGATCTGAAAATTGAAAAGGAAAGATTGATGCAACAGATTGATGCTTGAACCTCTATGTTTTTACCATTGAGCATTCAGACACACTAATTTTCACAGTTTAATCGAATTATTTCCCATTAGGAGTACCAAGAACCTCTATGGAAGTAATAGATGCATTAAAATACACATATAGCTCTGAAATCCCAAGTGGATTCAAGATTTAAGGAGATTCATCAACATTTTTCAACATTCAAGTTCTACATATTCAGTAAAAGGATACACATAAAGAAAACCTATATATGAATATAGAATGCTGCATGCTGTACGTAGTAAGAAATTCTAAAATCTAGACACCTTATGATTGTAGCTATCTGCTATATATATTTGACCATCCTTTGCACATAAAAGACCCAGTGGATGTTGTAGAAGGACTTCAGACCCTGTACCATCATTGTCTCCAAACTGCAGAGTTGTAAGATTATCAGCTCTTAAAATATAACCTGTAGCTTTTGCACCAGCAAATTGAATTTTCACAAGGTAACATGCAATAGTTTCTCAAGTTAAATTAAGTTACCTTGAATAAGTTGTCAGGGAACATTGGATCACCACCAGCTATCAACCTTGTACCTCCTGCTTTTAGATCAAGTGCTCTAATGGAACTACTTTCGCTATCAGCAATATATGCTTCCTTCATGTCTGATTAAGAATAAACAAAATGCTTTCCACAAAGGATTTGACAACATATATGGATAAAATACAACAAAAGTAGTCTCCTTCAGAATAGAATGTTACCCAGAGACAACGAAATTCCAGAAGGTTGTGCGAATGACGTGCTTGTTGAGCTATTTCAATAAATAAACATAAAAGCCATACAAAATTATGATTATTAATGCCTGGGAAAGAGGGAAGATAAATGAAATAAGCAACCTTTATAAGAGAAACCACTATCGTAGAACATACATGTAGCTTAGAGGTTGCAGTGAGTAACTAATTGAATCTACCTAAGTCTTACCTTGATCCATTTAAGGTTCTTTCATAACCATCACCACTGAACGCTCTTGTAATTCCATCTAGTGTATTGTGCTCCCATATCTGATGTTGACCAGCCATTGCAATATAAACTCTCTCTTGAAATGGCTCGTAGCAGACATCCCATGGAGAATTTAGAAGCTGAAAGAGAATAAGTTTTACTTCATGTTGAGTGCAAATGTACTAGTCAAGCACTAGAATTTATCAGCATAAGTGTTTCAAGTAGTTAAAGGTATCAAGTCAAACACACTAGATGTATCTTTTAAAGTCCAATCTTGCCTGGTCTGATCCTTTTCGTCCTCCTTCATAGTCAGAACCTTTTGTTCCATTACCAGCAATAGTTTGCACCATCTCGTTAACAAAATCAACCTCCCTACAATATTATAAAACCGGTGTGACGATGTGATGTAATGTGCATCATTTTTATTTGCATTAGATAACAATTTTTTTGATATGACTATATTCTGATCAATTTTTCCTTTCCTTTAGCTATATTTTTGTGTGTTTTGATTTCCTTCATAAGTTGCATATCTTGAAACTTAACCCTTGAAACCAAACCTGTATGGAAGATATGTTCCATAGATTACGCGTCCAGGTTATCATCATTCCTTAACAATTCAACCATCATGTTTTCATCAAATATGACATATAGACAATTAGATAGTACTTGGAATTTTCAAAATGTCTTTTATCCATATGGGAAACCAGTAACTAATTTTGACTTGCACTGCATATCTTTGAACCATGACCTCAAGCAGCCATCCAGTTGCAGATAAGTTAAAAACAAGTCTCATCAGAAACTGTCCCAGAAAAATATAAAAATAGAATTATTAAGAACATTGAATCTCATCATTTGAACCATTTAACAATTGGAAATAAAGCCAGCAACATTTGATAAGAAAAAGAATTAGGTTGGGACCTCAAAGCATGATTTTCAGTGTCTGCAACATAAAGGAGATTTTTCTTTGCGTTGTAAGCAAGACCCTGGAAAAACAGATAAACTCTATAGATGCTCAGATGGAAAAACAGAAGAGAAAGATGTCAAAGGTACCCAAACTCCAAAAGATCACACAACTTTATAACTATTGAGTGCACATGAAATGTGAAAGGAATGAAAAAGTCAAAGACCTCTAAACCCCAGATAAGCTAATAACCTCATAATCATTGCGTGCACATCAAATAAAAAAAATCTTTATGCATCACTACATAGATGCATAATATATTTTGCAGCTGTTAATTGAGCAGGAATTATATAGGTTTCTGAGGTAATACGTTTCCTAGAACACATACTTTGTGACAGTTTAACACCTAGTCCTCACCTGAGGTCGATTAAACATAGCATCATCAAAGGAACCATCTCGCAAACCTTCTTCGCCACTGCTCCCGACTTGGAGAATAAAATTCCCAGCTAGATCAGTGACCACCTACATTTGAGAAGTTAAGGCATAATTGTATTTCCGTTTGTCAGTAAGCACAACTACTAAACTCTATTAGTATGTGTAAATGCATCAGCTTGGGAATGAGACAGAGAGGACCTACTATTCGGTTATGATTACTATCTGAAATAAACAGCCGGTTATTAAGCGCATCAACAGCCAGCTTCCCGGGAAATTTTAAGGGAGAGGTAACCAAACGAGGATCATTATCTTTCTCGAGTCTTAGAGGGATTGGTGTGGTGTCCAGCAGCTTCTTTCCACCATAATACAGAATAGCTGCCTCTACTAAATCATCAAGGTCCTATTACCAAAAGGGATGAAATACCATTTGGCAACCAAGGATAAGCAATTAGCAAGAACTCTATGTGTGAATGATGGTGAGAATTTTGTCTTTAACACATTATCCAGTATCATCATAATATCTTGTAGATTCCATAAAATGTTTATTTGAAAAGCTAGGGCCTGACCATTAATTTCAGTCACTCAATATGTAAAAATTTGACCACTCAGATTGCTATTAGTGGCAGATTCTTCAGTTATCTGCAACAGTGAGATTCTCATAAAATAACGTCATGTTGAAGGTATTATGATATTGGATTCATGCTGATGTCTATGTTTCCTAATTATTGTATCTTCCTTTTGTGTAATAGACCTGTCCCAAATGCAGCGCAATCTTAACTTCAAATTTGTATGTCTGATCAAATTTCAATATTCTGCCAAGTACGATCAGTTTTTATTGATAGGATGATGATGATCCATAGGCTCTACAAAGACGTCATCCATGAATATCAAAGAAAGAATATAGGACTCATGCATCCCATAAAATGCTTTATCTACAAACATGGATTTAATAAGAATAAATAAAGGTGTTCACGGGTACCTGTCTGTGGCCTTCTCCTGATACTTCTGCAAGAAGTTTACCATTGGGTCCAACAATGGCAAAGGTAGGCCATGAACTTATACCTAGCTTACGCCACAAGAACATATCTCCATCATTGACAACCTAAACTGATTGTAGGGCTTGATTAAAATTTGGCACTGTAGTAGCTTTCCTATGAAACTGAAGACAACACGACAAACTCAAATTGATCTTTTAACAATTTTAAGGCAAAAATTTGTCTGCCCTGGACTTTATGCACTATTAAAATGCCACAGATGCTACAAACCAAAAAACCCTTATAAAATACTTAAGGTATATGGCTTCACCAGGTAAGAACATCAGCATTATGATCACCATGAAGATTTAGAAATAACAATGATGGAGAACTGGATGCCATTATTAGCCATATAAGTATCCAAGTAAACATTTCAACAGTAAAGCATATCAAGAGTTGGCTTGCTAGGAAAGAGGCAATTAAGACAGAAAATCATGCAAATAGTGCAATGTCAGTAAATATTCTAATATAACACTTCAGTAGTGCAAAATCAATCTCCTCATCCTCAGCAAAACTTACAAGAAGATAAAAATAACTTCGGTTCAACAATAATGCTATACTCTCATCAATATTCATGGAATTCAATGTTCTCATTTTCTGCATTACTACAGCCAGGCAAAGTTCAAGACTGTTCCAAAATTGAACTTACTGGGTGAGAGATATTATAGCGTAATACTGCATTACGGATGGCTTCTAAATCCTTCTCATTGTCAAACTTAGCTGAATGCACCCCCACAACTGTAAACTGCACAAAACAAAAAATGCAAAAGATTAAAAAAAAAACATGAGGAAGTAATAAGAGAATAAATGAGCTGTTCAGATCCTTAAACCACTAAACAAATACCATAGGAAAACTAAACATGTCAAATATTAGTCCACAAATAAAGTTTATAAAGAAGCAGGTCTTACTGGCATATCTTTGTATTTCTTCTCCAAAAACTCTAGATCTGGCAACACATGTATGCAATTTATGCAGCAATAGGTCCAAAAATCAAGTAGAACCACTTTTCCTCTTAATCCCTGCTCATCAAAGGTAATTATTATGTAGCTAGTGACAATATGCTTTCTATTGGAAATAAACTTGTGGATAACCGTGTCATGATGGTATAAGCTCAAATTTACAGATTGGAAGCTTTTCATAAGTTGAGGTTCTTTTATTATCAGTTCAGTTTTGGTTGTCTGGTAGTTGATCTTAAACCTGATTGGTGGCTTCTAATTGCACTTTCAATTTAGAATAATGAAGGATCCCTTAAACCAAGTTTTCAAAGATAAAACTAAACAAATTATCATCTCTGAAAGGAAATGACTAAATAACACAGGTTCAATAGTGCTAGCATATCAAAAGCTCAGAGTTGAATGAAAAAAGAAACCCTGTTAAATTGAAGTGGAGCTGTATTTAGCCAATCAAGTTTAGATGGAAACTCTGGAACAATAGTAGCGGTCCCCCTGACAGGAATGGAAAAGAATTAACGGGGGAATAGATTTAAAGATCAAGATTAAGACCTTATGATTTAATATATATTCAAATACTGCACATGAATCAAGAATGGTCAACAGGACAAATTCTTGCTTACCTAGTCTCTAGATCGGCAATATAATTGAAAAAGCGTTGTACTCTTGAATACTGTGACCTGTCTGTAGCCAACAATGACAAATGAGTTTGAACTTTTACTTATTTCATGATTACAAGTTGATGCAACTATCAAAAAGGAAAGGATAAAAGACCAATAACAATTTAAGAACACATGAAGAATACTGAAATGATGAATAAGAGAAGGAAGAGTACAAGGAATATCAACATCAAACACAATTAAACTGTATAATATACAAGAATTACCTTTATTTTGATCAAAAGATGGCCTCTGAACTCCAAACAACAGATTCCATATAGCTTTAGGGGATGCATATTGCATTGACTGAAAGAGAAAAAGATTCACACATGTTAGAATCAGTTCATCTTTCAGGAGCAAATGATGTCTGCAAGTCCCTCATTTTGGATATATAAGAACAGGGTGGGTATTCTTTGGGACCCACTTTTGGCTCCAATTCTGAATATAAAAGTTCATTACCTTCCAATTTGAGATTGTAAAGAAGAGGCATGCAATTGCTATCCCCAAGCTTCCGTATCTTATAACATCACGCCTTGTAGGCTCAAACCTGTCCATGAATTATTTCTGCAACCTCAAACTAGAGTTCTACGCAATGTTCATCTGTTTTTTGGCAGATGAAACTTGGAAACAAGTTTTTCAAGAAAATAACACTGTCCAAACTAGTAACTACAATTACAAAACCTGCAGCTTGTTCAGGATTTATCATGAGATGATCAAGAAATCACTCAACTCAAAAGATGGTCAAGAAATCATTCAACTCAAAAGTTCAAACTACTGAGTGCGTAAATATTATCCTAGCACCCTCATAACACTGACCGTGGACAAGTTACAATAAATCACAAGTTCATTATAGACAAAGGAGCGTCAGTTGAACTTGAGATCTCAGATCATAAAGATTTTAATTCCATGTCAAGGTTGAATTTGAAAACTCTTAATCACAAAGGTTTTCATGCCATGAAGGATGTCATTCTAACAAGTAGAATAAACCCCTTAAATATGTATACTGAAAAACTTTCAAAATCAAGGTGAAAACCAATTTTTTTTCACACTGAAGACAGAATCTTCCATAAGAAAAAAAGAAAAAATGACATCGAATGAATTTTGTCCTTTCAACCGTTACAGAATCACTCGTGATGAAGTTTCTGAGGCATGTCGATCATTATCTCCTACAACTAAAGGACTTGGATATCCAAGCAGGTAATGTCAGCTAACCAATCAACTGGTAATGGCTACCCCATTTAACTAAAGAAATGAAGTCTGTACCAACCAGCAGAGTGTAAAAGACAAAAAAAAGGTGGTGAACATGGTTCAACTAATATTTTGAAGGCAAGAACCTCTCTTACCCTTCAATTGCGAGGGCCTTGTTATTGCTAGGAAATATGTTGGTGAGTGATCCATTATCTGCTCTTTCTTTGACCATTGCTGATGAAGTCTCTGCAGAATTATGAGCAACATCCGGTTGTTGTTGTTTCTCATCTGCAAGGTTATATTTCTATTAGATCTTTTTATTCCTGAACAGAATCTGTGTCAACTAAAACCCAGAATAGGAAGTACCATGAGAACTTTGAATATTTATGTTGCTCTTGCATCTTAGGATAGGTATAAGCCAACACTTATAAACTCAAAAGATCATGAATAAATGAGCAGCTTAAACTTGAAAAGGGAAAGTTTTCCATTAAAAGAATATTCATTACAACATGTTTTTCTCACTTATACTTGCTTAAAGAACGGAAAAAAACACATCACAGCTCTACATTTTCAGAAATACAAATCAATATTCTCAACAATCCTTAGAACTACATACTGTAGCAACCAGCTCCACCACTGAGAACATCATCAAGTGAAACATCAGCAATATCATTTCTGATAAGAGATGGGTCGGCATTCTTTAGAGAATCTTTAGATAATGTAGTCGTCACAGCTATACACCTGCATGAAACACGGAAATTTTACCATTAACTCTCCAGTAATACCTGAAAAAGAGAACAAACCACTTGAACACAATGGTGATATCCATATAAATATAGATTGATACATGGGAAAAGAAATAATTCTCAGATGGTAGAATTGAACATTTATATAATTGTCTTGAAAGTTTTGAATTTTTCATATCAACACCAATTTTTTGTGTGTTAATTATTGATACCACATTTACCTCATCTGTGCAGCTTTTGCAGCCTGCACTCCTGCTAGGGCATCCTCAATAACAATGCACTGATTGAAAAATGTCATGATCAGGATTATTACTAAAACAATAAGGAAATCTAAATTTATTTCTTTAGACACAACTTCTAAAGAATAAAGTGTAGGAAAATTAAATAATTTAATGAAGAGAAAGAATAAATGCTCTACATATAACTCACCTTACTTTTGTCAATGATAGCTGTCTAGATATAGTCAACTATAACTGCCATTTTATTGCTATCATAAATTATGTAAATACATGCCATTTTTTCAGAATAGAATCTGTTGTAATTACGGGATATGATTGGCTGTAATTGAGGCATATGATCTGTTGTAACAACTCTATCTAATCAAGAGAAAGCTCAGGCTATGGGCATTCAAACTTTTACACAAAAATTCGGTCTTGTGTGTCTGTTTTGTTAACTTTCCCCTTAACAATATGCCCACATAATAATTGCTATTTCTTTAAAGGAGAAAACAGGGTGAAATGGCTATAATCTAACATCCAAAGCAGCCATAGGCAAAAGCTAAGACTGAAAACTTGTAGGCAACATTGTGACTAAGTGAAGTACATTCAACACAAAGCTTTACCAAAAGGAACTTCAAACATGAAAAGACTATTATGTTTGGCCATAATATGTTATAAAGAGCTTTTATCAACAAAATCCTTTTATTCCTCTTTATCATTGAAGAATTTAGTTCCTGGCAAAAGCATTACTAGCTCTCAAATCTCCACTGGTTTAAAGAATTTAAAAATCAGTCAAATAGATTTCCAAATACTATGGTTAGTTTAAAAGTGCCTGTTTCCAAAGCAGTGGTAAATCAAATAGGAACTTAATTGATTATTTCTCCAAATTATTCAATGCAATTGTCAATTACAAAAACTAACATGTTGCCTCACAAGGATCTGAAAAAGAGTGATTGCAACAGAAAATTAAATCACATTAATTATGCATCAAATTTTCAGTTCTACTAGAGAAAAAAATTATTGTAAGTAGCATATGCAGGCAGCAGATACTATTCCTAGGACCAATAACTTATTAACTTATATGAGGAAATAAAACAGCAGAATCAGAAACCATACCTCACTTTGAGGCACATCCAAGATCTTTGATGCAGCTAAGAATATATCAGGAGCTGGTTTTAAATTCTCAAAAGCATCTGCTGATACAATAGCATCAAACCTGATAAGAAAGACAATTAGAAACCACTTAACTTTCCAGATAACTACTCTTGTGCTTATATTTCTTTCACAGACCACAGTTTAGCATCAAAAAAAGAAAAAACATGCAGTCAGAAGATTTAAACTTTGGACTTCAAAGCAACTCCATGATGTGTGCGCATTGGCTTAGGTTTGGATTTTGAAAATCATGTTTGTGCTCTTAGACCAACTAGATTGTGCTCTTAAAAAGTAACAAAATATTACATATCTGAAAATATTATAATTCTGAAGTCCTTGATAACTGAAAGACAGGATAGATATTTAAGTAGCCATAAACTTGTTTTTGATATAAAAAATGAAAATTGCTTGATGTAGATTATACATTCCATGAACTTGAGTAGCATAATGAAAGGGAAGTTGGTTTACATTTCCAACGGTAAGCCAGCAGCTGCCAAATTTGCATCAACTTTGATACGATCAGCACTAGACGCAACTGCAACTTTGAGGCCTTTGTTTTTACACTGTTGTACCGCATCAACTATGAAGTAAATTTGTCTTGGCAATGCAGTTGAAATAGATATTATCGTATTAAGCTTAAATCTATGACTAAAATACCTCAGTGATGAGTTCAAGGGCTCCTGGGAATCCTATCCCAGAATTTGGTTTTGCATACTGCACATGTCAAAAAAATTTGGGAATCCTGTGACAAGCTCGAAAAGCATTATAAACATCTAAAGATTTTAAGATGAGCCACCTTATCTAGATATATCTCAAAGAACCTTCTTTTTGCTGCCTCAGGATCAAATCCCTGAACTCCCTTAACCTTAGCCACACCTCCTAAAAAATTTGCTTCACCTACATATTAATGACATAGCGGTAAAGATGAAATTTATTTTAACAAAAAAAGAAAAAGAAATTTATATCCGAATTGCACGAAGAAGGCTTCAGAATGTCATTTGCATATCGACTCAAATAACATAAGCACATATCAAATTGCCATAGATACACCGAAAACATCATGTTGCTAATAATATTTGCCGTTAAGAGTTTAGATAACCATCCCAAAAACAAAGCAAAAGAGTAAGACGCCGGGACTTTAGTCAAACGAAGCAATACAAGAAGCTGAAGTTCAGAAAAAGATAGTTGTTGCTTTCATTTCCTCGTAAAATTGAATGAAGCAGAAAATTAGAGAGTTGCATAACATTGTACCTGGATCTTTTGAATAAATTGACAACAAGCAACGGTCCTAACAGCAGAGAGGAAAAGAGATTCTGGTTTATGTAAAAAGTTTTACACTGGGGCAAGCAGCAGCGAGTAACTAGCCATTACGACATTCTTACACTCAATCAGCAGTATTTCCTAGTCACTACTGAATTTGCTTACAGTGTAATACTTCTCGTTCTTTTGAATATGAGTTCTTGGTTTACTGACCAAATATTTGATCATTACATCAACTTCAACGAGTTCAAATATAAATATTTCTTACCTGTACCCATAAACGGCACAAAATCCTCCACTGTAACTTCAACTCCCATCTCAGCAAAAACATCAACGCCAGCTTTTCTTGAAGGTTCTTCGCTGTTGCATAACACTCCATCCATGTCAAAAAGCACTGCGGACACCTTTCCCCATCCACTTCCTGCTACTTCTGAGGGATTCTTCTGCTCCACACCCACGCATGCCTTAACCACTATTTTTCTCGTAAAGATCATGTCTTTAGAACTCCATTGGAAGAGGTGAACTGATTTCGAAATGGGTTTCGGCCTTTTTAAGTTGGGCGTGAAGAATAACAGAGACTTGGGGTGTGAAAGAGAACAGTGTGGTGACAGTAGCCTCACGGCCATTGCTAAGCTTTTAGAGTTCAAACTAATCCTGTTTACGAGTGGCAAAGTCTGGTTTTCGTCAAAACAAGTTCAACCTCGCTTGCTGTTTAATGATCGATGACTCTGTTGGACAAATGGTTTGGCTTTGAGGTTTGTTCATGTGATCAACGCATTGGCGTGTTTGTCATCCCAGGAGGAGAAGCTGACACAACTCGAGTATTATTTTAGTGGCAGAGAATGTCGTCCGGTTTTTTTGAAGCAAAATGAGTGAATGGGCTGCTTTATCACTTGGTGACCACACTTTAGTCTCTCATTTTCGGCTGGCTGATGTTGCTGCAAATCTCTGTTACGCAATGCAAAATGGACATTCAGCTCCGTGGATCCATCATGGATTTGAAGGTTGATCAATGGGCTTTTAGCTCAGAATAGGATCATTGGTAGCCTGGTTTTGTTCAGACTGAGACCCACATTTTGGGAGTTTAAGCTAGAATTAAGCAACATCTAAGGAGCAGTAAGTAAACTAGATCCATCAAAAGCAAAAAAGAAAAAGAAACAATCTCAATTAATTTTATCTAACAACTGTGATATATAGTTATATAAGGCATACATAGGGACTGTATAGCTGCTAGGCATAGCCTAAGGTTGGCCCCTATGCCTGAGCCCATCCAAAGCTTGATTTAACCAAAGCTTAATTAGTTGATTTCAAACCAAATTGGGCTGGGATTTTGGCCATCTAACACCCCTACATGCAAAGTATGTAATGGCTAAGAGTATGAGAGATTGAGAGTTGAGAGTTGAGAGCAAAATTCTGTAAGAGATGAGAATGAGAGTCTAAGTGTTGAGACTAAGAGTGAGATGAGATCTCTATTGGCTTGGCTGATGGTTGCATTTATTGTTTTTCATACACAATGAAAAATGATGTTGTTTTGTTAATATGGCAAAACAATGCCATTTGATGTTATAAGAAAGCTCAGACTTTAGGTGAGCTCAAGCCGTAGAGCCTAATCCTAATTCTAACCTGAAACCTAAATTTAAAAAATAGTTTAAACTTAATTTAAAGTCTAGTCAACTAATTAGATTAAGCTTGCCAACTTTAGGTTGAGTTGGACTATACCTAATATGGAGTGCAATATAAGTTGAACTCATCTTCCTCAACATGTAAATGAAAATTTTAATAAATCAATTATTATAATTTAAATTATGAAATTAAATAATTAAAAATAAAATTTTATTGAACACTTATTTATTATTGTTAAAAACAACTCTATTACATTTAAATTTTATTTTATTACAAATTTTACTTCTAATTTAACCCATTGTCTAACATAGATGGATTTAACTTATGTGATGGTCCACAGTAACAAAATTAACAATACGAACCAATAGTGACAATATTTGATGCAAACTGAAATCTTTTTATATTTGGTTGATTTTTTTGGTACTTTTACTTAATATTGCAAACATGTTTTTGTTTAAAATATAATTATATATTAAATCCTAAATTTTATTTTAATTTTGGGTCATATATATATATATATATATATATAGTTTATTAGAAACACATGAGTTTTCATGTGTGTGTAATTAAGAAATATTTTTAAGAAAGATTAATATTTGACTAAATTTGTAATTAATTGTAAGTTCATATATTTAGGAGGTACTTGGTTACTTGTTACGAGAAGAAAGAAATAAAAAAAAGATGGTTGGTAATATATTATGATTGGATGAATAATATTTTTATATCCCCTTTTGGTACAATACTCCATACCCCCCAATAAAGTGCGGAATGGAAGTCATATCCCTTTTTATTCCTCACTATATTCATTATAGTTTCTATTACTATTCTCCCAAGTGAACGAAAAACACATTTAATTGTTAAAATTTGAATTTTAGGTTATCTATTTATTTATTTTTACTATAATTGAGGATTGAAAAAATATTTTTCTTTTAATTTAACAATCAGAGGTAATAAGCTTAATTACAATTAAAAAAAATTAGATGCGAGAAATTCTTTTCTAAAGTTGGACTCTTATACTACTTGCTATCATATTAAAGTATCTCATAACTCATTTTGAATGATCATTTCACTCAATTACCCATACAATTTATTAATACACCACCTATTATGGCTTTAATTAACTACATAACACCATTACCATTAATTTTATGAATTTATTGTTAGAAATATATGTGGACTAATATAATCACAACATTAATTCCATATGCCTAACCACAATCGAATTGCCTAATGTATATTTAATAACCATAATGGGATGGTTAATTCACTAATTGCATTTGAGGCACATGGTAGTACCCCTAATAACTATATGTTAGCCCATTAAACTATAGTTTACATCATCCATTAAAATGACACAATTAGCCTATTCTACCCCTTAGGGTAGAACATGCCGTAATATGTAACATAAGGTGAGATTGTTGCACATATATAGCGTGTGTGGGGTTGTAAAGAAAGTAGGTTGGGTCTTCTACAATTACTCTCTCTTGCAAAAGATTTTGTTTTTCTTTGATAGGTTTTGGCTGAAGAATGGAGAGGGTTCAAGACCACAAGCTAAGTGTTGGAGGTATGATTTCATTGTCTTATTATGCTCTAAATAGAATGTGATCTTGGTTGGTGAATGTAGTTAATTACTGCATTTATTATAGCAATTGGTATCAGAGCACCAGTTCATTTGATTTTAGGGCTCGTTTTTTCGGTTATTAAAAATGTTTTCGATTGAAATCGTTTTTCGTCTAAACAACTTCGATATCATGAGTTATTGGTTCAGAAAAGATTGTTGGCTGTTGTTGCGTTTCATCTATGTTTTGGACAAAGAACCACAATTTTTGGATGAGTTTTTTGAAAAAACTGTGTTTTTTTCCATGGTTGAAATCGGTTTGATGCTTTCAGATTTTGGAGCACCTTTGGTTGAAATGGATATGGAAAATCTGTAAAGCGTGAAAAATGGAAGAAAATGCCTAAAAAATCGTCGAAAATGCAAGTCGGGAGAGGGAGTTCTAGCCGTGTTGGACCTGCGGGTTGACAGGGACGATGCATATAGCGTCGCCCCGCTAGCTGCTGTGTGTGGGTCGCGTGGGTTGGGTGCGCGGGACCGACCCTACCCTACCCGAATCTTTTAATTTTTAATTTAATTTTAATTTTATTTATTTATTTATTTTAAAAAATTTCTATGCGTGCAGACTCACTTCTGGTCCCTTTTTCTTGTTTTTTGCTCCAAAATTTTATTTCTAATTTTCCCATATATTTATACATAAGATTAATTAGTAATTTTATTTGATAATTTTAATTATTTTAATCTTATTATGGCATAAACATGTTTTTGTTAACAATAGTCAATGCTTATTTTTACCTGTCATAGAATTGAGCATGTGAAACTATTTATGATGAGGAATTTTTTAATATTAACATATATTTAAAATTTATGTTTTTTCTCTAAAATAACGTTAAGATCCATACGGG